>CACRXP010000402.1:53682-64927 GCA_902702965.1 Spirometra erinaceieuropaei | reverse complement strand
CTTTACGGCGCTTCGTAAACGAGATATTTGACGCCTCGTTCTGGCGCCTTTTCCCGCGATACACCATGGCACGATCCCAGGGCTTCAGACGAATTCGAACTGTCGACGATTTCCCGCCACCGATACTTTAATTCTGCGTGCGCAATTGAAACAGTAGCGGAGGTTCAGAAAGGTCAAGGCCGACATTATTTCATTTTCCATATCAGTGGCAGCATTTGCAGTCTTTTTGATGCAGCAATAGTCACCGGTCAAATATTTGTCACACTCAGCGACAGATAATCTGACTTATCGTGTGGTCGCGCCGGAACCTCAAAGGTAGACAATCACAATCTAGTCCAGGTTTAGGTTCATATTATCCGAAGTAATTAGGCACATATCTTAAAAGATCCGCAACCGTATTGAACCCAATGCAGAGGCCGTAGAGCCTAACAGATTTGTTGAAAGTGGACGGTTGATGGCGAGTAACATGCAAGGAAATACATCAATCCTGCTCAAACCCTCACAAATTTGAGAAAAACTCATAAACAATACATCGGTTGGGGAAAAATCACAGCAAAGGGAAGCAAAGTCAAGACCTTGTACCATAAACTGACGACAGTCAAGCTGCAGGCAAATTGGTTTATAGAAACGTGTGAAGTTTATCTGACCACTAAAGGATACGTTCGATATCGATGGGCCACATCCGCCCTTACCAAACCGTGGCCCAACCCAGCCCAGTCCGGCCCAATTGGGCTGGGTTGGGCTGGTGATAGAAGGGACACTTAGACTAAATATTTCATTTTTATAAATCACGATTTGGAACATAACTACGGTGTTGTTGTCCTATTTAATTTGTCCTTAATTAGTCCCCATCAGCCCTCTCATTAAAAAGCTTCCTGGTTATCATCTGCGCTCCAGATTCTTTCTTGATAAATGGTTATAACCATTCAATTGGGCCAGTTGAGCCACATCCGCCGTTGCCACACCGTGGCCCAACCTTATAACCCAACCTAGTCCAACTCTAGCCCAACCTATCCCAATTGGACCGGACTGGTCTGGGTTGGTGTTTGCAAGGATAAAAGCACTTGTTTACTGGGAAGTCATCGGTACTAGACGTAAAATAACTCTCTCGGCTTTTTCTGCAGTTTGGATACGTCAAATACACACCTGTATATTAAAGCATGCACAGGTTAAAGGACGATATATGTACCATGCGAAGACCTGATTACTATCTTTGATCTCTGGCCTATCTCGTCTTCCGCATTTAATCAGTAAGTGGATACAGCGAAAACCTTCATAACGAAACCATTTCGTGGGCAATCACCCCGATCTATTGATATTTATCGTTTAATTTGAGGTCTGACCCGTGACTGAGAAGCACGACTGATCTGAGTACTACCAATCCTGTTTACCTCGCCGTGGGTCTCGCATATTCTTCAAGTGGTTATCTCTCCACAGGATGGTAAAGGCGGTTTTGAAAACTGTGGTCGAAAGGGTTTTCTGCAGAGTTCCCATGCACTTTCGCAGTCGAGATTTTACAATGGTTCTTGAGTGGAGCATAGTACCGCGTATGACTTCGCGTAGTATAAGACTGTAATTAGTGATCCGGAATAATTTGCTATATAGAAGGAAGATAGGAAGGGCCTTTTAAAACGTTATTTACGGACATACACTGGAAACAAACGTACAATGGTTTACGTAACTATGTGTTTACATCGTATCGGTCCTTAGGTCAGTTTAACTCAGTTTATTAAGGGAATGAGGCTTTCGCCTTTGAGCTCCATATTCATATCGATAAACAGAAATAGAATCATCATTTACATCAGCAAATGCGGAAATTAAAAAGTTAGCGGTAAGTTTAAGCCAGGCGCAAACTGCCGCCGCTAAAGCAATCGTGATTATATGTACAATAGTTTCTCAGCAAATTGACATCCAGTCTACACTTAAAGGACTCCACAGCTTCGGAAAGAACCACCGCATCAGGGAGTCCGTTCCATGCCCCTATGACCCTGTGGGAGAAGGCGTTCCGTCGGACGTCGGAATGACCCAGCTTCCTCTGCAGTTTGAAGGAATGACCACGCAGAAGGTCAGTCCCGGCCAATTCGAAGAATTCATCGAAGTCTAGGGTGCATTCGCAGCCTCTGACAATCCTGTAGGTTTGAATGAGATCGCCGCGCATTTGCCTGCAATTTAGAGAAAACAGATTTAGTTCGGTTAGCCTAGTTTCTTAAGGCGGATGATGAAGGTTCTTGACCATCTTCGTAGCCATCGCCTGTACTCTTTCTAGTTGTTGATAACCTTTCTTCAACCACGGTCGCCAGGCCTGGACTGCGTACTCTTAGTGAGACCGGACGAATGTCCCATAGGTTTTCCCGAACAGTTCTTTATCGATCTGCACAAATTATCGCCTCAGCGCAAATAACATCCTTATCGCACTTTTGGCTGCCCTTTGACACTGTGATGATGGTTTCAGGGAGGAGGTCAATATGACGCCGAGGTCTTTCTGTTCCACAACATTTGAAAGGGGCTGACCACCAAGGATGTATTGAAAGAAATCGTCCTCCTGAATGGTCGATTCCTTTCAATACGTCCTTGGTGGTCAGCCCCTTTCAAATGTTGTGGAACAGGAAGACCTGGGCGTCCTAGTGACATCGACGCTGAAACCATCAACTAAAATGTTGTGGAGTCTTCTTTTAGATATCTGAACGTTTTCCGCTAGAACAACAGAATTTGGTGATATGTTTCATTCTTCAGTCACCCGGTGGACTGAGAAGTTAGATCGCACTTCACCTAAGGCGTAATTTATCTTCTATTTATATTAGTGGTCTTGAAAATTTGCCGTTCGTCTATTTCGAAAATCGGTTAATTGAAATGCACACTCCACTCGTCTGGGACGTTTAAAAGCCGTGGTCATATATCCTCTGGGTATGATGTCAGTGTCGCAACACTCTGATTCGCTTATTCTCTTGCATGTTTTATATAAAATATATTTGGATTTTTAAGGCCATTTAAAATCGCTGTGGAAAATGAATACTACTAAAGTAGTCACATTTGCCGAGTGTGATTTTTACAGATGGTCGCAAATAGGTGTATTCAAAAACCAACATCATGTTGATTCCCAAATGTCATAGGGTTATGCCCATCGGTAATCAAGATTACAAACCCCCCTAAGCATTTCTTCATATCCAAAAACGCATTTTGGAATTTCGGCTAAAATTTCCTTAGATCGGTCACGCACTGAAAGTGCGCTTAGGAAGGAGTTCGATCTACGTATTTATTCCTCCACCAACAAAGTTCGGGTGACTTACTTGTCCACGTCCAAAGTACCCCATCTATCTATTTGTGGGCTCTTCTGATCCCCGTGTTAATATTTCTGACATATATACGAACTTTGTTTGATATTTTTCGAAAAACAAATGTTTCTCGGAAAGCGATTGGTTTGCAATAAAGCCGATATATTAAATGTCCGTTACTTATGTATTCGCTACATAGTGTAACGGAAGCCGCATTACCGAGCAGGACAATAAGTGCTACTAATCATATAATTTGGGGAGTGTTCAACTCAGTCTAACGTATTGACGAGAAATAGGCTGTTTCTGTGAGTTTCCTATTTGCTATATAGATGTTGGAAGAAATAGCAACAGCGTAGGGAAATTACAATGTCAAGTAGAAGAACGTTTATCTTCATATAAGTTCATTTGTTTTTAAGGTGACATGATCACGTGGGCCGCTTGTTGCTATAACGTAGGCCCGTTAAAACGGTGGTTAAATATCCCCCCAGACTGAGACATTACAAGCGCCTCAAGCAGGTCATCTCAAGATTCCCTAACGCGGTTTGTAAAAAGGGACTTCCACACATTCGGTCTTCCATAAAGCGCACATAGTTTGGAGAGATGCCCCCGCAGGTTGGTTGTAGTGACGAGTTCAAAGAAGTTCACACACTGCAAGGCACTGTCCGAGCCGCGCACAGTTCGGAAAGTTTGCATCAAGTCCCCGCCAAGTTGCCTATAACCCAGAAGATAAGGATTGAGATTAGTTTAAAGAGTCAGAACTGGCAGTTTTTGTTGACCTCTTGGTAATTCCTTGTAGGCTATAATCGTGCTGCCTCCAGGATCTCTATGCTTGGATCGCATCTCAAAATGCGGACTCACAAACGTGTCGAAGGCTTCGAGAAGCGATCTTTATCGAAAACTATGAATATCCGATTGATGGTATACAACTTTGCACGTGCGACTTTAGCCGCCTTACAACACTGTTTCAAAGACATGGGAATGTTCGTCACCTGAACGCTGAGATACCTCCATGTTTCGGCTTATTGGAGTGGTATTCTGTCCAGCTGGTAGGTGCGCGTATCAGAGACCTGGTACTGACTTCCGAGACGTAGCATGGTTCAGTTGTTTCAGTTAAATGACTGGAGCCATCTGCGTCACAACTCCTCGCGTGGACAAGGATGGTCTCGGAAGTCCGCTTCGTCGGCAACATTGTAGACGAAGCTTGACAACATGGCACTATCACAGTTCAACTCTTGTTAACCTTCATTAATAAACAAGAGAAAGAGGGTGGTCCCAGCGGAGAGCCCACTGGGACTCCAAACTTCCTTGATCGCAGTTGCTCTGCTGGGTTAACTTGAGATCGACTGGCGGGGAAATTTCCGATCCATTTGAGAAGTTTGCACCTAATACCCATTGTTCTCAGATTACAGAGGAGACGATGGTGCGGAAAATTATCTAAGGCCTTCTCTGAATCAATGTAGGCGATATGTACGGTGTTTTCCATCTAATGGTCTTGTCCAGCTTTTCATAGGGCAAGGAAGGTTCGTTGCGCTCGACCTTCCCTTATGGAAGCTGTGGTACACATAACATGAGAGGTTTAAGGGTGGTCTTCTTCATGACCTTGCAGGAGATTGGTGTCAAACTGACTGGTCTAGAAGCGGCCTCATGTTTGAGACAATCACTTTTGCGAGCAGTTGTAATGCGATCGTCATCCAATCCGTGTGGGGAATTGTAGTATCGAACGATTTCCAGCACAAATAAATAGTGGCTTATCAATTTTTCACGCATGTCCAAAGAACGGTTTGATGTTATCTTGTTCGAACCAGGAGATCTGCGCTCCTTCAACAAGGACGAGGCAATATGAATGCAAGGACAGATTTCCTCGACCACCGTCGTCCATCGAAAAAACGTTTCTGTAGCGTGGCGCACAATAGGAACGTAGTCATGACACATTTGCCGTGAGAACCTCTAAGACCCTTGCTTGATTACATTATGAATGAAGGATGAATGCCTCATCAGACTAGGCCATTTGCCTGCCGTCAGAGTGGGATGATGCGCTTGCGGGATGTTGTACCCCTGCATATCCTCATGCCTGCATCTGAATTAGTAATAGAGCTGGCTGGCTGGGGATAACATAAATATGTGAACTGAGGACATGCAGGCCGGTCCCGCCCGCTTTTTAGCCGTTCATGAGCGACGGTTTTTCTCCTATTATGTTAATTTCATCAAATCAATTTCATTTAACCTGATAGGAGTTTTTTCACTGCTCGCTCATCATTTTTCTTACCAGACTACATATTCAAAAACTATGAATTAAGTATCGTATAGATTCTGTCTACCTGTTCTAAAACTCATGTTAACATTTATTCTTACATGTTATGACCGGACTCCCACGGGTCTTGAATAAAAATTATTTATTAATGTATTTATTTTATTTATAAACTGTAACACAAGCCACCTAAGAATGCGGATGTTTATACGAAACTGTCGTATGCGGATGGGTTGCGTTCGTCTGACATACTTCCCCTGTCCTACTGACAAAGCAGATTCAATCTCACTTGGACATCCCGGATTTGCCACATTGATGAGTTCTCATTTAAGCTGAAGGATTTCCTTAAGATTGGAATAAAAAACTACCTACGTGACAATTGTACAAAGTCAAACACGGGCTTACGCGTCAAGATCAAAATGACCTATTCTTCCTTCGCTGAAAATACCTGAAAGTTGAGTGCGTTAGAAGGACAAACGGTGACTGCCGACTTCGTTTATTTTTTAAATTCAAATGGCCTGTATAATTGACTATAGATTATCGCCTGAAGAACATGTTACCTAGGATCACTGCTGACCGTCTCAAACGTAAAGGTTCATCGTTACAGCTTAAATTTGTTCCCCTAATGACTTGCGTGCAAACATGGAGATTTACGTGTCGTGAATAGGCACTGACGTTACAACAGGACAGTAACCTCAGGCATATAGTGCATTTTATTGACTGTTCCGTGGGAATGCACTGAAGGCTTCTTCGAAGGCATCGACGAACCTGGTGAGCACTTCTACTTCGCTCCTACCTGGCTCTCAACTACCACCTCTGCCTTCACGAAACTGAGTTCTGCGTGGTGGCCACGCCGGCGGGCCAAACCAGAATAGGGTAGCACACAAGTGTGTTCCTACAGCTTGTATTCTCATCGCTAATCACCACCCCCCAAGACAAAAAGTCCTGTAGGGGGTCGAAATGACCCTGTATTTGGTCCGGGTTACTGCCATTACTACTATTGCGGCTACTATTGCTACTACTACTACTACTACTACTACTACTACTACTACTACTACTACTACTACTACTACTACTACTACTACTACTACTACTACTACTACAACTACTACTACTACTACTACTACTACTACTACTACTACTACTACTACAACTACTACTACTACTACTACTACTACTACTACTACTACTAACATTCCGATTGTCGTTATTGCAGCCTTCGTAAACGACGGTGTTCGCCGCGTGTCCCACAGAATGATAGCTGCAGGATGACGGCTTGAACGCTAATTAGTTTATAACGATAGAAGACCGCAGCCACAACCACCACTGCCACCGACAACACTACCAACAAATACTGCTGTTAATCCGGTCTCATACCGTCGAATCGCACGCACATCTAACTTGCTGTTCGAGAAGCAGGTGAATTCTGTCCGCTTGCAGTAAGAGGGCAATGAGTTAACTCTGAGGTACAAGCCATCCATGCCAGGCAATGAAAATTGATCAAGAATGCAGGTCGAAATAGCCAAAGGCTTCCAAAGTACAGCGTTCGCTGTAGCCAGTGCAACAAATTTCGTAACACTCGATTCTCCTTTAATTCTATTCCTTGCAAATACTAACCAGCAATGAAAGTGGATCAAAACCCCGAAAATCTACATACTGCTTCAGAATTAGAAAAAGTAGTGAGTAGAGTTTTTACGAGCGGAAATTCCAGGACCATTTCCTGGCCTAGGCTGTATGCAGCCGGCTAAAAGCAAACGCTGTTGCCAACAATAAAAGTTATCGTTATCTGCGGATGTGGTGAAGAAGTGGAGTGGACGTTGAGGGTGTCTTTCAGACAAAACTTTAAGCAATCGGGGTGCAGTTTCTGGCAGCTCTTTGAAACATACAGAAAGGAAAATATGTAAATCAGGGTAAAAAAACAAGTAACACAACGGAAGAGGGGAAGAGGAGGGAGAAGCTGTGTCGAATTAAGACTCCACTTTCGCCGACTCCCGCCGAACCCTGGTGCGTAGACAGGCTGCCAAGACTTCCAAGTTTACTCATTGCGAATGGCGAGGGCTTTCTTGCGCAAACTGCGAGCGTACTTGGCCTAAGAATAAAACGAAAATGTTTCAGTGAGGGCAAACCGAAAGAGATGGAGAACCAGTAAAATTCGAAGTTACGACCTCTTGAGCCTAAGTCAGGACAAGATAATGATGATAACGAGTGGGGTGCTTGAACTTCCAGTAGTCAATTACCCAGAAGTGATTTTTTGAGTAATCACTAAACCGCAGGGAACGAGAGGTTTCTGAACCGGAAGGTCACTGTCCACAGTTTGGAGACATGTCACAACGTAGACTTCGCGGGCAGAAGAGAAGTGTCATGGGTCGGTAACAAGATAGGCGGAGAACAGCTTGAGGGGTGGACTTCGGGTATCAACTACCTCACCGATCTCCTCTTCTTATAATTGTCTGCTCGATCACGGCCGGATGGCGGAACCTGGCCTCAGTTGGCAAGAGTCACGGAAGAATAGAGGCTGCATATTCGTTCTGGTTACTTCACAGTCCCTGATGCTATAGGCCTACACGGGTCCGAAGTTTCAGGCGGGTATAATAAGTACATTGACCAATTGGTAAACTTTGCACTTTGCGAACGAAATTATTTGATGGTACCACATTTCAGAAAACTGATTAGTAATTACAAACCAAAGAAAATATCCAGCAACCCGTACAGAGAAGTAGGCTCTGAATAAGTCTTCGGCTTATCGAATTGAAACATATAACGACAGACAACGAAATAACATCGACGACAGTTCAACCACAGTGTGTCCAGCAGCAGGGTGGACGTATTGACGGTGACGAACGCGTGAATTAGCTTATAGCGATAGCAGACTTGCACAGTATATACCACACTCTTCCCTGGTTCACTCACATGAGCCCGATGTCATGACAAGGTCGAGAAGACCGGAGGCGTACTCGTGTTCAGTGATTGGTTGAGCTAAACAGCCCGTCTGCGCGTGCCACACACAGAACGTGGTCCCCGAAAAGGGGCCGTGTTTTCACAGAGCGCCGGGGACGGCTCAGATCTGTTTGACTGGGATAGCCATGGAAGCCACATCCAGAAGGAACCGTTGAGCCTGGTTCGCCGCCCTAAGATAACATAGTTGATAGCCTTCCAAGCTGCGAGTTCTGGGGCGTCTTGATATTTTCAAAGATGATGTCCTTTGAAGATGGATTCCCCAGTATCGAACTCACTCTCTCATCCATCTGCCATGCACTCGTCCGCTGTCCTGGCCGGCCAACTATCTGGTGAAGGGACTGGGTGAAAGAGAGCCTGTGCCCAGGCTTTCCGTGTCCCAATCTCGCCTAGTGCCTCAACTGTCAGCACTGGAAACGAAAAGTGCTTACGAAGATTCCTAAATACCAAACTAAGCGAAAATCTGAGCAGAAGAAACTGTTGAGCTACGTGTGCAAGTAGTCGGTCGTAGTATGCTGCTCACCCTAGAGGCGTAGTCTTTTGTTGTCAGTTCGATTGAACGACGCGTCGACCTCCCCTCGCTTAAATGGTAATTCGCTTTTAAAATTGAAGATATCAGAACGGGATAGCTATGGTGGACTTCTACCTGGATATGACAGTTGACCCTGTCACAAATCAGGCAAATCTTAAGGCAAAAATCGATCCGATATTAGATGGACCAGCCTTAAAAGCCCTTTAAAGATCCGGATCGATCTTAAAATGCGGCATAGTTGTTGAAATCAGGGAACAGACCATGCCTTTCTTAATGGTTGACAGCTACTACATCTACCCATCTCACCCGATTAATTAAAAAGGAAAAATGAACTTGCCGACTGACCTCTTGCAAGATATCCTCTGAAGTTAGCGTGGGAACAACGCACTTTTGGACGGCTGATGTGAGTGCATAGTGCAGTTGGGTCTGTGCGTTCAGAAACTCTCGAGTCAGCTGAAGCTGTTGTCGGAGCATGTTTTCAAGCGCGTTGACACAGGGATTGAAGGAAGTCACTTCTGTAAGGATGGGTAGAGGTGGGTGATAAGGGGGAAAACTTTGGAAAGTTTTATAATCAACATTTTTTTCCCGTGATGGGCGGCTTAGCAGATCCTAGCTTTACTGGAGTCTAACTAGAAACGGGAAAGACCTGTTGTCCCCAATGGGCTGAATGGCAAGTTAGTGTTCCAATCCTGACTTTTAATCAAACTCGTTCCCACTCTCCAGTAGTGGTTAGTGAGCTAATCTGTTTGTTTGGGGGGATATCCGAGTGGAAGGTTGGGATAATCTGTTGATGTGCATTTAGGGCGAATCCACCAAGCTCTCTAAATTTCGAAGCAAGTATCCTGCGTCAAATAAAAAGAGTTGCGAGAAGACGCTCTTCAAACGGATTCAGACCCCGAGGTCAAAGTCCCCGAGGTACTTTATCTCAGTAGCCACTTGGCGCAAAATAGCTATCTAAAAGCTTACATTAGTCTCGGAAGAGATCAGTTAGGAAACCACTAGGAGAAATAGGTTGACATACCGTGGCCACTAAAAGTATTATGGTAAGACTGAGGCATGTGATTGAAAGATAATTGCACTAATAGGCACAAATTGTCGGTGCAACGGGGAGACCGATGGTCTGAGATTGCTATCAACATCCTAGAGACAGGTCATATCTTCGATTTAGAAGTAGCGTTAGCAATTGCTAGGGTAAAAGATGAGAGCAAGTGTACTTTCACCTAGACTCAAAATTTTAGGGGACTCAACTAATCGTCATCTCGGTTCCAGTCCACATGACAGTTCTATCACCGCATGCGATGGTGTCTACCGTGTGCTCACAGCGTGATAAGCGCAGGGACGGTCACTTGCACGTGAATTGGCTCATCGTGATAGTAGACTTGCGATGCATCTGTCGCACCCTCCCTCCCATCTGGGTCCGCTGGCCAGACAGAGTCAAGACAAGGGGGGGGGGCACGTCTGAGTGCAGCGACTGACAATGCACAGCAGCCCGTCGACGTGTGCCACACAGGGCCTGGTCCCACAGACATGCACCAGACTTTCACAGAAACAAGGGGCGGTTTGGATCTCGTCTAAGTGGGAATGCCACGAAGACCACATTTGGGAGTCATTGTAGGCTGACTGACTCGGTCTTGTGAAGACCGAGTTGTCCCGTCAGTTGACAGCCTTCCGAACCCTAATAGCAAGCGAGCTCGCCGCGAGCTAGCGTACTCGAGGGGGGTAATCGGTCTTAAGCCAGCTCGTGATTTGATTGGTTATTGGGTCGGCTGCGCCGGCGTCGCGAAGGTCGCAAACGGCCGCGTATACTTGCACTTGCTTATCGATTAGCTTCGGCGCCCGACAGTTCTCACGCTCTCCACGGCGCCACTTTTTGCCCTCTCACGCTCTAGTGCGCATGCCGTGCCTGCCTAACGCTCCCATTGCCTACCTGACCCGTCTTTGCCTTTGTGTTTTATTTCGTTGCCTTTAAGTGACAATTACTTTGAATTCTGCTGGGAGCCGTAATCACCGGCGTCAAGCACGTAGGGAAAGAGAAAAAGTAATACGAAGAATCAGCGAAGAGGTGGGGTAAATGTCGGCGTCGGAAAAATCATCTTGGAGTTGGTCGGACAGCTTCACTAACGAATCTGACTCCGCAACTTCGTTCGGGTACGAACACTCTTCTACGTTGGAGGATCCCTGTGCGTCTACGTACGAAGAAGGTCATTCAATGGCAGAGGTAGGGGAGAAGGATTCAAG
>CACRXP010000402.1:24850-51871 GCA_902702965.1 Spirometra erinaceieuropaei | reverse complement strand
AGAGAGTGTGGTAGATGCAGCTCAAGTCTACTATCGATATAAACTAATTCACATACAAGTCACCATCCTTGATTCACCAGTATGTTGAGCACACGGTTGTCATCGTCGGCAACGACGGTCGAACTGTCAGGTAGGTCTGATCCAGCTTAGAGGTAGTGGAGCAATATCTCGGACGGAATTAATGCCTAGACAAAGAAAGAAGAACTTTCTCACCGTTTTGATGAACGTTCCGCCTGTTTTGACTGCCTGTTCTTCCTCCATTTGCGATAGGAGTGCTCCGTGGAGGATGAACTGGGCGTGCGACTTTTGTGTCTCCGCGAGGAGGCAGAGGAATGCGAGTGGTAAGACATGTCTAAAAATAAGAAAAAAATGGCGCCCTGGTTAATGCCTACTACTGGAATGATTTTTTTGCAGAAGTTTTTTTTTATTTGCATGAATTTTGCGCGCGTTTGATAACTGCGACGCGGGAATGGCGTGCAACGGTAATTATTGTTGCAGAACTGAGCGCGACAATCCACTCGCGATCGCCAGTGCAGCCGCTCACTCACGTCGCTTTTGACCTGACCAACCTCCAGTACTGCCTGGGCCAATCCACGCGGACAGTCCTTAAGGCTCCGCCCAAAGTAAACGGTCTCCAAGTCTTGTCTCGAGAAGGAATTGGAAACATGCTGCCACGCTTTCCTTTGACGTGATCGAGTTCGCCGGCCAATGGAAGCGCCCTAGGAAGGTCCCTTCCACGTTGTTTCTCGAGGAACAAGGAAGCTCTGGATCCAACGCCGAACTCGCTGGTGGTCGTGAGCGTGGACCGCCTCAAACCTGCTGTCCTGAGCACTCATGGGAACGAGCCCTGTAATCCCCTACCCCTGTTCCTCCACCTTACGACCATATAACACTCTGTGACGTCATGTTCAGTCTCCCGACCGTTGGAGTACTGATTTTCTTAGACTGGAACGATTCCTTAAGCGTCGCACTCGGTTTAACCCGGGGAATACTGTGGCAGTCAGCCCAAGCAATCGTCAATGAGGCCGCTCACTCATGCTGCTTTCGATTTATTGAACTTCCCATGCCGATTCGTTGCTCGAACCACGCGTAACTCAGCCCCAGCATGGCGAGAGCTCGACACCAGTCGACGATTCACTCTTCTTTGATTGGCTGCAGGGAGACAAAGCCGAGGTGCATGCACGTGCTTCGTACAGGAGTTAGCAATATAAAGCGGCTGGGCTCGGCTGGTGGCACACTTGATGTCACTGCGTGCTGTGTCGTGTGTACACTTCCTAACCTCAGTAAAGCTTGTCCAATAACTCTGTCTTCAGAAGATGAAGATGCGATCACTGGAACAAGAAGTTTATTTGCCTGACGTTTCGGATTCTCACTCGAATCCATCATCAGAGACATTCGCAGATAGAGGTGAAGGTGGCACCAGGAGTGCAGTATTTATAGCACGTGGCTGGCGTGGGACCGTATGCGCACTGCAATTAACAGTTCTCGCAATCGCCGCTGGGGTCGTAATTGATGCGGCGGTGGCTTGGCGGTCCGAGTCCGAGTCGTTAATAGCCGTTATTTCGTCATCCGTGCTGGATGCTGATGTGACGATTGCTCGGCAAATTGGCTAACTGCCACTGTGAACATTGCTCGCCCGCGGCCTCCCCACGTGACTGATTCTCCTGCCTAGGGAAAATCTCAGCACGGAATATGGTTCCGGGAGGTCATTGTGCTTGTTGATGGATTGCGGGCCTGAGAACCATGACTTGAGCAGTTCGCGGCTCACGCGGTTGTCATCCCCTGCAGTGAGAATCCGAAACGTCAGGCAAATAAACTTCTTGTTCCAGTGATCGCATCTTCATCTTCTGAACTGCTACCTGGGACTCGCCTGTTCGCTTCTATCAGCAACTCTGTCTTCCCCAAGTTTTGAATTTGGGAGCCTTGCGATGTCGTCGCATTGTACTTCGCGGGACATTTATACTCTTCTCTGGAGCTGATCTCAGCCGACGTGGCATGAGCCCTTTATTGCAGTCGTGTGAGCCTGAGTTGGCCATTAAACGTCTGGGGTGCAGACTTGGGGTGGGCCAGCACCTGCAATTGAAATAGCACTGATTGGCAGATGACGACTGGTATGCCAGAAAAGGCAATCCCACTGTCTCTGTCACTGTCCGTAACATTCTCCAATAACTACAATAGACACGAGGGAGTAGTAATCCCAAATCTCTGCTTTGCCCTCAGGCACAAAAGACGTTTATTTAGCGACGAGTGGTCAACAGCAGTGATTATGAGTGCTCTTGATCGTAGTGGACGGAGTGTGACCCCGTGATTCAGCGGCCAGCAGGTCTGGGGCCAAGCATCGAGGCCCCCGGGAATGAGTTTGCGTATGACTGGCTGAGGACGACCCCCCCCCCCCCTCTTGATATGACAGACATCACGCCCCTCGCGATTCTCCACGATCTGATCATCAGCAGTTTGTCACATGATAAATAGCACAATTTAAGTTCAAAACAGAAGGTGCTACTGTTTCATATTAAGTAGAACACTTATATAAATGGAAATATGACCACAAGTACGAGGCAGTGGGGTTGTAAAGGTGCCTCTCTTCAAGATTTCTGCCTACCCTCAGTTTTTTGTTTGCCATTCCGGCTGCTGTGTTTATCACTCTGCGTCGCATCCGAAGATGTGCTGGTGGGCAGTCTTGGCGATTCCCGTTTGTCCACTACCTCCGTTTCGTCTTCTGACTCGAAGTCTTCACTGTAGGCGTCGGATTCCTCATGATAGCTCACGATCTCTTGACTAACTCCCGCATTTTCGGGCTTTTGTTCCTGCTCCTGTTCGTCTTCAGACGTGAGATTGGCCAAGTCTCCTATGCTCAATAGAGCCGGCGAGTCGTGACTCAACGACGGGGACGGCTGAGATGCATTCTCTGACAGGATTGGGAATCGATTACGGTAGAAAAATATTAGTATTTCTTAGGGACACGAAAGAAACGGCCAAACGTGTCATATTTTTATTTGGCCTCATCGTGCAAAAAGGCAAAGTACACAGAGACCCGTCAACGGAGTGCAGTAATAAAGCACTTTCTAAAGAGGTAACTAAATTAGAACCATTTCTGACGTTTTCGGGATATTGCGATTTTCTAAAGAAATCGGTATTTCTAAACAACGCAACACTGCCTTTAATATTCCTTTTATGTTTTTAATTCTTTTAAACTTGTAATTAACTAACATAGACATTGGACTCATGAAATGGTGTCGGTTTGCGAGTGATTGGCAATCATTCGTAAATTTCGACGCATTTGATGAGTTAGTTCACTAACTGTAGTTGCTCTTGCAGGCACACCGGAAACTTAACATCAAATGACTAAGCAAAAATAAATTTTTCACACTCTCCCAAGGCATCTATAAAATTAAGGGAGTCTTGTAGTCTTCTGGTGGATTCTAGATTTGTTACTTATGAAGTCCTGTTTGGACAGGCAGCCCGCTCTATCATGGCTGGGCGGGCGACTTGACCCAGATGTGATTAAACTCACGGTTCCCGATGGGACCACGGAACTCAGGTGACTAGTGTTGGCTGCACTCAAGCCTTGCCCTTGCTGTCGTGGGTCTAAATCCCACCGAGGTCGCTGAGGTTTTCACAGTTAGGTCAACATACATTACTCAAAATCTGACAAAACGCCTAATAAGCGAAAACGCTGAAATTATCTTTACTTACAACAAGCCTACAGACCTAATGGTCGTTCAAAGAACACCAGGTCAACGACGAAGATTAATAAGCTGAAGACTTTGATATAATGTCGAAAAAAGACTAGGAATACGGAGACGTATGTAAGGACTGTCGGCTACACAGGGCAATTCTGTTAGATGCGGCAGTCAGTTTGTTTGAAGCAACAAGATGTCAACTGCTGTTCCGCGGTGATAACTACCCTCCGATATGCTGTGAGGTTATTGAATAGAAAGGTCCGAATATACCGGCAATATATAGTTACAAAGAAGGAGGTATTGTAGTGTGTTGTCGTTGCATCGGTCAGTATATTTGGAGTAAACGACAGAAGTCCTGAAAACTCCACTTAGACAGTACAGGTGTAAGGAAAAATAGTTAAGTAGCAGAAAAATTAACATGCAGTTTTAATGTGCAGAATGCATAAATCTAATAGTGGAACATAAATGCGAAAAAGTTGTTCACTGCATTCGCACTGTGCAAATTTCATATGGGTCGAGTTTAATGCACAAAAAGGACCTGTTGAAATCATGTTAGTAGTATGTTTATAGTAAATCCCGTAATCCGCATCAAGCACCTATCATGTCGTGGATGTGGCATTCACCTCCTTGGGCTGCCTGAAGACTAGAGTACAAGAGGTTCATTTTGCCTTACAATCCAACACTTATATATGAACTTGAACATTTACAGTCCCATCCAACAGAAGGTGGGCCCGCGCCTCAGCTGGTAGAGCTTCATGTTTAATAATTGACTAAATATACATTTCAGTTTAAGTCATAGGTCTTCCATGCAGCGGGCTGAGAAGACTGCCGATTAACGAGGGCAAATATGTCAGAGACGATTATTTGAACCTCCCAGGTTTACGACTGCAAGCCAGGGGGTTCAGTAGTGCCTGCTTGGTGAACTAGGCGTTAATGACTGCGATTCCGAACACACACCTAGGCGCGGTCCCCCTAGTCCTTATTTGCACAGGAACGGAAATCAACGAAATTCCTCAAACAGTTGGGGAAGCGTCGAAAAATTCCATAAGCAGGGGAAAATTACCAAAACAAGGTTGCCTTACTGACTGACATGTAGCGAGTCTGGCTTTTGGGCGAAAATAGTTTTAATAGCTTGTGCCAGTTATGAGTAGCAGACAGGCTTTTTACCGAGGATTGGAAAGAGTTAGTTTCAAGCCTTTTGTCTGCAGGAAGTTGGAACTTCGGCAAGACACGGGAGAAGGAAGCCCACCCCCATTCGGGGGGGGAGAGTGGTGTTAGCAACAGGGTAAGGATTAGATTTAAGTTTAAGTTGAGGGCCAACGTTGGAGTTAAGCCAAGGGTTAAGATTAAGGCAGGGTTAGGGATTCGGTTAGCGTTACGACCACAACACGGAATGTTCACCCCTCCTGGAATTTTGCGCGAGCGGAAAGTTCTGTCATATCAAAAGTCCTTCAAAGGAAGTACTGATAAAAGGAACATTCCCGCTTTAGAAAACCGGTAATTATAGGAATCATTGAAACATCCTCATAAAGGCGTGGACAGTGTACACTTCGATCTACTCTAAACGCATCTGGATATAAGGCCTCTTCTTCGTGTGGAAAGCAAGAGTAAAGTTTTTTTTAGAGAACAGCTTAGACAAAGTGAAACCCAGGTGCTGGTTGTAATCTTAACGGAATCACCGGATCACTTTCTGATGCTGGGAAAATTCTGACATTTCAACCAGCAACTTTCAAGGCGGTCCATTTTTTTCAGCAAAATGATGGGAAAAACAAAAGCCTTTGCGAAGAGTTTCTGTAAGAGCTGGTTGAGGGTACAGAAGCCTCTGCAGAAGAAAGTGAAGTAATTCTCAAGTTGATCGAAGCTGGCTTCCTAGCACCACTCCAGCAGGTTATCATGTGAGAATTAATTTGGCATTGTGTTACACACTAACTTCAATCGCTTGTCACATTAAGTCATCGACTTTGTTAATAGATCCCTGCAAATCCGGGATAATGTTTTCGGAGATCCGCGTGTACACAGACTGCTGACCAAATTGTCTCCTGCAGCTGTTCTGCATAGGTGATCAGGAACTGCGACATTCCGCACGTCAGTGTTTTATTCCAGTTGTACCTTCCTACTAAGTGAATATTAGTAACCAGGCCTTACTCGAGTAAGAGTTTGGCTACTTGCATTCCCACTGGTCGACTCCCCGTGTTTGTTGTTCTCGACTCATTCGCATTTAAACAGACCGCTATGTATTGGTGTCATTCGCGAGATTGCTGTTCTAATACTATCGAATATATGTCCACCTTTCATTTTTTATATCTATCCTTGTTAACTCTGTTGTGCTTTGTTTATCTTAATGCCTATTATTACAGAGCCACAAAAAATATTCGAGTCAATCAGACTGCGTTATAGCGTTGCCTTTAACCTCGGACGCGTATGATCTGATTAAGGAACTACCATTGCACCAAGACAATCCATTGAATATTAACGTCAATCAAAGTAAAACGATAAAAATTGCGTCGGAATTCGCTCTTTGAAATGCGTGAAGGTAAGCCATATAATAACCACCGAAGTAGTTGTAAGGCGCATTTCATGTTACTGATAGTGACACGAACGTTTTTTAAATTGACCGCTTTGAATTTAGAAATACACTATCTAGTAGGGAAGCTGCAAGTTCCCAGACACAACTTGCGCAAAATTGGAGTACTCATAAAATTTCAGGGCACACCGCACTCATGACTATTGGGTACTGTTTGTTTCATTGTCTAGAGGTTTATAAGTCCTTGTAAACAGTACTTGATCAAACAAACAATTTGGACGACTATTCAGGTAATCAAAGTTCACTTTTATCATTGTTGATACTATAACTCTCAAAAACATAAACATCCAAAGAAATAAAGGCGTATCTTATGTACAGGGGCTCAATCATGCCGTTAAACGGACCGGAAGGCATTACAACCAGGCAGGCAAAGAAAACTCTTGTGGAGTTGGTGCGGATCCTCAGTACGTCCTGGACTTTTCTCTACAGGAGAGTTTTACTTGTCCTATCTGGGATCCTAGCATCGATCTTATCCGAGGACAAGACCTTAAACATCTCGGCCGTTTTGAAGTAAGGGGTCTAATTTTTCCCCAAAAAGGGAAAGGAGGGGAGGAGGAGGAAGAGTGCTGACATGTCGAGGCGCAAGCTTCACACCGCATCAGCCATTCGCACGCGATTTCCACATCACATGGCTGACCGGCTCTGAGAACGGACTGATGTAAGGGGGAGGGAAGAGAGAGAGAGAGAGCGTGAGGTCGACACTTGGAAGGATATAAACTGACTGGGCAACTCGACACTCTCGGGATGGAGAGTCAGATTGCAATGGTCCCTTTTTAATGTGTCCTCTATGGCACTTCCATTCGACTGCGATACCAGCCGCCCCTTTTGTTTTGCGAGAAACTCTGTGCGTATTTGTGGACACGACCCGTGGGTGGCCCGCGTAGAGGGGTTGTTTAACCTTGCCAGTCCCTGTGCCCCAGCCCACCTCTAGTCGTCCTAACTCAGTCTTGTCACTAAGTTCACGCGTGGAAAACGTTGCATAAGTCTGCTATCGCTATGAACTAATTCCCGCTGTGGATATCATCGTTCGCGACGACCGAAATTACAGTTGAGTAGTTTATCACATCGTCGACCGCAAGCTCTCTTTCCCTACCCACATTGTTCCAATAATAAGGTCAGTGTGACGCACGGTGGGCGAGGACGCAGTGGCCTGCTGAGCTAGGTGGCACATCTACGCGCGCCACACACGAGCCAGTCCTCAATTCCGAGTGTCAGGCTGCAACAAGGTAGGTTCGAGCATCAGTTTGTTATTACTGACAAAGACAAGTGAGACTGGAATGGCCATTTTTGGCTTATTAGCCGTCGTCAGCAAGTCATACCCAACCTCGAAGTGTGGAATACCCGAGGCTCGAACTCTCGACCTGTTGCTTTAGAAGTCCATACCTCTAACCACTGGGCCACGAGCCCGTTGCCCTGTGGGTTTTTGATCGAGAATATACAATGGTAGGGGGCGCTCACCGATCGTTCTTACGGAATACTCTCGTTCCGTCGTGCCTTACAGACTCTCTCTCGAGCCCAACCAGCAGCCGCACAACGGCGCATGATATAGGCAGTATGGTATGGCGTGGACTTCTAACTAACAGGTCGCGAGATCGAGCTTCGGGTGTTCCACGCTTCGGGGTTGGGTATGACTGGCTCACGACGGCTAATAAGCAAGAAATGGCCATTCCAGTATCCCTAGTCTTTATCGGTAATACCATGCGCCGCTGTGCGGCTGCTGGTTGGACTCGAGAGAAAGCCTGTAAGGCACAACGGAACGTGTGAGTTCCGTAAGAACGATCGGCGAGCGCACATCTACGCGTGCCTCACACAGCCAGTCCTCAATTCCGAGTGTCAGGCTGCGGCAAGGTAGGCTCGGTCGTCACATATGTCAGGATGCCGTAAAGGTCACAATAGAATAGGGGCCGTTGCAGCCTGGGACTCGGTCTTGCAGATACCGAGTCAGTCTACAGCCTCCCAAGACCTGTAAAGTCACTGAATATAATAAAACTATCCTACCTTCCCGGTAGAATGTTACCCAGACAGCGAAACAGCCGCTTTACTAGTCAGAAAGAACAGCATATCGATCGGTTCTCAGGACTTACAGGCATGACTGGGATAGCAAAAAGGCAGATCCAAAATATAAGGGGGTCTTCAGTCCGATTCTCTTTCTTGACAAACACTTGCCGCCAAAGTGATGTCCCCAGTTGCCACACGCGCCCTCAGAAAAAGTTCTAGTTTCTGACGAAGATAGGCGTTGTGCGACTGAGTTTACGACGGGGGTAATCTACACATGTATCTTTCCCCTGCCATAACCATGGCGACCGCGATTGGGAAGCAATATTATGACGGCCATTGTTGACGAGAGTTAGGGATGTAAACAGAAGGCGGCATCGTTCGGAAATGGGAGATTCGCGTAAGGGACGCTGACAGTGGAGTATAACTCAGATACAGTGAATGACCGATTACAGGAAATGTTGGCTGAAATTCGGAAATGCGTTTTCCATTAGGAAGAATTACTTGGTCGCGGTTGTAATACTGACCATCTTGCGGCATAATCTTATAACATTTCGGACTCGGCAGGATGTTAGCTTTTGAATACACTGCCTTTCCATCTCCTGTAGAAACCGTAATCGACAAAAAATGGTTACTTAAGCAGCATGCATTTTTCCCCGTTGATTTTCGATGGTCTTGAAAATTCAAATATATCTTATAGAAGCCATAAACAAAATCATGCTTTCTTTCAGTCAATTAATAACGAATCACGTCTTTTTTATAGCTCATACTCAAGGAGGGAGTACAATTAGGTTTTAAAAAAAGTTTCTAATTATGAGAGTTTTTAAGACCGCGCGATGTCCATTCACATAGCATCGTAACTGACCGTATACCACAGCT
Organism: Spirometra erinaceieuropaei; assembly: GCA_902702965.1. NCBI lineage: Eukaryota > Metazoa > Platyhelminthes > Cestoda > Diphyllobothriidea > Diphyllobothriidae > Spirometra > Spirometra erinaceieuropaei. The sequence goes on along the minus strand of CACRXP010000402.1, from coordinate 42,730 downwards.
CCTCATGAAATGTACAACATAGTCCGCATCCATTGCAACATTTTATGAACTCTGTATGATATCTTTTTAATAATATAAAAAAATATGTGATTTTCTTTACGCAGAACGCATGCACCTTGCGGGCAGAAATCTCTAAGCGCTAATGCAACGAATGACCAGGCTTCAAATTATTCGGCAATTAGAAAACTTTTTTAAAACCTAACTATACTCCTTCCTTGAATATCAACTATAAAGAAGACGTGATTCTCTATTAATTGACTGAAAGAAAGCATAATTTTGTTAATGGTTTTTATAAGATATATTTGAATTTGCAAGACCATCGAAAATCAGTGGGAAAAATGTATACTACTTAAGTAACCATTTTTATCGATTACGGTTTCTACAGGAGATGGAAAGGCAGTGTATTCAAAAGCTGACATCCTGCCGAGTCCGAAATGTCACAAGATTATGCCGCAAGATTATCAGTATTACATCCGCGACCAAGTAATCCTTCCTAATGGAAAACGCATTTCCGAATTTCAGCCAACATTTCCTGTAATCGGTCATTCACTGTAGGAGCTTTTATACGGTGCAACTGCGGCAGGGACAGGATGGAAATAAAAAAAACAAGTAGTCGTGTGCACCCGAAACAAAAAAAACTCACCTTCGAGGAGTGAACTCTCCGCACCAGAAACCAAGTCGTCGACAGTCAATAAAGTTGTACCCAAGGGCGTTTCCACTACAAATAAGAGACGAAGAGATGAAGTCCTACCTCATAAAATGGCGTTGAAAAAAATAAACCTGCGGAGGGAATCACCTTTTAAGGACGGTCGTAAAGTATTCTATTTGTAAGCTTGGTTCTGAGCATTTTACTTCCTAAACAGTTAGAATCACATATAAACATGAGGTATTAATTTACTTGTTGTAAATGCCTTAAATCAACCATGTAGGGCTTAAGCTGGGGCTGCTGACAATAATGGTTAGCAGGAGGGGATTACAACGAGGGCATGATAGGCTAAGTTGGCCACTTCACGTTTATTGGTTGTCGCTAGCCAGTCACGCCTGACCGCAGACCTGGTTAACTTAGGATTCGAACCAGGGTTTTTGGCTATTGGGCATTTATAAGTACAGCGTTTCGCCTTTGAGCCACGAGCTCCTTCTCTTCTCAATTGTACTCGGGAACATGCATCAACGTAGGACGGGCGTTAATTGATCAGGTTTATGGATATGTTTGTCCCATCCAACAGGCTGAGATCAAGCAAAATACGGCGATGTCCCACCGTCTAACCAAATTAAATTCGAAGTGGTAGGCCCATCGTCCACTTTTAGTTTGAGTTACAGGCATCTACGGGGCGACCTCATGCAGACTTTCCGTGCCATGCGCGGACAGGACTGCTGTCTCGTACCTGAAGACTTCTTCGAGTTAGCAACTACGACTAACCTGCGAAGTCATCCACTTGAACTGAGTGTGACTGGTGTCAGACTGGACACCCGGCATGAATTTGAAACAGGCATACACAGCAGAATAAGGTCCCATAGAGCTAACCTAAGCTACTAGGCCAGCGCCTGTTAGCGACAGCGGAAGCGGCCGCCGTTAGGTTGCGAAACCCAATCTTGTACGCACGGAAGAACCGCGTTCAGGCTCCGCGCCTACAGTGGTCGAAGGCCGAATAACGCTGCAACTCTCCGCACCCTTCCGCTCTCACCCCGCCTCTGACACTGACCGCTTTTACCCTCCCCCCTCCTCCCCCACATTCCCACACCCGGACTATGTTTCAAGACGAACTTTTATCGATTTCTCTTACCGCTGACATGTTTTACTTCTACCCCGCTCCCAAATAACTGTACTGGCCCGAAGATAATTTATCGAAAGCTACTTATGCTCGCCACCTCGTCTTACAGCAGAATATGTTGGAACCAACAAATTTCGCAACGGCTTATCAACTGCTACCTGTTGCTGCATAACAGAGATAACGAGTGAGAAAGAAACAGAGATTCGAACTTCCACAGAGAAGATCAGTGTAAAACAGCAAGGCCATAGTTTACTATGCGCAGACTAATCAACAAAGTGCGACATAAAAACACGACTGAGGATGGAAAATGGGGAAGTTAACACGCAGAGTGGTGTGCGGATCAGAGGGCTGAGATTTGCTAGGGCAAGCTGAGGTTGGCCACGTGGTCCGACTGTTTGCGTTGGTCGGATATTTTACGCCGTATGTAGGTTGCCTCCAAGTAACGCAAGGTTCGGGTTGTTCGTACCCGAAATAATACTCGGAAGGATGTTTTGGGGTCAACGGAGTGACAGCTATCTAGGAAGTGCTTCGTAATAGAAGGACGTAGAGTTTTATTTTCCTGGCTAGAAGCCATTTAGGCAGGTGCTCAACTGACCTGTTTTGCAGCGACAGGTTGCAGTTGGTAAGCCGTCGAGAAATTTGTTTGTTCCATTAAATTTTGATGTGCATGCCTGTTTCAAATTCATACTAAGGAAATATTGTTCTAAACTTCTCACACGAAAGTTTGTCTTCTCCAACAAAGTGGTTGGAGCATGAAATACTTTAGCCGAGGATGTTGTTATGTCTGCATCCGTAGAAGCTTTTAAATGAAAACTGGTTAAGTATTGAAGTACGCACCAAAATCCCATCCGACCGCTGTCATCTTGATGCCTTATGCGAAAAATTTACTGCCATCATCATGCTGCTAAAACCTTTAAGTAACATTTGTTGGTATAATTCGACGGAATAAGTCCGTTGGGAGAAGTAATAGACTTTGCTGGTTTCCCAGGTTGTCGTTGCTTTCGCGATGTGCGTCAGTTTATATCGAATGGCCTTTGTCCCTTCCATTTTTCCTTGAAATATGTGCATACAGCATCCAGACAAATATGCCGATTGACTCATTAGAGTGCATAGCTTCGAGAAACTCGGCCTTTTTGATGGGGCCGACGCCGATGATACGAGTTTCGTCCGAGGCGAAGGTGTACCCAGTATCTAGGGTATGCATGGCTACTTGGCACAGATGATCTCGCCTCTTAATTGCCAGTTGGTGCTCGTGGATGCGTATAAAGGCAGATTTTACCGTCTGGCCACAATATACGGCATTGCAAGCACCGCATGGAATCTTGCCGACGACACCTTTTATCAATATATCCTCTACGCACATCCCTATTGACATTCACCATGACGCCTGCAGACTCCAGATCATGCCAACTTTTCTCTAGAACGGGTACACAACAAATAACTACTGAATTACGCGCCTACGTGTGTACATATGCCTTTCAATGTTGCTAACGCACAAGGTGCTTGCTCCACCTGTACGGTTTTTGATATTTCCTTCGTAGTTATTTGAAGTCGCCCCTTTTCCAAACTCTTGACATACTTCCACAGAGTAACAAATAGGGAGTTCAAAGGTGCACACCTACATTTCTCTCAAATAAACTGAACTGACGTACTGTTGCTACTATTACTCCTAGGACTCCATATGGCTCGCGGGTCAGCCATCTCATTACCTATTTCTAAATCCTTCTATACGTATTTAATATTTTTTTTCTGCAAAATATTTTTTCAGGGAAAAGGACTCCCTGAAACAAGCGAGCACAGCAAAGAAAGGAGCTTGCACAGCGGCGTAAAGTGGAGGCAAACATACACCAATTACTTTGTCGAGGGACACAACTGGGTTATCGTCTTACGTATATTAGAAGCAGCACGTGGTTTCGGTGTGTACGTATGCTCTTGTCTGTCCCGCGAAGTTTGGCGCGAAGTGGAGTGATTGGTCATCGATGTTGCGTAGGTGGCCGGGGCGTCCCCGCGAGACCCCTGACGACGCTCAACCAGCGTCGAAGACACTGTGCCTGGGCGGTAGGACTAGTGCAAAAAGGAATGAAATCAGAAACAGAAGCCCAGAAACAGCCCCACGGAGGGGGTTTTAATTCACTTTTGACGTGGGCAAAATGCGGGCGGGGTCGAGATAAGGGGCAGTAATGACTATAATCCCACACTAATTTATACAAAATGGCACCATGGCTTCCCGTCTTTTTTAGTCGACTGGTAAAGTCAGGGACAAAGACAGTCGCTTGGGCGGTGCGCGCACATTGAACTATGTAGAAAGGAATGCCAAAAGAAAAAAGAGAGACTGGGATTGCCATTCCTGGTTTATTGGCCACATCCTGTCGCCTGAAAAGACCACACGCTACAAAAAATGAACACTTAAGTGGTGGACCTTTTTCCATTGATTTTCGATGGTTTATAAAAAAAACGCATACAAGTATTATTTCTTGTAATCATTTAGCAGCAGATTACCAGAAGAAAGGGTATCTCTAGGTTTTAAAAGACTTTTTAAATTCCACAAGAAGTTTGAGCTCGATCCATCGTTAAATCCGGGTTGCGGTCTACAGACTGTATAGTATCCGTGTAAACAAAAACATATATTCCCATAAGCCACTAAGAAGACGTGTCACGGGGATCGTAATATAGCAGAGCAGATTCGGGCTATGTTGTATACTTAATTAGAAGCATTGTTGAACAGACAGATACGCTGCTATTTGAATGGACATTTTACGGTCTTAATTAGAACCGTAAGATAGCCATTTTTAGTATGAGATTCGAAGGACACGTGATTTGCTGCAAAATGTATACAGGCAAAATATTTTTAAGCATCCATCCTACAAAATATATTTATATTTTCAAGAACTTCAAACATAAATAGAAAGATGTATACTACTTAAGTAGTCGTTTTTTTACAAATGCAGCTTTTGGGCAATAAAAAAAGAGTGTATCAAAAGCCAACATCCTGGTGTCTCTGAAATATCCCGAGATCAGGCCGCCAGGTAATCAATCCTGCCACACCACTCAAGAAATTCTTCCTAATCGAGAACGCCTTTCAAAATCTCAGTTGACATTTCATGAGATCGGTCACCGACCGTAGAAGTGTTTATATCAGAGCTTTCTGTGCGAAAATACCTAACTGCTCATTAATGCTGAGGTGGCTGATTTCTAGGCGCCTAGGCGCCTTCGAGGTAACACTCGTAAGTGGAGTGTAGGCGAGCCTCAACCAAACATGCTAATAATCACGGTAGGGGGCGCTCACCGATCGCTCTTACGGCACTCACTCGTTCCGCTGTGCCTTACGGGCTCTCTCTCGAGCCCAACCAGCAGCTGCACAGCGGCGCAGGAAATAAGCAGAGTGGTATTACCGACAATGACAAGGGAGACTGGAAGGGCCATTTCTGGCTTACTAGCCGTCCTCAGCTAGTTATACTCAACCCCGAAACGTGGAACACCCGAGGCTCGAATTCGCGACCTGTTTGTTAGAAGTCCACACTTCTAACCACTGGGCCACGAGCCCGTTGCCCTGTCGGTTTTCGATCGGGAATGTACAATGGTAGGGGGCGCTCACCGATCGTTCTTACGGAACTCACTCGTTCCGTTGTGCCTTACGGGCACTCTCTCGAGCCCAACCAGCAGCCGCACAGCGGCTCATGGAATAGGCAGCATGTTATTACCGACAAAGTCAAGGGAGACTGGAATGGCCATTTATGGCCTATCAGCCGTCGTCAGCCAGTCATAACCAACCCTGAAGTGTGGTACACCTGGGGCTCGAAACCCCCCACGAGCCCGTTCGTTTGCGATCGGGAACGCACAATGGTAGAGTGAGTCCCGTAGAAACGATCGGTGAGCGCCCCCCCCATCCCCTACTACTGTATATTCCCGATCGAAACCGACAGACCAACGGGCTCGTGGCCCGGTGGTTAGAGGCGTGGACTTCTAACCGGCAGGTCGTGAGTTCAAGCCTCGGGTGTTCCACATTTCGGGGTTGGGTATAACTAGCTGAGGACGGCTAGTAAGCCAGAAATGGCCATTCCAGTCTCCCTTGTCTTTGTCGGTACTACCATAATGCTAATAACCCCTGTAACTTGTCCGCGCTCCCAGGCCTCAACACAGGGCACCGAATAGACAGACACTAGTCCCCAGGCTTTGACGTAGGTCCGCATTTCATAAAACACCTTCTTGTCCGTGAGAATACAGGAACTTACAGTAGGTGTGCTAACTCATGAAATGTTAGCCGGAATTCTGAAATGCGTTTTCGTTTCGCAAAAGATTACCTAAGTAGGGTTGTAAAATTAACCATCCTGCAGCATAAGTCTATAATAATTCAGTTACCCCAAGATGCGGGCTTTCAAACGAAATTCTTTCCGGCTGCATGCAAACACTACATTCTGTAAAAAATGGCTACTTAAGTATCATGAATTATTCTCATTAATTTTCGGTGCCTCTAAAAATTTAAATATATTTCATGGAAAGAATGCATAAAAATATGTATTCTTCTACTCATTTAGTAAAAAAGTACGTCTTCTTTCAATTTTATACTCGAAGAAAGGGTATAATTCGGTTTTCAAAAAGTTTCTAATTGTGAGATTTCTAATACCGTGAAATGTCCGTTCATAAAACATCGTGTCCTGCATTAGTTAATGTGGCCTATAAAGTTTACAATATGGCTCAAATCCATTTCCAAATTTTATGATCCCCATTAAGTTTCCTCTTAATATCGTACAGGAATGAACGGTTTTCCGTACGCTGAAAGTATATGGATTGTGGTTTGGAAACTCTGAATGCAAGTGTAACGGCAGGTCGTGCTCAAAATTATACGGGAGTGGGAAAAGTTTTTTAAAACGGAATTATACCCTTTCTTCGAGTATAAAACTGGAAGAAGACGTAATTCGTTACCAAATGAATAAAAGAACGAATACCGTTATGCATGTTTTCCATGGAAGATAATTGAATTTTAAAGGGCACCGACAATCAATGAGAAAAATCCATGCTAATTAAGCAGTCATTTTTTTACAGAGTGTGGCTTTTGCAAGCGGCCAGAAAGTTCGTTCAAAAGCCGGCATCCCAGGGTAAATGAATTATTTTAGAGTTATGTTGCACGATGATTAATTCTTTAACCTTACTTTAGTAATCTTTTCGGAACGAAAACGCATTTCTGAATTTCGGCTAACATTTCAGGAGTTAGCACACCTACTGTAGGCAAAAGGCGGATGCGCAAGAACTAGAAATGATCCTTCTATTCTTCACTGTCTCCCTCAGTGTCTTTTCTGCTGTCGCCCGAAAAGGTTCTGGAGAGGGGTTTCAAGGCGAAGCGGATTGCACTTCTCTGAATCGAGGTTCTCCTAGTCCGGGGTAGGGCCGATCAGGAAAGGCGAAATAGCCACTCCGCCTACTCTCCATCGGCAATAATTCAATGCTATTCACTGTATCGGCCAGATCGGGTCCACCCACAGGGAATGATCGACTTTTGCCATCATGCTTTAGAAGACCACGTCGTGACAGAAAACTGAAACCAAGCAAACTTTGGCGGTGTCTGTTACGTTACCCGAGAAGTAGGAATCCACAGAAGCCCTATGTCTCCATCGACAGGCCGTCAAGTTCAGAGTTGAGCCCCTTTGACTTCGGCTGACAAGACATCAAGAGTAGGGATGATTCGTACTATGACACATCTTGTTTTCGCTGGTCGCGCTGAAGACCATCTTCCGTTTTATGTGTATTCTATACTTTCCAAAGTGCAATGACGACTGCTGAACATGCCTAGTCTTTAAGGAAGCGCTTTTTTCAAAGTCCAAATTGGTCATCCATTATTGCCATGGGGGATTATTCTCCAATGCATCTATTGGCATAAGAATCTACTGTTTTGACAAAAGCTGGGCCCAGTACTTTCCGAGGTAAGATCGCAGTTGGTAGCCAGGCCCTGTACGTTGATACTGTCGACGTACTTACTTGTTATCAGTGGGGGTGTTTAACTTGTCTAGGGAACTGGTTATCAGTAGGTGTGCTTCTACTGCGTGAGGTAGGTCGGCCATTCCGGTCAGGCTGTTGGGTTTAGTGAGGGTTACGGTTAGGCGTAGGTTATGTTTCATGATTAGGATTTGCGTAAAGGGTCCGGTTTCAGTGTTAGGGCTAGGGTTTAGGTTTACGATTATGGTTAGACTTTATGGTTGGGGATCGGCTTCAGGGTTAGGGTTACCGGTTGACGATTAACGGTTAACGGTTTGGGTTAGGGTTAAGATAAAGTTTAGGGTTAAGGTTAAGGTTAGCGTTAAAGCTAGGATTAAGGTGAAGTTTAGGGTTATCCTATCACTATTTACCTCTTTCTTTTTCCGCAGGCTGTGCTGTATTCCGCGGGATTTTTTTCAATTTCTACCATTACTCTACCTTACTAAAATTTCCCAACATTTTTTTCGTTTGCTTTATTTTTTCCTCGAAACTCCAGCATTTGTTCAGCAGCACTTCCACTTACCCCACCCATATAACACTCTTTCCCACCATTCCTGTAAGACAGAGACCCCGCCGTCCGCCTCCCCGTTCCTGGCTACCAACTGCGAGCTAACCCTTTCCGAAAACTATGCAAGGTCAGCAAACCAAAAACACAACTGAAGTCGGATTTTATGGCATTGTGGGTCAACGTACGTCTTGGTCCAAGTAGGACCTCTGTGAGGAGGGGGGCAGCGTCAGGGTTGGTGTTTTTGTTGGAGTCCCTTTGCCCTCCTGTAGGCGGCTGCTGCGCGCAGACCGATAAGGTGGCGTCGTCTTCAGATTAGATTCCAACTCGGACCCTAGGTAGAGAAGAGAGGCACCGAAACACTGGGTGAAATACACTGTTCTCAGGGGAAAGTTCTATGAACCGGTGCAACGGCGGTTCTCTGGATGATGCTCTATGCCTATGCAGACTCAACCCGGCTAATGATGCATCAAGTTAAAACATCGGATACCAAAGTTCGACTACAGAAGAGTGTAACTTCTGTTCCAGCAATCGATTTCTCGATACTTTATTCAACACTGAGCAATCTGCCTTGTCTTAATCGGGTAGCTCGGTAGAGGTCAACATTGAGAGGCCAAGAGGGTGAGAAGGCGTGATATTACAAACTGTGACGCCAATGCCGAATTCGTGATTGCCATCGGAACCTTAATGCAAACAATCAGCATTCTTTAAAACCTTGGCACTTTAGTGGACGGTACTGCATCCCTGATGCAGGCCGAACAGGCATTTTAAAACATTGAAAGTTAATATATATTGTTTTTCCTGCGAGGGTCTGGAAGTATGCAAGTGCAAAAACGATAGATGGACATTTTAAATGCCCCAAATGTGCCAACAAACAAGGTTTTAACAATTCTGTATTTTTTCCAAAGAGACAAACAAAATGGACATGTGGAACGGACACCCCAAAGAAAGGTAGTTCCCTTGCCTTAGCAGAGATCATAAAGAAACAAAACACATAATAGCCAGGTGGAAGAAAGCACGGAAAAAATTAAGACCACAAATGCTGTGGGACTTCTCATTGCTCATTCAATCGACCGTCATAAGCCGCCTTGTGTTCGGTCGCAAATACTACCCGAGACTATACAGGGCTGGAGGACAGTAGTCGAATGCAAAAAGTTACTGCTTTTGTTCTTGCTGCCGTTATCAATTCACATTTAACGATGTTCGCAGAAGGAAATCTGTTCTAGTTGAGTGTCGCAGTCGAAAAAATAACCATCTTTTTACGGCCTACCACAGCAACAGGTGGAGAGATCATAAATAAACCAAAAGCTCACATTGCCCCAACTGTGAAAAACTCGGCGCCTTGGTGGGATTCGAACCCACGACAGCAAAAGGAAGGCTTTAGTACAACCAACGCTCCAACTACCTGAGCTACGAGGCCCCACCGGGAGACGTAAGTTTAGTCCCAATTGGGGAAGGTTACTCGCCCAGCCTACTACAACGTCTGGAATCCACCAAATCTGATACAGTAAACCGACTGAGGTAATAACAGGGCCAGGAGGACAATCAGGAGTTTCTGACCTGCTCAGCGCTTTTTCAATCGGCTATCATCACCCAATTTATGTTTGGTCGCAGATACTGCTCGAGGGTATACAAGGCTGAAGGACAGTATTCGGCTACAAAGGGTTACTGCTCTAGCTTAAACACTCAATGATAAACGCGGCGGGAAGATTGTTCTAGTTAAATGCTGCAGTCCCAAGAAAAACCGCCACGCGAACAGGTGTGCAATCAAAAAGTGACTTATCAGTCTCTCACACTGCACTTAGATTGGTTGTGGTTTCCCAATCAAGAAGCTTCTTATGTCTCGTCTAGACTTTATAAACTAGCTCCTTGTGGAAGAAGAATCCAAGGCAAGGGTGCGGGTGGAATGATTCACTTTATTTTTTTGCGACGCCGAATTAATTTTGTGAGCCTTCACTTCCCATCGTTTGCACCGGAAACAGGCAAACTCTGTGCCAGGGAGAATTGATGCTGTCCCATGAAACGAATGCAGATGGCAGGCATATCAGCTCTAGCCGCTAGACCCGTACATGGCTGTATGCTACCAGCCGAGTGGCTAGTATGTTCTCGATTAAAACTCCTTTGGCAGATAATCAGTCCGGGCCGGGGCCTAAGTTTCAACCAGTGCACCGCCATAAAAGTATATTCTGTTGAGTTTGCCACTAGTAAAACGTACGTCCGACTATGCATCTCACCAATTTGGATCGAACCCGGTCAGTTTGAAGAAAGACGCGATGGGCAATAGACTGGCACTGTGTAACTTACAATGAGTGATAAACAACAAAAAGAACAAACTTTCCTGATTTGTCCACCGAAGAAAATCTGCTGAATTTATATATGCGGAAATTGTAGATAAGGGAGATGCAAAACAAGTTTAAAAGATTGCTACAAACCTTCATCTAGTGAGTTGTAGGAGGAGGAGATTGAGTATGAGTCCTTGTCGGATGGTGGAAGTTTGGCCTTATTTCCACCGTCCTCTATGGCCTTCCTTCGTTTTCGTAATAAAAAGTCTATTGAAGTCAAGACGCTAGCAGACAAACTGACAACATCAAATAAGTAGCTTAAATTTAGGTAAACATAGAATTCCCGACGCAAAAGACCTACGTATCAAACAGTAAGAATAAACCAAGTTGTCGTTATTAAGGCGTTGCTCCAAAAAGATGTCCTTGAGAAGAATGCCTTTTTATAGCACCATCATTTTTTGAAAAATAATAAAACATTTCCGATGCTTCTGAATCCTAAGAACAACATAGCTAGAATCTAAAACGTATCCAAAACCTACGATTTTGAGATGAACGCTAATGTACTCATTACGACACCCAATTAAAAACGTTCATTTGAACATGCACATTAAGAAAGAGCAGCGAATCAGAGAAAAAATCAGAGAAAAATCAGAAGTTTCACCACCAACTCAGGAGGCAGTTCTAACAGTTGTATTGCGTCCTCTAACTGTTCTGCTGAGAAGACAAAATCAAGGCATCAAGGTATCAAGGTAAAGGCGTCGAAATGACAAGTGCGACATATAAGAAAATATATTTACGGGCCTTTATATCTTATAGAATGCAAACTGCACGGGGATGAAGCCATAATCTCGAGTGAAAGTCGTAAAGAGTTCGATAGAAATGGCTTCATTTGGTTTGTCCGTTAAATGACAAATAATGTGGGGCGTTTGATTAAATGAAGGTTAATCAAATCGCTTAAGCACTTGAGATTGTAAACAGTTTTCTCTCAAAAAGCAAAGTATTATTGCTGATTTTGAAGCTCAGTCAGGGCGAAAACAGCAGCGGAACAGCAAATGAGAGAGAAAATAAGGCGAATTTGAAACTAATTTTTTGTCTTAGGACTGTTTCACACTAGGTCGGCCAACTTGAAGTAATTAGGTACTGACGGTACACACGGCCTCGTTTTCATTAAAACGCACCGTATAACTAGAGTTTATTGGTTCTATATTTTGTCTTTGCAAAGGAGAAACTTTTGGTTGAAATATCATTTAAGAGGTATAATAGGATGCGCAACCTTGCGTTGGATTTAAGAAATGATGCGCCGATTCCACCAACGCCTTTGAGTCCCTTTCCATCTTCTGAAGCAGAGGACTCCGTGATAGAAATCTCACTCAGCCCTTCCAAACTAATGTATTTCTTTTTCTTCGCAAGTGTAGAGGAATTTCCAGCGTTTCCACCAAGGCTGGCTAAGTAACCCTGCAACATGATTGCAAACATCGTAAAAGAGAAGTTCACTCACCTTTAGGTCGTGTGAATCATTTCTCACCCCATTATTTAGAAGGCGACTGAAATTCGTCCTTTGATACATCTATAATTCCAAAAATATTCCCGAGGTAAATAAAGTGCTATGAAAAATGAAAACTATTAAGATCACATTTATGAGTTACATTAACAGATGACTTGAGGGATGGTGGAAAGTTCCCTCATTCTGGAGCAGTTATCACGTAACTGTTGTCATCTCAGTCGAGTGGACTTAAGTATAAACACAATGGTGTTTTACCGCCCGTTATTTGCGCAAAAGTGAGAAAAACTTAGAGGACAATGGACTCGTTCCTCCTCTCAGTTTAAGGAGTTTTCAGGAAAAGGTTATTCAAAACAATTGAATCCAAGACCGTCCGTACCGAATGACGCGGAATCTTAACCCGATCTCCGCACGCAAACCAAGACCTATGACTGAACGTACTATGTTATCAGGTTGGAATTGCGGCAAACGCACAAGATTAGATACAGAAGCCCAGGTCCATATTTCGAAAACGCGTTTCTCATTCAATCGAATGAGGCAATAGTGTAAAAGTCTATCAAAGTTATTTCTATAATATTCAACTGGCTGCATTGACAGAATAATCGCAATTTTTATCGAGCTCATAATTTATTGCCTCCTTTAAACAGGTGATGAGTATGAATTTATAATCCTCACATTGCTTATCATAACTTTGACCGTTACCACTTGAACTTTATTTACTCCAATCTTTGGCAACTGCCAAAGATAAATAAGTTAAGATAGAGCTTGGGATCCCTGCTAGAAAATGGCCCCTCCATAGGCGGGACTTGGAAGGGGCTGGGTGGGGCCAGAGCCCTCTGTGGATTGGAACATTTTGAAGCGTATTTGCATCGAAAGTTATGTTTGAAAAGCACCACTCATTGTACCTTCTTTGGCATTAAAAAAAGTTGATTTATCAAAAGTGGCTTGTAAATCATGAAAAAGCATTCGTTTACGCCCACGGGTCGCGGATAATATCGTGCGTCAACCAATGTTGCTTTCAAGCTCTTAATAACTGTCTTAGTTAATTTATGTATCTTATGCTAATTGTTTGGGTATTTACTCACCAACCAGTTCAAGTAGTCGACTTGTATGTCTTTGTATGCACTAGTTAGTATTGGTGTTCATAGTCCACTTATACAAATTTTTTTATCGTTTTTTACTGAATATCCGAAGTAAGTGTGAAGCATAATAACTCTGGCTCTCACCGAACCACCAGATGAAGGCATATTATGAGGCCACTGAAGAGCCTGAGTCTGAGGTTCCCTGAGCGAGAAATATCTATTCTGAGCTCTGAAACTTCTGCCGGCAGGTATTATGTATGTGCGCCCCAGGGGATTAATCATATAGGTCGATATTTTTAAAGGAGTGCCAAAAGTGGGTGGAAATCTGGCGCCCCTGTACATTTTTTCGTTGGTGGGGCCAGGCGGGGCTGTCGTGTTAAATGCCCCACCAAAGCCCCTTCCACAATCCCGCCTAGCCCCTTCATAGACCCCTCTAGCCCCGCCATTTTTAATGGGACTAGGCGGGGCTGGTGCTTGCAGGGATGCCAAACTGATGGCTTATGTCATCACAAGACAGTAACTGGTAAACCTTAATGATCTCAAACGTATGATCGCACACTGCAGTCGATGACTAACCCATATATTACACTAATGGATACTCGAGATAAGCCGATGGAAAAAAACAAATCACAGCTGTAATCATTCAGCTGGAGACTGTTCGACAAACTAAAAGGGGCTTAGAATGCAGTTCGCGGAAAAGAGTGAAGGGGAGAGCAAAATTGGTCAAAATAACGATTCGAAATGTCCTGTGTGCCAACATTTCTGATTGGCACTCCCAATTGGGAGGTTATCAAGACTGTGATTTAAGTATAAACGCGTCGTGGTATCGTTCGCACTCCCGGCGTGTTTTTATACCGGTATTATTGGAGAATACAAAGCCAAGAAAATAAAACTGCGGTCTAGGAAGAAAATTTTGCGAAATTTTGTGAACGTGATCATTAATTTTATACACAAGGATATCTCTAAATTCGACTAAAAATCTGCGGACAATGTAAAACGTTCGTAATCGCTATGGTAGCGCCGTTTCAAAAAACACTGCTCAAAGTCCTCGCCTAACACGAGGTTTTGCGAAATGAGAACTTTTCTGAGGACAAAACTCGTCTTATTTTCCATAAGATGAATAAATGCGAAAACAAGCAACCCTTTTGAGAATAGCGGGGCGTCTTTGGGTGAATAAAAGTCCCACTCATTGCTAAAATATATTATTAAGTGACATGGCAAAAGAATTAAGGCAGGCCTTTTAGGAATAATTTATTAATAGTTTGGAAGTTAATAAAATAAGTACAACGCCCCCATCTGACTGATCGAGGATCTAATGCGCATCAACCCCAAAGAATGATCAAGTCTGTCATTTTTAGCGGATGGGTCGCACACAACAACGGTGCCTACCCCTTGTTTGTCTGAGGCATATAGAAACAAATTTGCCCTTGCATTACGAAGAGTTCCACCGCAAGCGGTATTAGATAAAAGAGAATGTCCGTCGATCACTGAAGACAAACGATGCACATCACCAGTTACTGTACATGGTCTGAGAGTCTGGGATAAGGAAGATCTTAATCATTTGCCGAGGAACTTATTTTTCGGACGATCACGGTCTGTTCTCGTTGCCATTGAGAAACCAATGGCAATACTAGTTTAAACGGGTTACAGGAGGGCTTTATTTTCCGACCACTACGGCTTTCAGTTAATCTCAATGACTGTGTAAGTGGGCTTGACTGCGTGGAAGTTAGGTTTCCAGAAGAAATGGAAGTATGTCGAGTGATCAAATACAGAAACGGCGAATAATCATCACAATAGGTACTTAACTTCCTATGTGAATTGTCCGACGGGTGGTTGCTGAAGTCTAACCTTGAGAAGTGTGTTGCACTGCGGCTTAAAACGAAAAATGAGGGCAAATGAGATGATCATCATTATCATCTTAACAAAAGGGCCCGCGAAGTGTTGCTGAACAAAGCGCCATTATAATCACCATTGTGTAATCCCTCGATCCCCCTCAAATTGTGAAGGTATTAATTTACTCACAATTTAGCAAAGGCACAAAGAACAGTGCCGAACGACTGGTAAAACCCGCCACACTGACTGCAGGGAAAAAAACCTTGTTTCTCAAAGTTCCCTTTCAAGGGGACGCTGCGAGTGAGCATCTAGGAAGACGCCTTGATCAAACTGTCTCGCGAACCTTCCCAGCAGCATGGGTTCAAATATCATTCTCTACTAAGCCGTTTTTACGTGGGGAAGGTAAGGATAGGTTTTCGTCCAGACCACCTCAGTGTGCATCAATTCCTTTGCTTGCTCTTATGGAGCAGGTTGTACTGGTTGCATGGGTCGGCATCTATCCAAAAGATTACGAGAGCACCTCTACGTATGACCGGGGAAAGGCGAAACTAGGAGCATAATCAGCGCCATTCCTGTGCATGCAGTTTGCTCAGCATATCTTATGAACCCTGGCAAAGCTTTTCCTATGATTCATAAGGTCCCCTCGAGCTACTCTAAGCTTCTGGGTCAGCGTATGCTTACAACGGCAGAAGCGACCGCAATCAGTTTACAGAAACCGAACTAATTCGTCCAAAAGAACCTCGTTCAGTCTCCTCGCTTACTGTGGTTCAAGGTTGATCAGTCACATGCGAGTTCCCGCACACTTCGGCTCTCTCCCCGCCTGTGATTTTAAACTAAATTTTACGATGTTCGGACACTTACATGTTTCACTGTACCCCGCCTCATATAATTGTATCAGTCTGAGTCGAACTTTTCGAAGGCAAGGTATGCTCGCCACCTCGTCTTCTGACTGTAAGCACCATTATTGCATTAAACAAAGGTGTCGTCACCAAAATGATAAGTAACACAGGCTTCCGATATGGTGGGAAGAACCGTCGGTATTGCGTGAGATGGCACGGGTGAGGAATATTTATAAAAAAACAAAGGATTTTACAATGAGATACCGTTCGATAGTTTCATTTTTGTCGTAAAGCGTTTGCTAACGTGCGGATACGAAGTAAAATATACGCACTGGAAGAAGGATTTGCTGTAGCGTCTGAGAAAGACCGAAAATATTAAAAGGACGGTTATTACTACCGTGTAGACAAACTAATCAGTTAGTCTGTCTAAAGGGTTGATGAGGTCTTGCGAGAAAGTCACTCGCCTTGCACACGCGACTTTCGCACTTTATAAGAATGTCTGTTAACTTACAGTGTGTTAGCATTTTAGCGGAAGTTTCAGAGACTAAATTACCTACCCTCTTAAGAAAGAATGCCTATTCCGAGACTTTCTGTGCTGTACTATCAGCACTTGGGGTCGAGGGAACGATTCATTTTGTGACACGCTGCCAGGAACAGATTTCCAAAAGAGGACACACGCCCTCTGTTTAATTGTAAACTCGTCCTCGAAAATTATTACCACAAAAAACAATGGGCTACACCTATTTATTTAGACGTCCACTGAATAAACGTTGCGTTCAGTGCATGGAGATAGTATTCAGTGAAGTTTTGCAAGCGCCGATGTGTAGTGGATCATGCTATGCTTATATTAATGTCAGCTTAAAGCTCTGTCCACCTAGATCACACTATTCAATAACAGCCTGTAGGTAATTGTCTTGTCACTGACGAACGACCTCCGGGATTTGCTGAAGGCAGTTGGGTGATTGGGGCAACTTCGATGTCTCAAATCTCAAAAGGGCACTTTCTCACCTCGTATATCAATGACGAGTGGACAGCCGAAAACAGCAAGTTCATTTTTTGCACGAGTACTGAATATTGTTTTGCTCAAGTTTCGTTCAATGCATGGAGTCAAGACACGCAGACAGAAAGCTTACACCACACACTCACGATAACAAAAATGTAATTTTGGCGGAATATGTTCACAAACACCGCAATTAGACGGACCAGCCAAACGCGTGCACCGGAACGTCGCCGGACCGTTCCTTTTCTAGCAAACAATGAAAATCAGCTAACCTGTATTTATGGCGAATGCAACACATTCAGCAACGACAACGCTGAGGCTTCGCTTATTCACATAGGCCACAGCAGGCGCTAATCCACAGACTGGATCTTGGCCAAAGCCGTCCGTTTGTTGATACTGCACGATGCAATCGGATCATCTTAGATCCAACCTTAAGAATGACACGATGTCACAATGTCAAAAAACCGCAATGTCCGTACTCCGAGCCCGTTTGTGCACAACCGTTCAAAATCCTTAGACTTAAGATAAGTTGAAATTCATTTATAACTGAAATATTTGACATATTTCTGCGTCGATTTTGCGTCGATTTTTAGTAGCTGTCGAAAATAACACATAAATCCATTACACTCTCTCCATTTAACCATGACTGATGTTACGTTTGCTGTCGACAAAGTAGATCTTTCGGCCATCGTCCGCTTACAAAAGTTCATCGAGAAACATGAACGTATTTTTACGATTCTAGATTCACTAACAGATTCAAATAGATTCACGAACAACCTAACGAGCCTACCACAAATTGAATCGATTATACACTTAGTTTCGTCAGAAGTCGCGGATAGATCGAAACGCAGGCTCAATTTAATTATCCGTAATATACCCCACACCGTCAATCCGACGCCATCAATTCAAAATTTTATACATTCGTGTGGCTTAAATATCAGAGTAGCTAACATTAAAGACTTCACTCCAGAAGCAAAAACAAACCCGTCTTAGTAACATTCTACTCACAGGCGGAAGCTGAGATTGTCTTACAAAATCCCGAAGTAAACAGAAATCTGCGGAACCTAAACTCGTTTATAGGTCCAGATTTGACACC
>CACRXP010000402.1:0-11871 GCA_902702965.1 Spirometra erinaceieuropaei | reverse complement strand
CTTTTGGCTAACCAGACACCCGAAGCAAATGAAGTCAAAGTGCAGTTGAAATTGACGAGTTTGTTTTAGGTTTTTTTCCTGAGTTCAAAGGGGACTGACAGTGCCCAAGGGGCGCTACAATAAACCTATTCTATTCTATTCTTCTATTCTATGTCGTAGAGGTAGGTGCACGAACTGATACCACCAGAAAACGGTGTCATAATCATTATCGGCGATGCAGGAGAGCTCTACCGGTTTCTTCCCTCGAAGTGTGATTTTCTTGTCAGCGAAACCACTAGAACGAAGGCAGGCCTTTGCATTACGTTGTCGAGTGTTTGCCACACTAAAATGCGTTTATTTGAATTGTGCAATACATTTTTGGGCACGCCCGTCCTGACCTCTATTGCAATGCCCGCAACGCTTCGACATGACTCAGAATATGCGTAAACGCTTGCGGCCGACAATCAGGTAGTAATCCAGCATCCTTGCAACAACAAACCGCGAGTGAGGATGAACCGCCAACTGAAGTCTGTAAGGCTTGCACAAATGTTACTTCTGAGTGGATGTAGAAAGTATTTCAGTGAGTTTAGCATGCCAAATTTGATTCACAGAAGTAGAGCAACGTCGTTCTACCTCTTCTATTCAAGATGGAAGGGAAGACGGGATGTTAGAATTCAGAAGCATGAGCTGAGCGAAGGTCGTTAAATATCATCATTCCTAGTTCTCCCTCACCGTTTTGTCTTATTCAGGAGCGAAGGAACAAGGAAAGCCCAAGGCAACTCTCATCTGGGTAAGAACCTGTCGACTAGCTACAGACTGCAGTGAGTCCTCCAAAAGGCCTTTTAAGGCAGATTATTATCTGGTTTCCTGCATTCGACTGCAGCGATTGACTCGGTCATTAGGAGAACCATGAAGACAAAGAGAATGTTCCCACAACTTACGAGCATGGCCAAGGCATGCCGTCAACTCACATGAGCCTAAATTCGAGTTTTTATGGGACTAACTAGTATTTCACCGTCAAAACAATCGTTGGATAAGGCTTCGCTCTCTCGCCAGGCCTCTTTGGCCAAGCAAAAAATTCTGTGCCGTTGTGTTATTCAATATACCACAATCAAAATTCCCCCAACTAGCAATTAATGGGAGTACAGTTGATAAATCATAAAGCGGTCATACTGATGTTTCCCAGAAATAAACAGTTTCAGTGATTGTTCTTCAAAATACTATGCTCCAGATAAATATGAAAATGGATCTGTTATTCATCTTCCTTCGAGTGCAGTCGAATTGTTGCTACCTTGAGCGTATCGTCAATCATCAAGTATAATGCAGCATGTTTTTATTTCTGAGCCCAGCTGCAGATCAGGGTTACGATTGGCTGAATGAAGGCAAAATAAGCCCGAAACAGTATTGCATCTACCCGCATGCTCTGTCGTCCCTCCTTTCTGCCATTATGACTTGGCGGATCTCGGCCTGGTAATCGGTTGCCTGTTTGTGACCTTTGCCACCCATACGGAGCTTGTTTGCCAATACATCGACGTGCGCCCATTCCTGGTTGAATAGATCGAAGTGTTTGAAAACTGGTGGTTCTTGAGAATATCACGGCCTTGGGTGACAGACCGGACCTGGAGCGCAGGCTGCTACCGTTGGTCGCAGACTCCCAGAACTGATGATGCAGTCAGGCGTTGACGTCTTGACGGATTTAACCACGCACTCTGAGGACCCAAACAGGAACCCGTTCACAAAGTTTTCTCTCAGCGGTAGCTAATTGAAGAAGCGGACGGATGCAGCTGTCATACCGGGAGGGTATTATCAGCCTTGGAAATACAACATGACAATGATGGCGTAGGGTCTTGATAACGATCGTAGCGTGAGAGTCCCACTTGCTTGTGGTGCTGCGACTTCTGTTGCCGTCTGCTCCAGTATCGGTGCTAGACGAAGCAATCATATGAATGCCAGCCAAATTGAAGACCCATGACTTTCCACGAGCAGAGGCGGGGGTATGGTATGTAAACCAACTGGAAAAACTGTAGTTAACCACAAGCCCGACATCAATCGCGGCCATGCCTGTAGCAAGTAAACTTAAAGCTTGGCCCGTAAGCCTTTCAAAAAGTCGAACGTAACGATAACCTAGACCCAAGCCTTGAGATCCTTACCCTGACTATAACCTCTAGGCCTTGAACTCTAACCCCTTACCCTAACCTTGACTCCAATCCTAATCCTAAAACGCCAACCCTAAATCGCAAACCCTAGCCTTGGTCTCAACCCAAAACCCAAGCTGTAACCGAAGCCCTAAGAGTAGCCCAAATCCCAAACCTATCCCTAACCCTGGCCCCTACCTTTAGACCAATAAGGGAAACGTTACTGTCAGTAACGCCAGTGAAGGTCAAAATCAACGTATCGCATAACGGCCAATCACAAACTGTCGCCAGGCAAACCGTCGTGAACCACACCCACCTAAATAACGCAAGGAGGTAGATTGCTGAACAACCATCCAAGGAGGCTATATACCCTACGCCCGATCAAGCAGATTCTGTTTTAGCACCAACATACTTAACGGGACCAAGTAACAAGACTTCAGCATTGTCACCGTTACCTAGATACACCTGTAGACCTTCCACCGCAGTCGAAACACCGTAACACAGGATCCGCCCTCAACGATGTCAAGCTAACCGAAGAAGAGGAATGTGTTTCTCCGTTGGACAAGGAAATTGCCATCGCACCCACGGGAATTTTTCGAAGGTAGGACCAGGGCTTGTCAACGGCAACAGTGTTGCCTGTGTAGATGAACAGACCGAAGGACAAGTAATTTATCCTTAGCTGTTTCCAAAAAGTCAATTTCTGCTAGTCTTAAGTGATTATAGTGAGCACACAGAACTCCCGCGGTCCGCCAGCATGCATTTCGTAAGCGACAATATCTTACAATCCTGGGCCTAGGGTGTGAATCCAACGAAGTCCCAAGGTTTTGCTATACAAAACTATCCAAGGCCTGGGCATTAACGTAACCAAATTGACCTCGACACGACCATGAGTGGAGCCTTACCCAACTAAATAGAAGCCGCACAATTCTGCCGGCGCCAGATAGGTTAGCAGCAGATATCCTCATAGGGGTCTAGCTGACAGGAATCTATGGACCCTAAGATGTGAGAAATTTTGAGGCGTATACCCGGCATACCCTGTTCAACGACCCAACGGAAAACTCTATCCACCTGGACAGTCTGGTTTAGGGCAGTGTGCTTGCAGGATGGAATCTCACCCCAGAACAAAGTCTCGGTCGCAAATACAGTGCGTGACCGATCTCATGAAATGTTGGCCAACACGCGTTTTCGATTAGGAAGGATTACCTAAGCGCGGTTGTAATACTGTAATCGTATAATATTTCGGACTCGGTAGGATGTTAGCTTTTGAATACACTGCTTTTCAGTCTCCTGCAAAAACCCTACTCGGTAAAAAATGACTACTTAATTGGCATGCATTTTTCACACTGATTTTCGATGGTCTCGCGAATTCAAATATATTTTATTGAATGCACGAACAAAAGTATGCTTTCTTGCAGCCGTTTGATAGAGAATCGAGTCCTCGTCATATTCTATACTCGAAGAAGGACTATAATGAGGTTTTAAATTTCTAATTGTAAGATTATTAAGACCTTGCAATATCAATTCATACAGCATTGTATCTGTCCGTTTGCCACTGCTCCTCGTGAAATGTACAACATAGTCCGTATCCATTGCAAGATTTTGTGGTCTCTGTATAGTATCTTTTTAAGGGAATAGAAGAATATGTGATTTTCATTACGCGGAATTCATGCACCTTGTAGACTGAAACCACTAGACGCTAATGCGACGGCTGATTAGGCTCCAAATTATTTAGCAATTAGAAAACTTTTCAAAACCTAATTATACGCCTTTTCCGAGTATGAAAAATAAAGATGGCGCGATTCGCTATCAAACGACCGAAAGAAAGCATATTTTTTGTTCGTACGTCCTATAAAATAAATTTGAATTTTCGAGACCATCGGAAGTCAGTGTGAAAAATGCATGCTAACTAAGTAGTCATTTTTTACCGAGTACGTTTTTTGCAGGAGACTGAAAAGCAGTGTATTCAAAAGCAACCATCCCACCGAGTCCGAAATATTATAGGATTACGTCGCAAGATAACCAGTATTACAACCGCGCTTAAGTAATCCTTTCTTATCGAAAGCGCATTTCAGAATTTTGGCCAACATTTCACGAGATCGGTCACTCACTGTAGGTCATGATCACAAATGAAACCATTCCCCGCAGAAACCCATCCTGATTCAGCAAGTCTGACTTCGGACTGACTAGCTGAGATCCCAGTGTCATTACGTAAGGGCGAGATATGCAAAAACTGGGTTGCTAGTCCGGGAATACAGTCTGGGACCAGTCTTCGCATGATCGGCAGTAAAGTTGTTTCTCTCCACGCCTGATAAGCTTCCCAACCGCCGAGTATACTTGTAACTATTTCTCTTGAGTGGTGCATGTCTAGTAGTTTAGACGAAAGACTGCAGGGAGTATGTATATCTTATCTTCAAGAAAAAATGTACATGGAAAAAGAAGCCCGGAAGAGGACAGTCTACTTTGTCAGGACTGCAGCTTGTTTGGCCATCCTTGCTTTGAACTTCTGCACACGAGCGGAGCGTCGAGAGGCGGCGTCCTCAAACAGGGTCACTGGCTGCTCTTCTTCAATTTTCTGTCGCAAGAAATCCAACGCGGCTAAGTTGACCCCAATTAACTTCTAGAAAGAGAAGAAAAGAGGGGATCCGGTTAGTGTGCCAAAAAGAGAGATCACACAAGCACCAAAATCCAGGTGTAGCAAAATGGCAACAACAAACCGCAAAAATCACAGCGAGATAAAATCAAACCCCCCGCGCTCGGCACGTGAGATGTGAACTCAAGCCAGTTGATAATTGATAGGCCGAGTTATCGCATGTAGTCGCACTAATAGAGCAGGAAGCAAGGACGCTTGTAATACGGGAAAGGTGGAAAAGGGAGTTTATAGGTGGAGCCAAAGGAGGCGCATGAAGAAATGCCAAAAGTTGCATCTGTACAATTATCTTGCTTAAGTATACCAACGGCTGGTGAAAACACGAGTGCGTGATTTAAGAAAATAAGAAGAAATGGAATCGGCTGATTCGCCTATTCACAGGCAACTTGCAAACCAAAAACAACGTGTACACAACCAAAGATCAATGAATGAAAAGACACAAACAGAATGTGTAGAAAAGTGACATACAAAAACCAAAAAATCAAGGAAAGATGAAATGCAGCAGCAAATGCAAGTTGCTAGTCAGCATATGAACACACGAATTAATATGCGTGTCTTCGCGAGCTGAGATGGTTAACCGCGCAACGAATAACATTACCGGTGTCTGTGACATAGTAGTCAGCATAGGGCCCATCACGCGTGTCACCGTGAGCTAACTGAACCTTTAAAGCTGATCATGAAAGCCTAATCGTAACCTTGAAACCCGAGCCTAAGTCCTCAAACTTAGCCTCGAAACCCTAACCCTTAACCAAACTTCGAAACCCTGACGGTAACCCCAACCTTAAAATTTTAACGTCCCATCTTAAACATCAAATCCTGTACCAAAATTAACTAATCCTAGCCCAAATCCTAATTGTGCTAACGTTATTGGAACATACCTACCTAGTTGAAATAAGCAGAATGGTTTCAGCGTGGAAAGCTCAGCACGTTGATGTTGGTCTCTCCTCGAAAGCGGATTAACTAAAAAGCGACCTGGACGCGCATCGGGTTCATCACACCCACCTCCCGATGATGCGCTATTTAAATTACATGGGGCTATACTACTGGCAGTATTAAAGTACGCGTTTATGTCTATATTTTTAAGCTGAACTTCTGAGGCAACCATGAACTTCGCAAGTCAGACGGGGAACCCAGTGATGTGCCCATGCCTTCGCAGCAGCGTCATGCATCGAAAGAAAAGCCGTAAGGCGCCTCTATGCGTAGAGATGAGATCGTTTATTATACAGGGGCAAGACAGTTAGACGAAAAATAGGCCCCGGATATCGGTGTGAGGTGTTTGTACTACTTAACTGGCTAATTTCTCCCTGATTCAGCCGGCACAGATGGCTGAAAAACTACCCTAACATAAGACGTGACATAATGGACGATGTCGAACTTTCCTATTGAGAAGTATCTTTTAGGATAGCAGTAGATAACCCAGGAGTTTTTGTTGGCATAACGTCTAGATGGCTCTAAAATCACTAATTGCCTCAAACCGAAGCGTTGTTTCCTCCTAGCTGACGGATTTGTAGGAGTACTTTCCTCAAGGCAGACAGAAGCAATTAATTTTCTGTCAATCGCTTGTAAAAAAACGAGTATTAACTCTGTACAAACATCGAAAGTGATGCAAGCACAAATACCCGCCAAGTAGCAAATTTGGTACAAGTAGGAAGGTCATAAGTCTGTGTGAGGCCTCTCAACAACGCCTAGGTTTTCTGCACACAAGAAGGCCAGTCAGACAGAATAACATCACCGAAAAAGACAAGGATGACCAGTGCTAGCTCATTAGTAGTCGTCAGCCAGCCCTACCCAACTCCAGGTTCGGATAAACCGAGATTGGAACGCGGACACCTTAGTCACTGAGCACTAAGTAGCTCAACATTCTACCAGTGACCCACGGGCCAGTTGTCTTGTCGGTTGCGATCGGAAATATTTACAAAATCGAGAGTACGTTCTCCGATCAGGTTAGAGGACACGCTCGTCCCATTGAAACCCATGTTGGCGCGCATACCGGAACCTAAAACTCCCAACATTACAAAAATCAGTCAACCCAATGGGCAGGTTGAGAGAATCAGGCGAAGGTAGGTGCACTCACGCGGGTCTCCGAGAGGTGAGACCGCCGGGCGGCCTGAATGGTAGTCAGAGAATCACAGAGCTCCGTGCTAGTGGTCACCAGACCGGCGTGGAGGGAGCAGAGGTAGCGAATCGCCCGGCCCACCAGCTCCACATCCCAGCCGCGTTTGAACCATTCTGCCAGACAGGGCAGTAGGCGGACGACGTGGTCGGAGTGCAGCATGCCGAGGGAGTGTTCCAGACCCGCAAGACCGCCACCCATGGCGGGTAAACGAAGGGAGGAGAAGACGGTGAAGAGGAAGCGGTCCGGATCGGAGGTCTGATAGGCTGCCATCAGGGGGTCGGGTGGGGCGGAGGGATCGGAGGTCTGCTTCGTGTAGATGTCCACTGCCTCCATCAGCGTGTCCGCCTGCAGGGGGTGGAGATTGACGAGGTAAGCATTCAGAAGTAAAAAACGGCCTGCAGCCACGTTGGCCGGCGGTCTTTGGAGGGATGTAAGAAGTCGAGCGAAAGGGCCTTTTAGGGAACTTCAGATTATCAGTTTTCTAGGTGGCCGACTCTTCCAAGTCCCCCCATAGTTCGGTTAATTGTATAATACTCGTGCTGTGAGTTTTGAGGCGTCGGGCAAACTGTCTTCACTTGATAAACTTGTCGGGAATCGACCAGTATTCTCGACTTCTCGTCAGTGCGTTGAGAGAAAACGGCAGGATTTTACAGTCTTAATACCTATGAATCTAATCCCGAAGCAGATCATGAACCGAAGGCTCCGAGGCGTGTTTCACAAATTACCTCGGTGTCAACAGACGCGAATAGGAGAGTTCTGAGAAGCAGTCCAGAAGAAGACGCAATCGCTGGAACAAGAGCCTTATTGGCCGGCAATCCGGATTCGTGTTGGAGCCAATCACCAGATGCGGTCGCAGAGAGGGTTATTTGAAGCACAAAGGGCGCAAGGTGGAGTGGTCGAGCCTCAGGAGTTGGGTATGGCTTGCTGATGACGGCCATTCCAATTTTTTCTGCAGTTGTCGACAATGTGTCTCTGCATATACTACTGGCGTCTATGTGACTGCAGGCGGGATCCTAGATCAGCCTTCCAGAGGCACAGCGGGGGAGTGAGTTCCCTAATCGGTAGGTGAGCGCCCATCTACCAAGGATCGCAGTTGCCTGGCAACAGGCCTACAATAATTAGCAGAAGTCGTGTTTGTCGCATAGCCCGTGCCCGGATCGTTAATGGCTGTGATTTCGCCATCTTCGTTTATTCATGGCGTGATGCTTATTTGGCCACTTGAATCACTGTCACCGGAACTGTTGGTCGTCCGCGCCCCCTCCGTATTTTTTACGATTTTTAGCCGGACAACTGCGTCCTATAAATACTGCGCTCCTTATACCTCTACTATCCGTTTCTGCGACTGTCTCTGATGATGGATTCGAGGGAGAATCCGAAACGACAGGCCAATAAGGTTCTTGTTCCAGCGATCGTATCTTCATATTATTCTGACCTGAGTGTCAATGATGGAAAGTTCAGAGATATTATTCATCGGTAGATCGGTCAAAGGCCCTCCCTGAGCATATCCGTTCGCTTCCAATCACTTTTTTTTCTCGAAAACCTCATGGCGGCGGGTGGCACAGGCCACACGTCAGCGATTAAACTTTTGTGGTTAAAAATGAGTCGGTAGGCGCTTTCCTGGTCTCACCACTGCACGATATAAAAGATTGAACGAGGTCGATTTCGCAATTTTTCGTCACACCTCATATCTTTTGGCTGACCAACTGCTTGGCAGTAGCCAATCAGAAGGCGTCAGCCACTTAGCCGCCAGTCGTCAAAATGGCGGTCCTGATATGTCCAATCACATTTACCATGTTTGTACATAACTGGAAGTTTGGAGGAGGTGGGAGGGGGGTGGAAGGTGTGCTCAAAGAAGAGCTAAAAATCAAACAATGGCAAAAGCAGGGTTAACCTCCTAGAATCTTCCCGTTTCTGGATCAACTGCAATGAAATCTAATTCGTTCAATAGCTCATTCATTAGAAGCTTTACAGGCGAGATTACGGAGTTTTTTTTATTCTAGTCGAGGTATCCTTTGGCAAAATTAGGCACCATCCAAATCGTAAAACATGTTAGATACCGTCTGATGGAAAATCATGACAAAATTGAGGTTTACCTAACCAACGCAAAATGCGGACAGAAGGTCGATCCCTTAGTAGCTTACAGTAGCTCGCCTTTCTCACGGAGTGTTAACCGAATCTCTAAAATGTATTTTCGATCAGAAAGGATTCCTAAGAGGTGGAGTTCTAACAGTAATTATCATACAGAATAACTTCAGGACATTTCCGCCACGCCAGAATTCCGGTCACCTGCAAAAATTACACGCGGTAAAAATGACTACTTAGGTAATATAAATTCCTCTTCCACTGAGATCCGATGTCATTATAAATACAAATGTATTCTATAAAAATCATGGCCAAAATTATTCTTCCTTGGACTCATTCGGTAGAGAATTTCGTCTCCTGGCATGTCTATACTTGAAAAATGGGTATTCTTCAATTTTTTAAACTTTTTAAATTCCTAATAATCTTGAACCCGGCTTCCGGTTGCACTGGAACTTAGGGTTCTCAAACCACACGTTGCACACTTCCCTCGCAAAGAAAATCATACACCACTCTGCGCTAATAATACGTCATGCAGGACTCATAAAATTTCGTAATGGACACGAATTATAAGCATCACTAACAAACAGACATACGGTAATCTATGAATGGACATTTAATGGTGCAAAAAGTGTCATAATTACAATTTTTTTCTAGACAGAAAGATACCCTCCATTCAAGCGTAAAATTTAAGGAAGGCGTGATTTTCTACCAAATAAGTGCATGAATGTCTTTGTTCATGTTTTCTGTAAAGTGTATTTGGATTTATAAGGACATCGAAAAGAAGAGGGGGAGGGAGACAACTCATACTAAGTAAGTAATCATTTTTTTCCCGAGTGCGGTTCCTGTAGGCGGTCGGAGAGAAGCTCATTCACAAGTAATCACTTCGGTTCCATCACAAAAAGCAGATAAACACCTGAGCTTAAAAGATGGCAAAAAAGCATCAAAGCGACATTCACATCCCTCAGAAGCTCTCTTACGAACAAATAGACCTGCTTCGTGAAAGTTGCAGCAAGTTGAAGTCCAGGAGTGATCAACTCTGTTCAACAGGAAGGTGTCACATTGTCGAACTAGAATTATTCGTCTGCTCGCCTATCATCACACTGTGCCTCCAGGAGTTCTCGCATAAAGTCCTCACTACTGACTTAGTGTCATCTACAAACACCGTCGCCAGTGGAAACGGCAAGGTGCATTGCCGAGGCAACAGCCTTGTGCAATTATCTCCCAGTCCAGCGCCAGAGGATAGCCAAGGGCAACTTACGGCGTTACGAGTGGTGACTGTGGGCCGGCCGAGCGGACCGGTCTCAGCGGCCTCCGGTGCTACCGCACCGGGGATAACGGCCTCAGCGCGCACCAACTCGGCCTCCTCCTCGGCGGCCTCCCGGGCCATCAGAGCCTCCTCCTCCATCACCAGTAGTTCCTCGGACTCTTGCCAGACCCTACAGGAGAAGTCTCGACCCACCGAGACCAGGATACCACCGCAAATATCCTCATCGGCATCCGCGTCCTCCTCCTCTGCATCCGCCTCCTCTTGCTTGTGACGCCTCTGTGGCGGTCCACCCCGCTTGCCCGTCTTCTGTTGCTGTTGCTGTCTGGTCAGTTTGCCCAGACCTGGTTTAGTCGCGAGGGCAGAAAGACAGGAGACGGCGCCTTCGTGGCCCTGTAGGAAGGAAAAGTCAGGAAATTCTAACACACCACGGGATCTAGATACCCACTAAACGAGGTCTGAAAAGACAGAAACGTGGGCTAGCAGTTGGAACTCAATCATACAGAGACTTTTTGGCATAAGTAACGCAAGGCTATACCTCAACAGCCAGTCAGGTTTAAACCTCCGGCCGGCACGGTTCCGATTTTGGAGGCAACTGGCCGATGGTTCAGAAGCGGTTGCTTTCGCTTTCCCTGTTCCTGTTAGCAGTACTTCTCCCGAACACGAATGGCCGAACACGCTGCAGCTGTGCGGAGAAATGACGCCAGCTCATTCGACGAGATCCGGCCAAACAGTCCAATTCAATGAGGTCGAGTTTCGCACTAGAGGTGACAACCGCGTGGGCCGCGGGCTGCTTGAGTAATGGTTCACTGGCCCCTGGTCTATTAACAAGTGCAAAGACCTTCCCATTCCATACTCGGTGCTGAGACTTCGCCTAGGTGAAGTAATTAACCACGCGGGGAGCGCACAGGTGAGCACTTTTCTCTACGCCAGGACCGGTAGGTCAGATAGTCGAGCAATCATCACACCAACATCCAACACACGTGATGAGATTGCGGCAATTAATGGCGCGAAGGTCGGACATCAAACGGTCATAACACCAAGCGCGACGATCCCTGATGAGGGGGAAGAGCCGTGAATATTCACCGGAATGCGGTGGCATTGCGACTGTATCCTACAAATAGTGCAGCCCCATATGCGTGAACCACCCGTATCTGCTTTTGTCTCTGGTGATGGTTTCGAGCAGGAGGAGGCAATATTTCAACTCCTAATGTCCACCTAATAGGTGTTTTACGCCCGGCGAACTTCTTATTTTTAATACTAAGCAGACGTGATAGGGTAGCTCTGTCCTCCCAGGGTGGAGAGTCAGGCTGCAATGGTCCCTTCCAGGTGTGGTCTCTATGGGATCCAAGGTCCCCTTGTTTCTATCTATCGTGGGCAAATCGGGACGTGCGTGGCACGCGTAGACGATCGGCCCGACTTTGCCAGCCACTGCGCCTGATTCTACATCCGGCCGTCCTGACTCTATCTGGTCATCGGGCTTAGGCGGGTGAGGGCGTGCTGCAGATGCCGCGCAAGTCTGCCTCATCGTCAACTGTCACTGTCTTGCGACCAACACGCTGTGGGAAACACGGTGTCCTTTACGACGGTCAAACTGGCGTGAGAGGCCGGAAAAAAGGGGGAGAATGCGCACAAAACATGCTGGTCG
>CACRXP010000401.1:559377-603917 GCA_902702965.1 Spirometra erinaceieuropaei | reverse complement strand
TAATCGTTTGATAGAGAATCCCGTTATCGTTATATTTAATACTCGAAGAAGGATTATGTTTAGGTTTTAACAAAGTTTTCTAATTATGAGATTTTTTAAGACCGTGCAGTGTTCATTCATACAGTATCGTACCTGTCCGTTTATCACTGCTCCTCATGAAATGTACGACTTAGTCCGTATCCATTGCAAAATGTAACGGACTCTATATGCTACCCTTTTAAATTCATAGAAGAATATGTGATTTTCTTAAAGCGGAACACATGCACCAAGCGCTAATGCAACAACAGACCAGGCTTCAGATTATTCGGGGATTAGAAAACTTTGTTAAAACCTAATTATGCTCCTTCTTCGAGTATAAAATATGACGATGACGTGATTCACTGTCTATGTTTTCTATAAAATATGTTTGAATTCGCAAGACCATCATAAATCAAGGAGAAAAATGCATGCTACTTAAGTAGCCACTTTTCACGAGTTTGGTTTATACAGGAGATTGAAACGCAGTGCATTCAAAATCCGACATCCTGCTGAGTCCAGTAACTGTTCCCGACCGCCTGGTTAATGCAGATTACAGTGAGTTACCTAACTCATGAAATGTAGGCTGAAATTCTGAAATGCGTTTTCGATTAGGAAGGATTACTTGGTCGCGGTTGTAATACTGACTACCTTGCGGCATACTCTTATAACATTTCGGACTTGGCAGGATGTCGGCTTTCAAATGCACTTCTTTTCAATCTCCTGTAGAAAGCGTACTTCGTAAAAAATGACTGCTTATGTAGCATGCATGTTTCCCATTGATTTTCGATGGTCTTGCAAATTCAAATATATCTTATAGAAAACATCAAAAAAAATATGCTTTCTTTTAGTCGATCAATAAAAAATCACGTCTTCTTCATATTTCATACTGAAGAAAGGAGTATAATTAGGTTTTAAAAAGTTTCTAATTATGAGACTTTTTAAGACCACGAAATGTCAATTCACATAGCATCGTACCTGGCTGTTTACCACTGCTTCTCATGAAATGAACAACATGGTACGCATCCATTGCAACATTTTATGGACTCTGTATGATATCTCTTTAATGGCAAGACCATCGAAAATCAATAGGAAAAATGCATGCTACTTAAGTAGTCATTTTTTACGAAGTACGCTTTCTACAGGAGATTGAAAAGAAGTGCATTTGAAAGCCGACATCCTGCCAAGTCCGAAGTGTTATAAGACTATGCCGCAAGATAGTCAGTATTACAACCGCGACCAAGTAATCCTTCCTAATCGAAAATGCATTTCAGAATTATAGCTAACATTTCATGAGATAGGTCACTCACTGTAGGTATCCCACGTATATGTTTCTGCACACCCGGTGAAGCGAACGACATGCAATCCTGTAGGTGACGCGGACTAGCTGGGATAGTCTTCCCACTAAACAAAGACTTGACCCCAGTGGAAGTTGGCAGCCGCCTGAGACAGCTAGCCGATCCTATTTGTGGATAGCAAGGCTCATCCTCTCATCCTCATCTAGAATGGTTTCCTAACCATGTCGTCAGCAAGCTGACCGTAGCCTGTAGACGCAGAAACCGCCATCGGAAGGCCAGAAGGAACAACAACCGCCTTTCCATGGCTGTACTTCTCACAGGCTGTCAGAGTGATACTGCTCAACCAGACAGCCTGGAATGTCCGTCCTCTTTCAGACAGTCAAATAAAAAACCGTTCGGACGGGCGGATGGCTCTGGTCAGCCGGCTCACTATAAAATGTACATCGCAGCTCTCAATGAGACCCGTTTCTCTGAGCAGGATCAAGTGGAGGAGGTTGGTGCCGGATAAATCCCCTTCTGGATCGAACGTACAAGGGGCAGAGCCAGATGAAACCGGGGCCCCCTTCGCCGTCCGGAATGAGATCGTGAGACGACTGTCGAGCCTGGCACAGGACGACAATAGCCGTCCCATGACTATAAGACCGCATCTCCGCCACCAACCTCAGCTTCTACGCCTGCCTCCACTGGCCATTCTCGATGATGTGAAGAAAAGATTCTGCAAAGCCTGAACGCCCTCCTAACACATGTGCCGAAGGCGGGAAAACTGGCTGATTTTAGTGACCCCGGTGTCCGTATCGGCGCAGAACGTGCTGTCTGGGAGGAAGTATTGCGTGGCCATCCCATTGGCAGCCTCAACAGCAATGACTCTGCCTTCTGTAGACCGTGCGGAAAACAATCTCCTTCCGACCGACAACAGTTCGACCGTCGTTGCCAACGATGTCCACTGTATGCTCCACGGCCGGATGAAGCAGGCACGGTGGCTTGCACGACGTCTACCGCGTTTTCTCCTCCTTCCCCACCTGGACGCGATATCAAGACAGAGTCAAGATGACCGGAGGCGGGGAAGGACGCAGATGGCTAGTACGGCCGGAGCCGCACCTAGGCGTGCCACTACACCCCCTGGTCCACACTGTACGCTTCATCAGGATTTTTAACTAACAACAACACCCCAACAGACGTCAGAAGGACGAGGATGTCTAGGCAGCCATGTCCACCACCTATATACCCAGCGGGAGTGCAAGCGCATCTACCGACAGGGAGCCAGGTGTCACGGAACTGTCAGCGCATACCAGGCTGCGAGGGTTAGGATTTGTTGATACTGGCATAGCACACATTTTCAGACCATTTAACCAGCACCCATTTTTTCGCTTCCAAGGCGGGAGAATGCAACGTGGATGTACCCTTGCTCGCGTCACTGGCATCTGTCGGACTAAGTGCCTTCGATTCCGCGTCGGCGCAGAACGTGCTGCCCGGCAGGGAGTGCTGGGCCACCATGGCATTAGCAGACGAAACAGCAATGACTTCTTCCACTATAGATCGTGGAGAACACCACATACTCCGGACCAGCGGGAGAAGACGGCGTGGATGAACTATCACACGCCTTATTACGGACTACATTCTAGTCCGGATGAGTGACAAACGACGGGCTAATGAAAAAGAGGCTATGCTGTGTCCAGCGCTTGATGGACCATCGCCTTGTTAATTCAAATATGAGACGATAACTGCAGCCGCGCAGGGGACAGCAAGTTAAGGTAAATACTGGATTAATTGTTACGGCGAAATGAAACTGAATGCTAAAAACCGCGTGAACTTCAATATGGAGAATAGTGGAAACACCGGAGTCTCATACTAGTGTCGAAACCCCGTGAAGGGAGCTGGAGGATACCATCCCAGTCATTGATCGCGCAAACCGTCGACGCCAGGATTTGTTTGATGATATTAACGAAGAAATCGGCACTTTCCTCCTTATCCCCTTCCCGAGAAATACAGTAGGTGGGCCAACGCATGGAATGTCAACCGAATTCCGAAATGCGCTTTCCTTTCGAAAAGATTAATTAAGTAGAGTTTTAAAACTAGGCAATCTGAAACATAATTCTATAATATTTCAGTTACCCCAGACGGCCGGCTTTTGAATGAACTCCCTTCCGGCTGCATGCCATAACAACTTCCTCTAAAAGATGAGTACTTAAATAGCATGCATTTTTCTCATTGATTTTCGATGCCCTTACATGTCCAATTATATTTCATGGAAATCATGCATAACAATATTCATTCTTTTGCTCATTCGGTAGATAATTACGTCTCCTTCTAGTTTTATACTCGAAAGAAGGGTGTAATAAGGTTTTTAAAAATTTTTCTAGTTCCCGAATAATTTTTAACCCGCTCCAACTTCACACTTGGATGCAGGGTTTCGAAACTATAAGCCCTATATTTTCCGCGTATGGAAAACCACACATTCCTCTTCGATACTAAAATGGGACCATATAGGGTTCAGAAAATTCAGCAGTAGATTTGATCCATACTGTTATCTCAGTAAATCACATTGGTAAATGCAGAGACATGACGATTTATGAACGGCCATTTCAGGATACTAAGAAGTATCGTAATTAGAACCTTTTGGTAAAACCGAATTATCTCACTACATCGAGTACAATACTAGAAGAAGACGTACTTTTCTACGATATAAGCAAAATAATGAATATTTTTATGCATGTTTTCCATGAAATACAATTGAACTTTAAGGGGCATCAAAAATAAATCAAAAAATTCATGCTAAATAAGTAGTCATTTTTTACAGAGTGTTGTGTTTGCATGCCGCCGGAAAGAGGTTCAATCGAAAGCCGGAATCCTGTGGTAACTGAAATATTATAGAATTATGTTGCAGACTGCCTACTTTTAAAACTCTACTTAATTAATCTTTTCGAAACGAAAACACATTTCGGAATTTCAATTGACATTTTGTGAGTTAGCCCACCTACTGTGCAGTCTATAATTGTTTTGGCAGAGTTTTGAATAATTCATACTGACCCAACTGCTTGGGCAGTCAACTTACTGTATCAGAGTTAATGGATTCCAGACGTTGCAGTAGGTTGGGCGGGTGACTTGGGCCAAATGTGATTAAACTGGCGGCTTCCGACGGGGCCTTGTAGCTCAAGTGGTTAGAGCGTCGGCGTTCGAATCACACCGAGGCGCCGCGTTTTCACATTTGGGTCAATATGAAATACAGTCTTGACACTATCTGTATCATTAGCAGCAGCATTGCAAATAAGGCTGGTGACTAGGTCAACAGATGCTTAGAGGGAGAAATGAAGAACGACTTCCTGAGTCACAGAGCTGAGTATTTTCAGAGTTGTCTAAAGGGACAGCGATCTTGCTGAGCCAAGATTGAAAAAACCTCCTGACGGAGGAGTCATTAGTCACTTAGCCAAGTGAACACCAAGGACGAATTCCATCGTTCTCACCCTAGCCTTCAGATAAGCAGTGCATCTTACCAGCTTTCCACTGGAGAAGCACCAGATGTAAACGCAATTCCAGCCGAAATTTATAAGAACGGCGAACAAGACTTGTGGAAAACCTAGCCTGGCTTTACTTACAGATTTGACTACAAGGACACATCCTCCAGAATAAGAAGACGACACCATCGTGGGCATCTACAGACGCAATCAAAGGCTACCTTTATCTCCTCAGTATGGCAGGACAAATCTTCATCCAGGCTCTACTCTATCACTTAGACACACATCTGATGTAAGGACTTCTTCCAGAAGCACTGTGTGGATTCCCAAATTACCGCGAAGCCGCAGACATGAGCTTCACAGTCCGCCAACTGCATTACAATTAGCGAGAAATGCGGATGAACCGTTACGCCACTATTTTATATCGAACAAACGCCTTGGATACTATGAATCGTGATGAACTCTGGAAACGCATGCTGATGTTCTCGGATGGTAAGACAGCTTATATAAAAAAGTGGCGTAACGGTTCATCCGCATTTCTCACTGATTGTAATGCAGTTGGCGGATTGTATTGGCGGTGGCCAGTTGGATGGAGTAGGGCTGCAAACTGGTTCCACCTTAGTAGGTCTTGTGTTCTGCGTCCTACTGATGGACGCTTAGCATTTGGAGCGGCCTGAAATCGATATCGACTACCGAACCAACCGAACACTTCTCAGAAGTCGTCATTTGCAAACATCTTCGAGGGTTTCCAAAGTCAGCGTCCATGCCCTATGGTTCGCGGACGACTGCGTGCTATACATCACAGCGGACGCCAGCATGCCCCCTGCTGTTCCAATCTTGACCGGAACATCAGCACGGAGAAAACAGTGGACCAAAACCAACCGACGCCAAATGCTGATTACGACGAACCCCATATGAACATCAGAGGAAGTCAGCTAACAACAGTGGAGAAATTTGCGTGCCTTGGAAGTGCAATTTCATGAAAAATCAAGATTGACGATGAATTCTTATGCAAGGATTGATAACATTACCGATGAAGACAAGAGAGACTGAAGTGACTATTTCTGGCTTATTAGCCGTTACCAGTCAGTCATACGGAACTCAGAAGTGTGGAAAACCTGGAGCTCGATCTGGAGACCTGTTGGTTTGAAATCCATCGCTCCTAACCACTAGGGTCGCAGCGGTTGCACGGGTATATACAATGACAAAAGAGCGCTGACCGATCGCGCTACGCAACTCAGTTGTCTCGTTGTGTCTTAGGGCTCAGTGGTTAGAGGCGTTCGAATTCTAACCAACAGGTCGCGGGATCATGTCTCAGTAGCATCACGCTTCGCGGTTGGGTATGACTGGCTAACGACAGTTAATAAATCAGAAATGCCCATTTCAGTCTCCACTGTCTTTGTCTGTAATGCTGGCCTGCCTATACTATGCGCTGATATGCGGCTGCGGGCAGGACTTGAGGGAAGAGAACCCCAAGGCACAAGAGGACGGGGGACTTACCTAGCGCAATTACTGAATGCCCTTCAACGAAATCTTCGGTCAAATCCCCAAAGCAAGCTAATTTTTCTGTCGGTTAAAACCCCCTGTCTGGAATCGTCGCGGCATCCTACTCAACACAACACTAAGGATGCACAAGAACGTTGTCGTGATATCATTTATCTGCGAGGTGAAGACGTGGAATGTTTGTGAAGACTTTGCAAGTACATTTCAACGACGTCTTTACGTGAAGTGGCAGGAC
Source organism: Spirometra erinaceieuropaei (assembly GCA_902702965.1). Lineage (NCBI taxonomy): Eukaryota > Metazoa > Platyhelminthes > Cestoda > Diphyllobothriidea > Diphyllobothriidae > Spirometra > Spirometra erinaceieuropaei. The sequence continues at coordinate 597,414 of CACRXP010000401.1, read as the reverse complement.
TAAACCCTCGACGCTGACATCGTGGAAAGAACTGGCATATTCGGTATCCACGCCATGCTGGCACACAAAGGACTGCGGCGGGCGACCGCCTTGCGAGATTGGATGACGAGGTTCCGTCCCGTCAGTCATGCCATGGTGATAGCCGAACGCCTTTGAACTCTCTATTTGTTAAAAAGTGTCCGCGAAAAAGCACCGATAAGCAATGAAAGGTGAAAAAGAGATTGTTTACTTGCGAAAAGCAAGCAGCCGTTCGCTAGTCGAAAAGAGTCAACAAAAAAGTTCTCCCTTTTTGCGTCTGTGTGCTAACTCGCTGTGTAGATGAATAACCCGTTGTATTTAAGCAACTTTGGACTTGTAAAATATTTGAACAACATTTGACAATACGCAGGAGACGTCCCGTAATGGGTGGACCGTAATATGTATAATTGAGGAAAAATTTAAATTAGCCGTAGTTATGCATCGAATATAAACAAATAAGTATATTTTCACACTCGAAAATGAAGTTTTTATTTCAACAGTCACGAAATGGTCAAGAATGCGCAGTCTGTAGAGAACAAAAATCGGAAATAATTGCACATCATGAATACCTAGAGATATATCTATTGATACGGATGAAGCAATTTTCAAAAAGGAGGAAATATATTCAGCATTAACGTGTTCGGAGACCACTGCAGGCGGACGCTGCAGGCGGTGACGCTGTCTATGGTCATTTTCTAGTTCAAAAAATGATGCATCGGCCCCAAGGAAAAATTTATTTCCGTACCAGCACTGACAAATCCAGAAAAAGTAGCAGCCTTCGCTCTCTACCCGCTCCCCCTCCAGAGCACTTGTGGCTCAAAAAGGTAAACAATTTATCCCCGGTCGACTGCCTCGCCGTTCACTGCTTCGCAAAACTGATGAATTATTTGGGGTATTCCCAGGCGTAATCCACTATCCCCATTGGCTTGCATGAATTGCTCCCACAAGTAAACAAAACGTTGAAAATTTGGCATTATTGGACTCCAGTTGAACGGGTACTATTCACTGCAAACTTTTTATCAAAGGCGGTTGAAACTTTAAAGAGCCGTTAAAAAATTACTTTTGGACAGTGCTTGCGTCACTTCCGTTTATGAGAAGGACTCTCTGAGAGGTTTTGACACTAGAAATTTTAATGAGGTTTTCATGGGTGCGCGAATGATTCAACTACGCCCTTGTCACGATTTCGGGAATTAAGCGCATCAGTGGACGTTTTGTTGTAAATATCCATCTGGAGGCTCAGTCAAATAACAGTCGGGAAATTTAGATGAGCAAAAGAGGAGTCCACGGAGAACAACCAAGTCACCAACACGACTTGAAATGCAGATGTTAGAGAAGAAGCTGACGAGAGAGAAAGTAACAACATTTGGTTGGAACTGGCTTGTGCATGCCCGACCAGACCTCGATTTAAGTTGGAAACGTAACACCTTTTGGATAAGTAAAATATTTGCCCAATAAAGAAGTCCTCCTTATCAGGAATGCGCACAAATATAGAAGGTATAACCGGTGTGTAAACACATGATTTTACTGTACTATGGTAAACATATCAGTTTGTTGGCCGCAGACTTCGAACACAGGCGTACTTATATCACTGCTAAAAAGAGCGCTTAGGGCAACCTACAACGTCGCTGATGCGGAACTCCAAATAAATGGCATACTGGGGGTAGACAACCCAGAGCCCTCCCCCCCCCCAATTTGTTTGATCTTCATTTTGCTAAGAATTTACTAAGTGTTCAGAAGTCAGGACAAAGTATCGGATGATCTGCACTTCACTCTGGAATAGAAAACGTATGAATAAACACAACTGGGTCAGAAGACCGTAAAGTTATCATTTTCCATAGAGAGCGTCAGATCTCGGTCTCATTTTGCAATGTGAACATGATCTTTTCAACACTTATCTGTTTGGGCACAGCAATATGAATCCCGTAGGATTAGGTTCATTGGGACCAGTAAAATTAGGACCATAATCTAGGCTAAGGCACGAAAATGGGTACCCCTGGAATTTAAATCGAAACTACCGGTCGTACAGGGGGTTCATATCTTCGTGTCCACCGCTTGCTCTTCCCTCTTCACTTTTAGTAAGATTCACATAGCCGCTGTGTTTTCAACCGAACACCGTTTTAAAAGAGCTTAGTCTGACAGACGCAGCTGACGGTTTACCTCGGACATTTATCACGAAGACAAAATTCAGACGGATTCCAAAGCTCACATAAATATGCGAACACAGGGACAGGAGGGTTTACTGGTGTGACTAGAGCCCATCATCAAAGACAGTCGCAGACAAGAGTAGCGGATTAACAAGGAGTGCATTATTCCTAATAAGTAGCTGCCGCGGGATCACATGCATATTATATTAAACAGCTCTCGTAATCACCGCTACGGGCGAAAGTGATACGATGTTTACTTGTCAGCCCACGTCCGATTCGTTACTTTTCTCTATTTCATCATCCCTGTTGGATGATGGCGTGATGCGGCTCGCTGTTAATTGGACTGTTATACAACGGCGCTCCTTCCACTTCCTGGAATAAAGGGCTTCCGCACTACGGAGTCTTATTTATGGGACAGCCCCTACCGATGTTTCATCGCATTTCTACGATTTGAATGGATCAGCAAAACTGCGCTTCCACAGTTGCCATGTATCCCCAATAGAATAAGTAGGAACATGTCTATACTTTTTGCCTAAGCGGCGTCTCTGGAAAAGCTTTCTTTTCTTTTAGGCGTGCGACCCGTGACAAACGCGACAGTTGCGAGAAGCTAGACAGAGGCAAATTTTCAATTTCAAAAAAGACTACGCGCAAAATCTACCTCCAGATGCCTCATCAAAGGATCTACAGCTCCAGTCAGGAGAAGTGGTTGAGTTGGCTGCTTTACTTGCGACCACAGTACTAATATGTTCAAAGGGGCGTAGAACAATACTTTCCTCCAAACTGCTCAGTTCAGAAGAAGATGAGGAAGGAGAAGTTGCGGTCACTGGAACTACAAATTTATTAGTCCGACGTTTCGGACTTTCACTCGAACGCATCATCAGGGACGGCCACAAATATGGGTAGTAGAGACACAAATACTGCAATATTTTTGATATGTAGCTGCCGTGGAACTACAGGACTACTAAAATAAACAGCTCTCGCGATAACAGCTGGGGATCTTATTGCTGCGATTATGGCTTGTCGGTCCGCGTTCGAGTAGGTAATCGCCGCGATTTCATCATCCGTGTTAAATGTTGGCTTGCTGATGAGTCGGCAAGTTGGCTTGCCATCGCCAGATTTCGAAGAATTATTTAGCACGAACCGAGAATTATTGAATGGACAGTGCTTTCTGGTGAAACTCACCTTTTCGATTGGTTGGGTTTTGCCGTCCAAAGACAGGCAAAAGATAGTCGCATGTAAAAACCATCAAGTCAAACTGTGAGGCCCTCTCCCATCGTAACTAAGTAACTTATGGTCGAATAAAATTCATAAGTCGGATGGCTAGATCTGTCTAATATTTATGGCTTATAGAGTAGGTCTGTGACCTGACTGAGTGCCTGGTTGGAAACCAAAAATTGTTTCCATGGAATTTTTCCATCCATTATCACATTTTATGTTAGCATTCTTGAGACCCAGGGGAGGGAGGGAGAAAAAGTCGCTTCTTCTGCATTAACTTCGCACAGATACTTAAGTCCTACTATTTCAAAAAGCACTTTTATGTTAGAGACCTTATACTGGGCAGAAAACGAAAAGCATATGGGCCAAAATACACCATAAGCATATTTAGAGTAGCTGGGCTAACTCGCGAAATATCGGCATAAATTCCGAAAGGCGTTTTCGTTTTGAAAAGATTAATTAAGTAGGGTTATAAAATTAATCATCGTGCAGTATAGTTTTAAAATATTTCAGTTACCCCAGGAATCGGCTTTCGAACAAACGTCATTCCGGCTACATCCAAAAACCATGCTCCATAGAAAATGATCACTTATACAGCATGCATTTTTTACTTGATTTTCGGTTTCCTGAAAGTTTCAATTATATCTCATGGAAAACATGCATAACAATATTCATTGTTTTGCTGATTCAATAGAACATTACGCGTTCTTTCAATTTCATACTCGCAGGAAGGGTATAATTCGGTTTTAAAAAAATTTCGAATTGTGAGATTTTTTAATACTGCGAAATGGCCATTTATAAAATGTCATCTCTGCGTTTACCAGTTTTATCTTGAAAATTTAACAATGTGGCTTAAATGGAATACTTAATTTTTTGAGTCCCATATGGTCTTTTCTTAAGAATGTAGCGAGATATAGGGTTTTCCGTACGCAAAAATTATGCGGCTTGTAGTTTGGTATCTCCGACTGCAAGTGCAACGGCAGATCGGATTCAAAATTATTCGGGAATTGGAAAAATTTTATAAAACCAAATTATAACCATCCTTCAAGTGTGAAATTGAAAAAGGCGTATTTTTCTACTGAATCAGCGAAGAAATGCATATTTTTATGCATGTTTTCCATGAGATATAACTGAATCTTTAAGAGCATCGAAAATCAATGAAAATATGCATTCTAATTAAGGAGTAATTTTTTACGGAGTATGGTTTTCGGATGCAGCCGAGAAAACATTTGTTCGAAAGCTGGCGCCTTGCGGTAACTGATTTACTATCGAATTGTTCTGCACGATGATCGGTTTTACAACCCTACTTAATTAATCTTTTCAAAACGAAAACGCATTTTGGAATTTCTGATGAGATTTTCTGGGCTAGCCCATTTACCGGATGGGTAACGTGTTAATACTTAGTGAAGTCAGGATTTCCTGAATTCGGCTTACCGGTAAGGCCCGGGAATATAGCCCCCGTGCTAAAGATTGCCCTGACCCCAGTTCCAGGTGGTTAGAATTAAAGATAGAACACATGAATAGGTACCACTGTAGGCTCGGGAGGATTCTCATTTACGTGTCTGACCGGCTAATCTTTGATAACTTAGGCCTGCGAACAGTAAGAAATCCACATTACTGCCACATTTGTCAATGGAAAATCCTTAAGAGACCCCAACAACTGTAAGGGTCCAGATCTTTTGCACTTTTGCAGACTGTTCGCCATTTGCAAATAGTTAAATTTACCGATTCAGTGTTAATATGGAATTTCATACGGAGAAAATTTTTCCCTCTCTCAGGTGCCAAATTTTGTCGATCTTCGGCGCCATCAGTGGGGTCTACTGAAAAAGTGTAGCCAGTCTGAACAGTTTACCCTGCGCAGACATGCCTGACCGGTACACAAGTGTTGGACGACTGATCAAGCGGTTGAATTTTAAATGGCACTATTCAAAAAGGAAAGCGACTCTCCAATTGCACTTTTTTCAACCGCAGCAGCCGTAATTCGATGACATGAAGAAATAAAACTTTGCTTGCGAACTCATTGTTTAAGGCTCTGAAGTGTATTTTTGACTCGGTAAAATTACTTGAGCAGGTTTGTAATAGTAACTATCTTGCAGCATAACCACGAGAAATTTCAGTCACATCAGGATGCGGTTTTCGAATGAGCCTTGCCGCGGTTGTCTGTAAAAACTGCACTCCGCAATAAATGACTACTCAATTAGTGAAAATGTTTCCATTGTTTTCGATGCCTTTATGATTCAAATATATTATACAAAACCATGCATAAACATATCTATTCTTGTACTCTTTTGATAGTAAATTAAGACTTCTTCGAATTCTGTACTCAGAGGAAAAACATCTCAGGGTTTTTAAAACTTTTTCAATTCCCGAATAATTCTGAACCTTACCTGCCGTCCCATTTCCATTTAAGGTTCCAAGTTCAAATGTTGTATACATTCGGCCAAAAAAATATCACACACTTCGCTAAACTGTTAGGCAGATGGCATAAAACAATCATAAAGTTGTGCAATAAATGCGAAACAGGTTGTGCATGTTATAAGTAACATTAATAAACGTGTTGATGGAGTGTCGCATAAATAGACATTTCACGATCTTAAAAACGTCATAAAAGCAAACTTTTATAAAACCCAAAAATACTCTTTCGTTTAAAATAAAATTTGAAGAACACGTATATTTCTACCAAATGAGTACAAAAAGAAATATTTTATGCAGGTTTTCTGTAAAATATTTTTGAATTTATGGAGGCCTGTAAACAATCAGCGGAGAAAAATTTGAGTGGCCATTTTTGCATTGTGGCCCGAACATAAACTTCATAAATCCAAGTCGCCCAAGTCGTCAAAACGCTGCCGGACACCTCATTGGCCTTGTCGGCCGTCGATAAGAAATTGTCATGTCTGAAATGTCTGAATGTATTCCATCTGCGTAAGGGATCGGCAGACGACCGCGCCTGCCCCGAATCAAGACTCTGGCGGTAAGCTAATCTCAGGCTACTTAAAAATGTCAGTCAGTCGAGAAATAGCGCCAAGTTATTTTGTGTCTGTCAGCAAGCAATGTCAAATAAGACTAAAGAAGTCATAGACCTGTTCAGATTGGAATAGTTTAGAGATCCGGGAAGATTATTAGAAGAAGAAAATTGGCTCTCCGGAACAGTTTTATTTAACTGCTGACGTTTCAAAGAGCTGGGTCGGCTCTTCATTGTCAAAGCGTAAACTGCACCTAATCGATCAGAAAGTTAATTTAAATTGGCAAGCTGTGTTGGCCGGCCTCATGCTGATCGATTTTTCTCTCTCCTCACGCTGCGTCGGCCTCTCAGGAAATGGTTGACGGGCGTTTTTGCCTGTGCGCTTTATGAGTCACCACTCCGTCGAGGGGAGCTGATTGGACTTTAGTCGGGCGGTCGGTCTGGCGGTTCTTGTTCTTCTTCACCGACTAAGCTCAGCGTCGGGCTATCTCCGTGCTGTCTTCTTAAGTCCGGTCTGGTTCTTTGGTCCTGAGCTCTACGGTTGTGATGACGTAGGACTTTGTAAGCTGCAGGAAGGTCCAGATGCCTGTTGATAGAGTGGGCATCGGAGAACCACGCCTCGACAGTTAGTCGTTCTGTTTTTGTGTTGCCTCGGCCTAAGATGGTAGCCCTCTGGAGGTCAAAAGTATGCCCCGTTTCCCCAACGTGTGTTGCTAGTTGAGAGTTAGGGTCTGACCTTCGAGTGGCCGATTTGTGTTCTTGTAGGCGAGTTTGCAATTTCCGCCCAGTTTCGCCCACATAGTTGCAGTCGCCCTCATTGCAATTTATTTTGTAGATGACTGCTGAGGTTTCAGCGGGTGGCAATGGGTCTTTAGGTTGCATCAGGCGACGTCGAATTGTTGTTTGTGGTCGATGGGCTATGCCTACTCTGGTGGGTTGTAACAGTCGCGAGACCGCTTCAGAGACCCCTTTAACGTAAGGAATGGCCCTACAGACTTCGGGTTGCTGCTCATTTGGCCGTTGTCAGGGCGCCCAACGTCTGCTTCTCTCGACCTGGCAATGACATTCACCTTCGGAATTGTGGTCCCGAACTGTTTAGTAAACCAGTATGATAAAAGAGCATATTCGTTTGATTGATATAATAGCATAGATATCTACACTGAATTTGAACAAACGCACACACTTTTGATAGTACTTAATTGTAAAAAGTAGCAGTTATTTTATTACTATACTGTATAAATACCAATGAAGCAACAGTCAGTGCATGTACGCCCTAGTGTGGAAATAGAAAAACATACACATAAAAGGCGTGCTGAGTACTTTGGCAAAAGAGTTTTCAGAGACTTTTCACACGGTTGTCTAACTTAGGTCCCAAATTTACCGATCGTTACCTCTTTGCTACTAAGAAAACCCAAATTCCAATGTATTCCTGGAAAATAATGTTTCAACATTGAATTGCGAGTCTGAGTATTAGAAAACAGCTCTTAAAAAGCCGCTGAGACCAGGCTTGGCACAAACACACAGCGGGAAGCATTGGCGACATGACGCAAAAACGTTCAATGTAGGTATTTGTTTTTACGATTGCACGGAAAGGATGCAGGCATAATTATTCTGTCTTATAATTAATCATTGTCTTGTTTCACCTTTCTTTGATGAGGCCGACGGAACTCTGTACTAAAGGTCGTAACTCAAGACCTTTTCTAGGCCTTTTCCATCACTTGCATTTAATTCTGCCGTCGCCTTCACAGTAAACAGAAGCATTTTCAAAGCATTAATATGAAAACACTAGGAGACATTTGGAGAAATCCTCCACTCAACCTAAAGTAATGTACAGTAGGTGGTCTATTTCATGGAATGTTGTGATCTTAATTTGAATGAGATGTATGTCATAAACATAGTGTTGTTATTTGTATTTTTGAATGGTTTTGGCGCAGGAAGCTGTTCATTAAAAAGGAATTTATTTCAAGTCACGTTTTGTTAAAGAAAAACGTGTCAAAATTGGGCGAACTCTGATCTTTCTTAATACCTAGACAAATTCCTGGCCAACTGAAATAGAAAGTTCAAAATCTTACGTCTATTCACATTGTACTGTAAACGACGATTCATATAAACAAAAGGTAAGGAAAAAAATTGCCTCTGGGAAGGGAATTTCGATTTTGCCTCTATAAAGATCAAGTAGGTGCAGAAATGAGGAATTGCATTATTTCTAGGAAGGAAGGAGTGAATTTAGCTTATAAAATTTTCTTTTCTAAATTTCTGGCGTTTTATACTATAAAACTCAATAGGAAACGTGTTCGACAATAGTTTGATTTGGCACATCGAGAATTACCATGCGTAAACAATTGAGTACCAGAAACATGCTGCCGCTTTTTTGTGCCACGCCGTGCAATTAAAATATCCAGCTAATTTCTATCAGCAGCCGACTATGAGATACGGCAGTCATCAGCGGGAGGCTTGTCGCGCTTGTACATCCGCTAATGTTCCCTGTAAATGTAATAAGGAAACGGATACAGAAATTTGGACTTTATCATTCAACGGACATGGTCGATCCCTTTCCAGGTAGATAACCTACTAGAGAAAGTTCTTGTGTGCTGCAAAATATGTTGATTACCGGCCGTCATTCTTAAAGAGCGATTCCAAAAATGAGGTCCTATTTTAGACAATCCCACGAGGTCGACCTAGGTAGTCATACATGGAAAGAACTTCCCAAATGAACGTACTGCGCAGACGGTTATCTTCAAGAATTGTTGACAGTTAATGGTTTGAAGCATTATTAAATTCGGAGAGCGAACAGTCTGGCCGTGGAATATAGACGCCTTCAACAGCAATGTGTTCGTCAACACTGCGAAGGATGTCTTCGATTACGACATCCACTAACACCATCAACCGTAATCTAACTTTTAGACAACAGTCAGCCTCTCCGCATGTGGCCTCCAATAGATTTAAATCCCTACCAACAGTCCGGTTCTCAATCCCAGCGAAAAGCTTTTCCCACTTATCAAAAAACACTGGCATAGGGCGAATACGAAAATGTCCATATATGAAAAACTTGATTTCGTGCTAAACAGTCGCATTGAACAATCCAATATAAACAACCTGGCGATCTCCATGTCTGAAATTCTCACTGATGTGATTAATGGACTTGGGGTTTCCAAACTGCGAACTATGTGCTTTTTGATGTTGAAAACTCAGACACTTCTCTCGGTTATTAGAAAACGTCATACAGGACCAATAAAGTTTGCAAGTGATATAGCCCACGCTGTGAAATTTATAAATTGTCGGACAAGATGCTATATGAATGGAAATTTCTCAGTATAAAAGACTCCTATAAAATCCTATAGCTGAAGTCTATAGTAAAGCAGAAAGATACACTTTTTCAAGCATATAATTTTCAAGAAAACGTAACTGATAACCAAAAGGGTGCAAGCGGAATGTTTTTATGCACTTTGCCCATTAGATATTTCTAATTTTGAGAAGACATGCCGCGTATGTTGTCATTTTGCCAAATGTGGTTTTTTTTACAGGGGGCCTGAAAGCGGCTCTTTCGAAGTCCACATCCTCCTGTGTGTTACAAATCGCGGTATCAGACTGCATGATAATTGGTATTATAGCCCCACCTAATTAATCCTATCTAATCAGCAACACATTTTAGCATTTCGGTAGGCATTTCCTGACATAGGCCATCTGCGGCAGCTCGAAGAATTAAGCCGCTGTAAGAGGTTGGCGAAGTTGTCTATATGCACTTACAGCCCAACTGTCACCGTTTAAAAGTTATCTAATGCACAGTGCCTTTCAATGAATCGGAATGCATTTCCAATGAAAGTAATTCAGTCAAATGAGGATTGCTTAGTGCAGTATGTCGATCAATGCATGGTACGTGGCCTATCTGATGAAACCTGATGGGAGAACCTAATGCGAGAAATTTCATACGCATTTAACGTTGCGCATTTTCTCAGTCGCACAGGCTCTTTACGTTACTGTCCTTTTCTTGTGCAGGAAATGCGTCCAAGCAAGTGCATTAAACACATTGCTCATAAATTTAGGGGAAAATGGATATTTGAGTAAATTCAGCCGAGGACCTATGTTTATATATGTTCTAGACTTCGATTGCGTGTCAGAGCTTGTTTTTGTCTTTGAGGTGAGGATAAGTTACCCTCGAGGTTTCTACTGAACAGAGCTCGCCACACTCGAAAATTGATTTTTTTGCCTGACGCTAACCGTGGGGGTCAGTTTATTCATATAGGTTGTTTTAGAGAAAAAGACGTTTTGTTGATTTTGAAAAGTTATATAAGCAAATCTATGCTACGCCATGTCCCAGAGCGCAGGCGATCTTTCGTATAAATGGACCAAAATTGCTCTGCCGTGCGTAAAATTCTGTGTTGACACATATACGTAACGGAACCAGTGAAACACTAGCCGTACCAACAAAATATCCGTGGTCATATGTCCATCCTGTCATGCGTTCATATTCGTAGAACAGAGCTTATAAGCTTGGGAAGTTAGCGAAAATGGCCACTATTTGAAGAGATACGCATGTTCTAACGTTTGCTGGTGGAACATATTAGTAATCCTCATAGAAACGTTAAAGAAACGGTAAAAATGGAAAACTTTAAAGTACGCAGACACCCGTCAACAGCACGAAGCATTTAAGCACTCTCTAAAAGGTTAAAGCATAAGAGAACGTTTTTTAATTGATTGAAAGAAAATTTCTTCTTGGTCTTTATTGTGAGACTTCAATTTATTCTACAACGAGGTCTTCTGTTTTGGTGATTCTCCATATGTGACCCAAACGGCCATCTGTATCAAAAAGAACGCCCAGACCCTCAATATCTCGGCAAATGCCTTCACAGGGTATTTTACTTTGAAGGGAATATGTCCTCATGGCAACCTGCCAATTCTATTTAACTTTATTTGAAAATGACTGACCTAGCAATACGTGACATTAAGAAAACCTATATTCCTGCAACATTTCTGTCAGCTTCATTAAAGGAAATCCTGTTTGCTCCATTAAACTGCAGCCTAATCAATGCAAAGGCATAGAAAATCAAAAAAATCCTAAGAAACCGTTTTGGAATACCCACCTATAAGGTAGATTGGTAGAAAACTGTTGAAGCTGACTCTGCACTAATACTTTATGGGTATTTAAATGCAAACTTCAATAAAGGACTATTTTAGAGCGTTACGCTATTTGTTATGTGATGTTGTCTCAGCCTTTTTGCATAAATAGCCCTCCTGTACAGTCGACACAATTGAAAACATCTCTAACGCTTCTGGAATTTTACACTTTATTAGAAAATTGGTATTTCTAGACAACGTTACGTAATTTTCAGTAATTTTCGTGTTTTCAACTCCCTTAAAGGTGTTGTTTATTAATATAGATATCGTGTCCATGCATCGGTCTCGGTTTGCGAACGATTAGCAGTCATTCGTTAATGTCGATTCTTTTCACCTTTTTGTTCACCTAGTGTTTATTTAGATCACGAATATCAGTGAAGGTCGAGCGCTTTACTGACCAAGTAATCATTCAAATATCCTTTCGCATAAAGGCCAGTATTACAGTCTGGCGTATTTCAAAATCATAAATCACCATATTCTAACCATTCGGAGTTTTCTCTGAGTATCGTAATTATAGGCTAAAATTAATTGTAACTCTGATGCAGTCTCTGCAGCACGATTTCACGGGTTTCGAAACGTAAATAAAAACCTCTTAAACGAAACGTTACGGTAAACACTGGAAAATGTACTTGGGAATTTCGAGTACCCACTGATTAGACGAAAAACCCAAAGGTGCTTCGGGTCATATATCACGTGCACGTTAGTGGAGTGATCATATTACTTAGGGTCTTGCAACAGCTTAGCGATTCGTGAGCTAACATTGAGCCTAAGAAGTGGCATTCGAATTTAATTTAACTAAAATGTTCAGATGTGGTTATTTAGTCCCGCCTGAAGTAAACAAGCCCAAGCAACCTGTAATACGGGACCGGTGGTAATAGGGCTTTTTACAGGTGGGGTCGGAGTACGCACAGGTGACGAGGTCAAGTAGTTGTATGTGAAAGAAAAGCTATTGGGAATGCGCGGTTGTACTTTGAGTGCTTGAAAAATAGTTGCCCTAATCCCTTATTCTAACCCCTTACTTTTAACCCTAACTCTAACCCTCAACACCAACCCCAACAGTATTAATGTCCTCAGGCGGGGCTATATAATCACATCTTAACCTAAAAAGTAAGAGATAGATACCCTGCCTTCTAGCGTGCTTTCTGCTGGGGGCATAGCACATTATGTCCTATTTATGCGACGAGGAGACCCACAACGACGTAATACTTATTCCAAGAAATAAGTCGCAGCTCCTCAAAATGATAACAGTGATTTCCTAGCGGAGATCAAATCTTAAATGCAGCATCATAAATTTTACGGCATGCAAAAATACACAGCTAGAGTAGATTTGATGCTGGCTTGAGTGTAACCACTTGAGCTACAAAGCGCCGACCGGGCACCGTGAGTTTAATAAAATTTTGGTAAAATCATCCGCCCAGCCTAATGTAACGCCTGGAATTCACCGAAATCGGATATTGTCAGTTGACTGCTCAAGCACGATATCCTACGTAATCAGTATAGAGTCCACTAGATGACTACTAGACTTACGTAAATAATAGACGTTTTAGTGGTAATTTGTCTTGGGTACGAATCGAAAGATGGTCACTGAGTTTTTAAATTAGGGTGAAATAAATTAAACAGGTTATCTTTTATTTTTTTCTGATGGCGATTTGGCGGACTAACGAAATGTGGAAGACAGGAAAAATTGGAAAGTAGGTCAATAGATCTTTGTCTGTGCCCCTCAAGATGGGTTCGGAAGTTGATTACAGTGACAAACGAACCGAATGATTGTTCAGAAATTAAATTTATATGTGCACTCGCCTTGACCGTGGACTAATATTCGCTCCTCTTGACTTTTTTGGCGTGGTCCTTAAAAATTAGCCTTCGATTACGTCTTCTGACGTCACACTAAACCAGAGCGTAAAATTATGATAGTGTATTTTCTATGGCGGACTGTTTTCGAATTTGTTTAATCGCAGATCCTGTAATTCTGTTTGTTAGGTAAGCCTTTCTAGTAAAACGGTGCCCAATCTGGCGTTACTAGTTTGGAATTGCATCTCGTTGATTCTTGAAATAACATTACCGTGCTTACATATAATCCGGTTTTTCAAATTGATGAACAATTTCGCTTACATGCTTAACAGTGGCCCCTTTTACCACCGAGTGCTCTCTGTCTGTTCGTGAAAGGCCAATGGAAAACGACCACTCAAACATACAATCATTGATTTTCTTGCAGGATGTCCCACGCCGGCGATGTCTACCGCATGCCTTTTGGATCAGCATCGCAGATTCCTTGGTTTGTTAGCAAAGTTTTGCAATTTACGCCTGCTTTCCTCAAGTCTCCTCCCGTGCTGTCGTGGGTTCCAATCCTACCAAGTTCGATAAAGGCGAACAGGCGAGTTACCGGAAGGAGTTCAGAAGGAGAAGATGCGATCACTGAAACAAGAAATTTATTGGCCTTACGTTTTGGATTCTCACTCGAACCCATCAACAGAGACAGCCGCAGATAAGGGTCGCCACGTGTTTCACAGGCGCGTCAGAATAGACTATTCGACCTCTACCAAAACCCCCATTAATTCCGTAGGCCTGGTAGTCATCTGGCGAATTCTAGACTGATTACTTAGGAAATCATGCTTGCATAGTCAGTTACTGTATAAAATTATGTATATTCCACTTGCAACAGTAGACTGAGCGGCTAACGTAACTGAAATAAGATCAAACTCGCGGCTTCGGTTGTTAGAGCGTTGGTTGCACTCAAGCCTTTCCTTGCTGTTGCCGGTTCGGGTCTAACCATGGTAGCTGAGTATTTCACAGTTGGGTCAAAATACAATAAGCTAAAGACAAATCAAGCTACTTTTTGAATTTTGGCCCATCCATAAAATCATTGCATTTAAAGACGCACCATCCAAATAACCAAACGCCTACCTGTGAATTGTTGTACATCTACTGTCCGGGTTATGTGTGTGGCCTACTTAGTCTGTAACGTCCATTTCGACTACGCGTAGGTGATCGCTGTCTGTCCCTATCTTGCCTGCCATTTGCTAAAACAAGTGCCATTGCACGTTTGCCAACAAAGATATCCTCCTTCCACCTTGGGGCCACTTACTTTTCGCTCCTGGCGTGAGATCAATAGCTGATGCAGACTCTCTCTCTCGGAGTTTGGTAACTTTAAGTTATTATGTTTCCATTAGTAACCTCCGAGACATAATTTGTTTTTTCTCATTTGCATGTGACCGCGCGGCTGAGCTCTCCTCTTACACATGGAAATGAGGTAAGGATCTGAAGTCGCTGGGACAAAACATTTGTACTTCGTGTTTTCAGGCATGCAAACAAGGAGAAGAAAAGAGGAAGAAATACCAAATATACAGTATTTGTTGTCTTCCTCCAAGCAATCATCTGTCAAGTTAAAACATCGACTAAATTAAAACATTTGCGTAGGGCTCGCAAGGTGACAGGTAGATCGTTGTGGCTATTTAACGCGTGCGGGACGTAAAGTCTGATCTCAACTAGCTCCGGGTTTGTTTTACTGCCAGTCTTGATAATATTACCCTGGGCTCTGCTTGTAATCTGGGCATCAAAGACAACTTGAGATAACTCGTAAGTTAGCCGCAGCACCAAGTTTAGCTTCCATCTCAGTCATTGCCGTTTTTTTCCCACATTTTCCTTTATATCTACAAGAGCAATTAAGGCAGGGCATTTAATTGACAAGGCCAAATGACCCGCCCGGCTATTCTTGATGTCTTATCTTCATGCTACCACTAAAGCATGTTGTTAAACCCGGGCGTCTGGAGCTTCGTACCTGCACTTTTGCACACTACAGGATGCGCAGTGATTTTGACGCCACACCCGGTTAAGACAACTGCCCTTTGAATGTACTGTTTGCAGCCTGGAATTCCAGAGCATTTGTAAAGAACCAAGTGGGCGGACACTAATGTCAGGACTGCTTGTGGAAGAAACAGAAATGTCACTGGAACTGCCATTAATAAAGGTGAAGGGGACTGAAAAAAAAACTGGAGAAACAAAATCCGCAGATTTTATCAAACAAAAAGGTCTTAATGGCTGTTAAACATGTTGGGATTTCCAAGGAAAATTATGATCAAAGGAATCTAAATTTGCCCGGTCTTAGGGTGCGAAATATCCTTTGCAGGTATTACGGAGGGTGTATAGAGCTCCCAGGTGGGTTTTGTGCGGTTTTATTTGATGTCAGATGTAAATATTTTGTAAGCCGGTTTGAAGTCCGATTTCGCGCAGTAGAATTTTCAGATAAGTCATTGTTTGCATGCACTGAAAAGAGTTAGTGAGTCAAACAAATTGCCTGATTTTTAAACTATTTTTTCTATTTTTATCATCTGTCACGTTTTGAATCGTTAGCGGTGAATTGAGGCAAACGGAAATATTAAACTGAAGGTAATCTCCCAACGCAACATCACTGGTTCATCTGGGGGAGAGTCCTTCAAAGACGGATTTTCAATGTAGGTTATAATGTGTAATTACTGGGTTACAAATGTTGATCTTCCATATTAGACGCAACAATCAGGAGAGTCAGCGAAATACAACGAGCCTTACCGTCATTGTTATGGACGCCTTTATTCGCAAGCAAAAATGTCGGCGATCCACTTAAAAACCTCTTGAACGTCAACGAAGGACTGCTCACCAATAAGCATCATTCAGTCCAATTTATTAGGAGTTACAGTAGATGTGCTAACTCACGAATTGTTAACCGAAATTCTGAAATGTGTTTTCATTTCGAAAAGACTGATCAAGTAGGGTTGTAAAACTAATAATTATGCAGCATTGTTCTCTAATAATCCAGTTACCTCTGGATACTAGCTTTCGAACGAACACCTATCCAGTCGCATGCCAAACCGTACTCTGGAAAAAATTACTACTTAATTAGCATGAACTTTTCTTGTGGATTTTCGATGGTCTTAAATATTCAATTATATTTCGTGGAACTCATGGATAAAATATTACGTCTTCTTCTAATTTTCTGCTCGAAGGAAAGGTATAATTTGAGTTTAAAACCGTTTAGTGTTGTACGATTTTTAATATCATAAAATATCTGTTCATAAAACGTCGTGTCTCTTCATGTGCTAATGTTGTTTGCAACGTTAAAAATATGACTCGCATCCACTGTTAAATTTTATAAACCCTATATGGTCTCCTCTCAAAACGGTAGAGAAATAAATGGTTTGCTGTACGCGGGAAATATGGAGCCTATAGTTTGGAAACCCCGAATGTATGTGTAATGGCAGGTCAGGTTCAAAATTATTCGGGAATTCAAAAAGTTTTGAAAACCAAATTACACGCTCCCCTCTTTAGGTATGACATTCAACAAAAACGTTCTTTTCTACCGAATGAGTAAAAGATTAAGTATTGTTATGCATTTTTTCCGTGAAATGTAATTAAATTTTTAAGGGCGATCAAAATCGATGAGAAAAATGTCATGCTTCTATCTGGTCGTCTGTAGAAAACATTCTTTGAAAATAGCTACTACCTATGTAATGTGCATTTTCCCGTATTAATTTTCGTTGCCTTTACAATGTCGAATACATTTCATGAAGAGCATACATCGAAATATGTTTTCTTATGCATATTCAGAAACAACTTACGTTTAATTAAACTCATTTGCTTTGAAGAAGTGCATATTTCGGCCCCGTAAGAGTTTCCAATTGTGTTATTTTCAGGGCAGTAAAGTGTTTTATCATCAATCATTGTATTTATCCATTAATTTGTGCTGTTTGCAAAGCTTAACGCATGACCAATGTACATCTTCTGCATAAATATTATAAGGCCTTCAAGGCCGCATTTTAATAATGAATAAAAATATATGATTTCCCATGCGCGAAAAGCATGAAGCTTGTAATTTGGAAAGCCCAAATACAAATTGAAGTGTTGGTCGGATTCCAAATAGTCCGAACATTTTGGGTTTTTAAAACCTGTAACACACTCTTTTCACGAGTTTACTTTTTCAAAAAGGCATATAAAAATACATGAAATAGTACATGGATCAATGTTTTTTCTAAAATATAGATGAATTTGGAGAAAAATCAAAAATTGGTGGGTCAAGTTTATGATATTTGTGAAGGCATTTATGTTGGGCATTACTTTTGCTGGCTACCAGAATCAGGCTCGTTTGAAAACGGGCATCCAGATGTGTCTGAATCATCTTGGGGGTATTCAGTACGATAATAAGTGTTATAGCCGTAGTTACATAGCATTTTGCAAATGAAAACAAGCGTTAGAATGAAGGCTATAATTTCATGAAATGGCATATTTACGTAGGAATTGCTTTAGGAATATATCTCCTGCAAGTCTCTTCTGAGCCTTTTGCCTTAATTATGAACATGTAATTATTGGCTTTGTTGCATACGGGGCTTATGCTTGTCAGTTAATTGAAAATAAAACGTACTTTACTGTTATTCGAGGGCTGGGAAGGTATGTGGTGCTTTTCTTAATACTTCTTCTGATTTGCTTTTCTTTAAAACTTTAAAAAGTTGTTAAGGCGAAGATTTAAGCGTTTGCGGCCCCGAAACTTAGCCATGCCCTCACGTATTTTGCAGTATCAGTTAATTACTTCTTCTGACAGAAAAGGTTTAGGGTATTGCAGATCAGTCTCTTTGGTTTCAATAAAATAAGAATCAGCGCACAGAGTTCGATTGTAAATTTGCATTTATTTCCTTGCAGTGATAACTTTGGCAACAGCTGTCATTAGAATTATTCACAGTTAGACAGTGAATCCTCTCCTAAACTACATGAAACATAACTGGCCTCTGCTCATTAGAAAATTCCTCGACCATTTAGATGTAACATTAGTAACTCAGAATCAGGAATTATGCCCACATTTAAACGTCACGAATAGTGGAAGTAATTTTGGAACACGCTGAGTGTCGATCGGATTTTAAATGGTTAATAGTGTACTCTTTTTTTAGATTCATAAAGGATAAAATACTTTGTGTCGCAAGATGTTCGAGCATAAACGACTTTCAAATTTTAACACTAAACTACCAGGAAGAATTAAGATGTTGGTATTTTCTGAGACTTTTAGGATCCTGTCAGCTCAGAAATAAGTACAATCCTCCACTATTTTCGACAGAAAATATAGGTCTCTCCGTGGTAAGATGACTTTTCCATCAAAAGACCCTTCGCTATAATCTCGTTAAATCCCAGAATTTCTGAGTAGTCCCAGAATTTAATTACTTTAACTGAGTCAGGCTACAGCGGATTCGTCATTGTTATTGGATTTCCTAAATAGCATTAAGTGGAGTTCCTTAAAAAAGGCTTTGAGAAGGACAAAAACCTAAAAGCAGCAGATATCGTGATGCTGTCAAAATTGACCTATGCATGTATTTTAAGTAGCAATCGTTAAGGAAGTAAATAAAAAGTCGCATTTTTAACACCTCACAGCCAAGAGTACTAACAATACTTCTAGCAAGGAGGTGTCGTACTCTCCTAAGCATCAGAATAATAAATATTCATGAAATGGCTCCATCAGCCGATGAAAGGGCGGTAGATGTATTAAAAAGACATTCTTAATTCCATTTCTATACAAGCAAACAAATATTATTTATCCCAACCTACTCAGAAGTCCCTAATAGTCATCCTGATATAATGAACGGGGACAAAATTGGATATCAAAACCTCAAGTGACGCTGCAATGCAAATAAGTCCGTCCTAGATGTGGGCTGCATTTTTGCCAGACTGTCTCATCTTGAGGGTTTTTTGATAATTAACAGTCGCGTGCTGCAGGAACAAAGTGTTTTCTTCATTCTCCTACAGATGCACCATTCTAAACAAACAATGCTATTGCCACTTGCGAAGACTAATCATCCCGTTACTTTGCGTAAAGGTAGCCGTTTTCTCAGAAGGCCTTATAAGCGCGTGATTTAAAAAGGGTTTTGTCCGAAGAATGCTTCGACCAACACCAAGCTCTGCTGCAAGTAATCGGTCCAGACGGGCGAGAAATGGCGCGCGTTATTATTAGTAAAAGTGGGAAAATTTCGTTGTATTTTTTTTCTGTCAAAAAAGTTTATTCTGTGGTTATCTTTGGCAAAATGTCATCCTTGTAACAGACAGTGTCGGAGACCTTCCAATAAACCAAAGAAAAATAGGAGGAGTTTCCAACGGAGTAATGTAGGCTCGATGAGCAACTAATTCCAAATAAAATAGACTATTAATTTTGCGTAGTACGTTGCAATTAAACAGAAAGGGCGTGTTAACTTCAAAAAAATTCACCCGCAGGCTGTTAAAAATGTTTACGTCTGAGAATGTGAAGTTGAAGGCAGTTCAGATAATCAAATCAAATCAAACCGTTGTGCCTTAAGGCTTTCTCTCGAGCACAACCAGTAGCCTGCACAGCGGCGCATGGTTCGACGGGACGACTGAGCCCTGTAAAAACAATCGGTGAGCGCCCCTCTACTATTTCATATATTTAGTATATACAGCGTGTACCTTAGCCCGTGAAACTTTATGGCCATATTAAGAAAATTAAATCTGGGCATCCGAATGCTTTAAATTTTAAGTATTTATTTAATTTAGTTCACAAGATATCCTTCTGTAAATAGCCTATAATTTTAAATAATTTTAACAGTCATAATGTTTGCAACTAAATGCGGAAATTCGTGTTACCTTTTAATTCGGAAACTTTTGCTATGCTAATGGTTATCCTAAGTTTACTTTGCGCAGCTTAGTCTTAAAGGAGAGTAATCTAAGATAAAAGTTTTTCCGAACAAAACTTACGCATTTTTTTCTCTACGTAAATAATATGTGGAAGGGTATAGGAAAAGTAATTTTTTGAAAATCGAATGTTTTATCGATCTTAGATTCAAATTTGCTAATCTGTTGTTTCATGCTCTAAAACGCAGCATTAACATCTACAGGTAATCCTTTGTTTAAAGTTTTAGACATTTACTTGCTTGTTGCGAATACCTCACAAATTATCGCGAAAAGGCCCTCCACGAAGTGACTCCGTTAGCTATTAAGCATATTGTAAAATATATTTGGCATGGTGTAGTTTCCAACAGTATAGTACGTGAGCAATCTCATGAAATCCGATAACGGAAACTGATGCGAGAATTTCTGGACGTTTTTATCTTTGGGTGTTTTAGTTGCGCCTTCGCTTGCTTCAATGAAATGCCCTTTTCTTGTGCTGAAATTGTATCTACGTAATTATATCGAGTAACAGATCCGTAAATTTTTGCGAAAACGGACGTTTCAATATATATTTGGGTAATTTTCTAAGCCCATACATGCCCTAGACTCCGGTTACGCATCTGAGCGACTTTTTCATTGAAGGGATAGTAATTTACCCGCGGGAGTTTTAATAACTCGATTTAGCCTAACTTAACAATTTATTTTATGTCCGCTGTTAACTGTGGTAATCAACCTGCTAACACAAATGTTATTTTAATAAAACCAGAGGTTGTATCAATTCCTAAATGTCAAATTAGCAGATCTCTGCGATTTGGTGCTCTAAAGTGCAGCAATAACGCAGATAGGGCGTCCTTCATTTAATTAGGCTGAAATTGTTTTGCTGTTAGAAAAATTCTACCTGATGTCACATAAGTGACCATCACCGAATGGTCATTTCCAGTTTTGAACATATGAAACACTACGTGTCGCGTAGGTTAGTTTCTGTGCATATCTTTTTCAGAAATGCAACGAGCGAAAAATTTATAGTTTCAGCAAAATATCAGTATTTGTACGCGTGCTCTGCCGTGCATTCATAATCGAAGAACGGAGTCTTTAAACGAACAAATCAGTGTACATTGCCTCAATGTACAGAGGAAGACATGCTCTTACTTTTACGGCCGAAAAACAATATTCTTTAGGGACGTGAAAGAAACGGTCAGTGTTCCATTTTTACTTGGCCTCACCATGCAAAAATGCAAAGTACACAGAGATCTGTCAACGGAGTGCAGCAATAAAGCACTTCCTAAAGAAGTAGCTTATTACGGAAAAGCTTCTTATTGATCAAAGGCATATTCGTTGCTGACTTTCATTGTGGACAGCTATTTTTTCTCGAAAATGAAGTTTGATGTTTGAATGAGTCCTCAAATGTAACTCAAATGGCCATCTTCGTCAAAAGAAGCGCCCGAACCGTAACTAATTTGGTAAATGCTTTCAATAATAATCTAATTTTAAAGTTATCAACAGACTGGTAATTCAGAATCTGTTTTTATGGACGATCGAGTGAAAACACTGAAAATCATGAAGTATTCAGCAAAATGTCGAGGCCAATCTGGAACTCAACGTAATCCAATACGAATGAAAAGTGTAAATTAATTTAATGGAAGAAACGTTTCCTCTATAAACACAAAATTTTATGTTTACGATCACGACTGTCAGGGCTATTTAAATTTATTAGGCACCGATCGGCCTCGTGGCATGTCGCCTTATGAAGAGATTTGTTCCTACCACGTCCCCATCGGTGAAATCAAGAAAAATCCAGTTTATCCTGTTGAACCCCATCTGATTTAACTCAAAAGAGTCAAGGACAACGTGAAGCCCTTGAAAACTGGTTTGGAATCTACACTAAGAATGTGGTCGGTTAACTAACGTCATATATGAAAGCACACTAATTATTAAACGATATTTAGATGTAACTTTTACTGAAACATTATTATTAGACGTCATTTTATTTCTGCTTTATATTTACTACACTTTTGGTATGAGGATACATTCTATCCACCTAAAAGCAAAGTTTACTAAATTAGACCATTTCTGATGTTTTCTGGATGTTGCGCTTTTCTAAAAGATCGGCATTCCTAAACAACGCAAAACTGCCTTAAATATTTCTTTTATGTTTTTTTATCTTTGAAACTTGTACTTAATTAACATAGACACTGGACTCAAAAAATAGTGTCGATTTGCAAGTAATTGGCAATCATTCGTAAATGTCGACACATTTCATGAGTTAGGTCACTAAATGTATATGTAACACATCCTTCTGCTTTCCGTTCTATCTTTATTCCTCACCTGCATGAGTACTCTCCTAGAATAGTTTTTTTATCCCCACGCTACTTCTCCTTATGTCCTCGGCGTGTGAATGCAGCGTAATGCTAAAAAACCTTGCACAGAATTCACACAGACCGGGAATTGTCAGCCAGTGTCTAATACCCCAATGTGTTCGTACCAAACTCTACGTTGTCGGCCGCCACATAGTGACCGCGGGTCACGGCGAAAGTGAATGACCTTGAAGCAAAGGGACCTTAACCAAGGACGGCAGACATGGCTGTCGGCAACATATGTAACAACAGGTAACATCATCACCTTCTAGGCTGCCAATCCTCAAAGGAGATTTACATTTCTGGCTGACGTTAATCGCACGTTCTTTGCACTCCCCGGATACGGTAATGTTGCCCAGTGAACATCGAGCTCAACCACCTGAGAGTGAGTTCCTAAAAATATTTTTCAGGTTCGCAAATATGGCAGACTGGGAGTGATAATCGGGAAAAAGAAAAGGCCGACTGGAATCTCGCTGAAGCCTTGGGGCACTTGTTGGGATCCTCATTATCCAAAGGTTTATAACAATTTTAAATGGCTAACCAAGTTCCTCGGTCTTGATTTGGTCAATTTTTTTCCTCTTTCGCTGCCAGAATCCTTCGGCACATGTTTGGGAGGCTTGACGGTCTACTGGGTCACGTGTCGTCAATTCTATGGGGATGGTTGGACCCCTTTCACGCCTCCGGAGAAATTCTTCCACGGAAAATCAATAGTATGGCCAGAGCTTCAAATATTAGTAGCAATTTGCGAGTTTGTATCTATCCTCCGAGTTTGCAGTTTGTACTCATTTAGACGAGTCTCTCAAATTCGTCCGGTTTCCCCGACGTAGCTGCAGTCTCCATGACTGCAGCTTATTTTGCGGCGACTGCCAAGAGTTTGATGGGCAGCAGTGTGTCCTTAGGTTGCATCAATTAACGAAGAATTTTTGCCTGAGGTCGATGGGCTATGCCTAATTCGGCGAGCTTAAGCAGTCGAGGGGAGGGCCACGGTTGCCGCCGCCGCCGCTACCACCAGGACCGGTCTTAGTAAGTGAATTTTAGTGGACTGGACAAACTTCTTAAGAACACACCCTTTTGCCATCTCAGACAGACTGTCATTTTCTCCTTCTTCAGAGAGTTGAGGTGATTTTGTTTTGCACTTAAAGGGTAAGCGCAAGATGGGATTCTTGAAGGTGGTGTTAGAAGGTGGGGCTCTCATTAGTGTTTAAATTCAAGCACATCAAGTACCATCGTCGTGTAAATTGGGCAAGAAAGTGTCAAGAGAACGACGAATCGCTTTGAGTAATCTATGAGAAAACAATTTCCTCTGAGTGGATTAAAGGCCCCTCAAGCAATCGGGAGAAGCATTTGCTGGAAAAAGTGGACAATCGTTACTTCCCTTTTTTACACCGGACATAGTAGCATTTTTGCGACAGGTCAAATGAAATGTCCCTTTTAAACAACTGGCAGACTTGCCGTAAGACCGTTTCTTATGATATACTATAGGAGTGTTGAAAGTCATGACGTCAGGAAACGGACGCATGCTTTTATATTTAGGCCACTGAGCACATCAGACCTCCGATACTGTTAATATAAAAGCTTATTATGCGTATCTGACTGGAGTTCTGCTCCTGTCTTTTTGGTCTGTAATTTCTGGTCGGGAAAATTCTTTTTCAATCAAATATGTAAATTTATGGCAGAGAGGCACTCACCGATCGTGTTACGAAACTCCTTTTTCCCGTTGTGCTTGGTTGACGATGGATAATAAGCCAAAACTAGCTAACTCAGTCTCCTTTGTCCTTTCCGGTAATGTTACTCTGTCAATGATATGCGCCGCTGTGCGGCCGCTGGCTGGGATCAATAGAGATACAGAGCTAGGGTGTACGAGTGAGTTTCGTATCGCGAACGGTGAGCGCGCCTCCACCATTGTACAGTGCGTGACCGATCTCATGAAATTTTTGCTGAAATTCTGAAAGGCTTTTCGATTAGGAGGGATTACTTAGACGCGGTTGTAATATTGATCACCTTGCGACATAACCCTACAACATTTCGGACTCGGCAGGATGTAAATTTTTAAATAGCTGCCTCTTAATTTCCCGCAGAAATCGCATTCGGCAAAAATGGCTATTTAATAAGCCTGCATTTTCGCATTGATGTTTGACAGTCTTGCAAATTCAGTCGTTTGACGGAGTATCATATCGGACTTATAGCCGAAGAAGGAGTATAATTAGGTTTCAAAAAAGTTTCTAATTATAAGATTTTTAAGACCGCGCAATGTCCATTCATATTGTATCGTACCTCTCCGTTTACCACTACTCCTCTTGCAATGTACAATATGGTCCGCATGCACTGCAAGATTTTATGGTCTCTATATGGTATCTTTTAAAGGCATAGAAGAATATGTGATTTTTATTACGCAAAGCACATGCAACTTGTAGAATAAAATCACTAAATATCAGACTCCAAATTATCCGGAATGAAAAAATTTAAAACCTAATTACACTCCTTCTTCGAATATAAAATATAAAGCCGATGTGATTCTCTGTCAACCGACTAGTATAAAGCATTGTTTTGTTTTTGGATTTTCTAAAATTTATTTGAATTTGCAGGACTATCGAACATGAATGGGAAAAATGCATGCTAATTAAATGGTCATTTTTACCGGTTTCTGCAAGAGATCGAAAAGCATCATAATCAAAAGCTTACATCCTGCCGAGTTCGAAATGTTGTAGGATTGTGTCGCAAGGCAATCAATATAACAACCGCGTCTAAGTAACCCCTCCTAATCGAAAAAAAATTTCAGGATTTCAGCCAACATTTCATGGGATCCCTCACTCACCGTATGTGCCCGATCGCAACTGACAGGACAGCAAGCCCGTGGCTCAGCGGTTAGAAGTGATGGACTTCTAACCAACACTTCGCCGGGCCGAGCCCCAGGCGCTTATCATTTCTGGGTTGTGTATGACTGGCTGACGGCGGTTTATAAGTCTGAAACGGCAATTCTAGTCTACCTTGTCTTTATCGGTAATCTTACTCCTCATATAGATGCACGTACGTGATAAGCTCCGTGAAAGCAGGAAGAGAAGTTAGAGTTTCCAACATTGATTCATTTACAAACGGGACGGGCAGAAGATTAGCAGTTTTACCAATATCATAGTATTTAAATGGCTACTCTAGAATTCATGTTAAATCGCAAAACGGAACCTAAATGCAAACAAATAGGACAGAGCTGCTCTAATTTAAGGGGGGCAGTAAGTCCTTTGGTTTTTACTATTACGATTTTCGCTATTCTTTAGAGAAGGAAAAAAGCCGAAAAAACGTTCCAAATGTCACACTGACTTAACATTGCATTCAGAAACTTGCCATCAGAATAAGTTTACCGAATAGTCTAGATCGTATTTATTGGCCGATATCGTTACGGATTTACTTTTCTCTCCTTGACGATTTTCATACCCCTCACGAACATAATTCTGCTACATTTAAAAAGTTACTAAAAAACCACCAGTAGCAACTGTATTTACGGTGGAAACAAGCACGTTCCTCCATTTGAGCACATGAGGAATCCAAATGTTTAAGCCTACCTTTTCACTTCTAAATAGACTAAGCTGAACAATCACTTACAAAAACGCATGGGTTTGGTCGGAAGAAATGTATGTGATTCGTAACCTCGCTATGCCCAACTAGTGAGGATTTCTTTATTCAAATCGTGGCTTAAGTAAAACAAACGAATTTAAAATAGAGTGGGCTGAGTACTAAAGTTGAAGTTTTTACTGTTGACTTCATGTGGAACTAAGACGGTCATTGATAGTCAACATAATGGCAGTCAGCATGCTCTACTAAAGCACTTAATATTTAAGTAAATAGTCACCATTTCTAACAGTTCTTTGCGGTTATTAAAGTCGGGCAGTCAAGTCTAGGATGAATCGGGTGTCCGTTTACCAAATTCGAATCGCAATTTAAAAGCAAAGAATTAGAAAAGGGAGCATTAAGAAATGACAGTGGATGTTCCAAAACTTGGTGTTTCCCCTCGGGCATATAGAGGAATTTTCGATTGTTTGGTGTGGATTCATGAGGAGTTAACCGAGGTGCCATTCATAATAGCGGTTCAAGCGAAGATAGCAGGAGTAACGTCTGTCTGGGATGCGTCAGCCCACTCTGTTTAAACTTATGCTCCTAGCTTTCGGATACAAACTAGACGCTCAGTTAGCAAGTAAATGCAGGTAAAATTTTAAAAAATGCTGGCATATGTACGGCTCTAGACTGCTCTGTACTGTAGCGACTTTGGTGTTTTTAGCATTCTACATTCTGGATATCTGTAGCAGCATGCTTTTCCCACAGATCCTAAACTGCCAGTTTCGCGTCCAGCAGTTTTACTACAAAGGGTTTAAAACACTAAATTTGTGAGGAAACTTTCAGTAGACCCGTTGTGAGGCATGATAATGAAAGTATGCATAGCTGATAACGAATATCACGCCTGTGCTGAGAAGTCTGTAATCATAAAGGCAGAACACACTGAGGCAGTAAAGAGATGATGAGCAATTTGAAAAAATGAGAGGCCCCAATCATGTATGATCTCCATAGTCATTTTCGACAAAAATGTTCGTGTAAGTATCAAAAAAGTCAGAAAATCTGAGAGTCTGTACAAGCCGGTTGTGGATTAAAGCACTTTGAAGGGAATACGGCAGAGCGTGTTAAAGACATCGAAGGTTTCATTGTAAGTTGCCTGCTTGTGGCAGGTAAAAGATTAGCTAAACACTAGGTTCTCTTTTTTGAGGCGTAATTTGGCTTATTTCACAAAAAGCTCTAAGAGAAAAGCCTTTTATAACAACGGACAACCTCGCATAAGGTCGGAAAGGAGGAATTATAAAGTGAAACTGAACCATCGGCCTCAGGAATTGCGGTCTGATGCCCGGGAACACAGGCTGCTCGAAGCCCGACCGCTGGGCGAACTTAGTCGAGGTTGTCTCACAGTTTGACTGTGATTCTGTGTGACCGGCTGAGAAGCACTTCTTATGTGCAGGAGATATGAGCTTAAGATTGAACACCCGTTTTACATGACATTTATCGCAAATAGCCTGAGAGTTAGAAACAATCGGCAGAACGACTGATTATGGAAATATGGACTTTTAGAGGACTACGCTTTACAATTTGCATTTTTCAACATACTAGTGGAGGTTTCATTCACTGTAGACAGGGTTTAAATTAATAAAGTACGCAACAGTAAAAAGGTCTACAGTAAAAAGACAATCTATTACGGGGACACACCAAGTCTCAGTTCCTGTCTCTTTACACGTGAGACAGCGTGCCAGGAGTGGCAATACAAAATGCTGATATGCCGATGTACGGCAAGAGATATGTAGAAAGCCACGGCGCATGGAGCGAGAGGAAATTATAGCATTTGGCGAAGACTGAAGATGATGGGCTCCGTCATCCAGAATTCCACCAGAAAATTACTCGATTTTTTTGAAATGTCGTTGTATGATAATATCGGCTAGCGAGACTCTAAAAGTCATCAAACTGAAAATAAACTTGCATCGTAGCATAGCGGACGCAACGTCACATGTCAGAAAAGGCATATCTGTCGCAACCAGGAAGCCTACTCTTTGAGTCTTCCTGGAAGAGAAACGAGGCAGGCACCGGAGAAATCCATTTCCACAGCAAATCCGCATATTCCTCCCTATAGTTAATTTGATGCACTTGGACATATGCGGACACGTTAAAAGTCGTGCCTCGGCAGGTTGCCAGCCAAAGAAATAACTGAGATTTCGTCGTCACAGCCGCGTGTGCGTAATGACTGAGTGAAAATCAGACTAAGTTGCTCCTTCTTCTTCATGGCGTTCTCACCCGAATCCAAGAAAGCCTGGTACATGTAGTGGAGGCCTGGCTGTTCGTGGCAGGACTGCGCCCGAGCTCACACACGGTCGTACTGACATTGTCCTGTGGTCGGAGCATGGTGGATAAGGGAGTGGAGGGTGTGCGATAGAAGCTGCGCAAGTCGTCGATGCTATACTCCTTCCGTGGGACACGCGAGGGACGTTGTCTGACTTTCGTGCGATAAGTTCTCACTGTCGCTTAAGCGAATGTGATCAAACAGGTCTCCATCTTGATCAGAAGAAGAAGCGATCGCCGCAACAAGGGCTTTATTCGCCTGACGTATCGGATTCTCACTTGAATCCATCATCAGGGACAGTGGCAGATGGATTCAAGTGAGAATCCGAAACGTCAGGCGAATAAAGCCCTTGTTCCAGCGATCGCTTCTTCTTCTGATCAACTAGTTCCTGGAACTCGCATCTTCGCTTGTATAGGTCTGCATGTGCCGGGACGATATGAGCAGGACTTTTGACACTGACCGAGATCATGCGTTGGTCAGGCATTCGACCCAAAGGGGGCATCTTATAACTACGTCTGTATTGCTGGGGCTCGTTCCACAGCAGTTGAAACTGTTCCATCAGGGCATGCAAGTGAGGCCTGTATTGAAGAAGGGGATACGATCGCTGGGACAACAGCCTTATTATCCTGGCGTTTCGGATTCCTGCTCGAACTCATCATCAGAGACAAAAGCAGATACGGCTGTTTTATGCACAAGGGGCTGCGGTAGTTATAGGATGCAGTCGCCATGCCATTGCATACATATGAATATTCAATGCGCCCCCCCCCCCCCCTTCATCAGGGATCGTTGCACGTGGTGTGATGGCTGTTTGATGGCCGACATTCGCGTCGTTAACTGCCGCAATTTCATCCCGTGCGTTGGATGTTGGTGTGATGATTGCTCGACCATCTGATCCACTAACCCTGGAGTTGTGAAAAGTCACATTCAAATTCGATGAGGCCGAAATTCTCGCAAGGGATGACAACTGCGTGAGCCGCGAGCTGCTTGAGTCATGATTTACTGGTCCCCATTCCATTATCAAGTGCAATGACATTCCACTTTCCATACTCAGTGCTGGGACTTCGCCTAGGCGGAGTAATTAGCCACGCGGGAAGCGCACCTTTGAACACATTTTCCAACTCCAGGGTCGGTGGATCAGATGGTCGAGCAATCATCAAGCCAACATCCAACGAACGTGATGAAATTGCAGCAGTTAAGAACGCGAATGTCAGCCATCAAGCAGCCATCACACCACGCGCAACGATCCCTGATGGAGGGGGGAGTCGTGGATATTCATTGGTATGCGATAGAATGACTACCGCATCCTATAAATACTGCAGCCCCTTGTGCATGAACCACCCGTATCTGCTTTTTTGTCTCTGATGATGGGTTCGAGAGAGAATCTGAAACGTCAGGCAAATAAAGCACTTGTTCCAACGATCACGTCTCCTTCTTCAAGACTGCTTCCTTGGACTAGTCTCCTCGCTTCTATTGAGGCATGTATGTTATTACGAGGGACTCGAAACTTTCCGAGCCATCTTCCGGTGGCAGCTTTAGTGGTGATGATCTACTCTCCTTGTCTCCTCTCTTGGAAAGCAGTCAGAAGATAAGAAACGCCTTAACTATTCCGCATTTGGCGTTACGGTCTGCCAGAGATGCGGGTTGCTGTTTCGTTCTTGATCTTGATTTGGCTCCAGACAATACTGTCCAGGTAGGCGAATTTGTTTGTGTCTGAGAAGCCAGCTCGATGAGTGTTTACTGATGGTTCCTTGTCAGCCGAATTTGGCGCGGGCTTGCAAATGACATCTGTCTTTTAGATGCCAATGCTTGTCAGCTGTTTGAGCAATCGGAAGCTAGGAATTTCGTGCTTGTATGTACAATTACCCAGTTGAGTGTTCAACGAGTAATTTTCAGAGAGAAAGAGGCTTAAGATGGTTTAACTGCCACCCTCAAAGTCAGAAAATCTTACACTGTGACACTGACCAAGAACCATTTGTCTGCCCCACTGCAAGACTCGCTCGTAGAGGACACGGCTGAAAAATAACGACGGCTAAAATAAATCATTGTTAGGCTTTCTTCTTGGAGAAAACTGTCTGAAATTTGAGCTTCCCCCTCGCCATAGTATTTGACGCCATTGTGTCGAGTACTGTACGATTAAATCCTCAAACACACCAACTTATTGCCTACGACACACGGTATCACTATCATCCCATATAAGTGTGCTACTCAAATCATTTTAGTAAACCTTTGCGTGCCAATAATCTATGTCGATTGGTCGCATCACAGACAACCTTGCTCGTTTGTTCGCAAATTTATTCTACTGACGCCAGCCGGAAAGGTCAAATATAGTCACGTGTACCTACCTATTCAAACAACTCAACCTTCCCGTATACCAGTCACGGTTGTTATAGACAAACTCTCGATAAACACTACACCGCATCTGCTCCACCATCACCAGCGCGTAGTCCCCGAGCGTTACGTCATTTAGGGAACCACAATTCCGTAGAAAATAAAAAAGAGACCGACAGAGAACAATGTCTTATTATTCAGGGGCTCTCTGAATCAAGTGCAATTACTCCCAAGGAGCGAATTTCGGAAGACCTATCACTCTTCCAAGGTCTTCTCAATAATATTTTGGAACCCACAGAGGCTATTGAAGTGATCAAAGCCTTCCGCCTTGGAAAACGAGCAGATAATCCATCAATGTCCACTCGACCCCGGCCTCTTAAAGTTGTGCTGACCAGCAGCGACCAAGCCAGTCTCATTTACTCCAGGCGATTCAGGATTAAAGGCTCCAACCCCGGTGTTTTTTTCAACCGGGCTACTCGCCAGCCGAACGGCTCAAGCGTCGTCAGCTGGTTTTAGAACTAAGAAAGAGGCTCAGCGAGGGGGAGAACAATTTAGTAATATACAACAACCAAGTACGGCGGCGTCCGTCACTCTTCCTTTGGACAGGTCCTGTCCGAATGACCGCACAGCCGACATATTAAGTGAAGGCGCTAACCCAAATGTAACCACATCTTCCGTCAGCCGGAAATTGAAATTCTTGTACACCAACGTACAGAGTTTGCTATCAAAGTTCGACGAGCTGAAGATCCACCTCTGCGACCTATCCCCTGACGTAATCTCTCTAACAGAAACCTGGTTGACCCAACACGTGGACGACCGTGAGCTGGCCTTGCCTGGCTACCAGATGTTTAGAAGGAATAGGGAAGGGCGTCAGGGAGGAGGCGTACTAACGTATGTAAAAAATGGGTTAAATGTATCAGACAAGACCGATAACTTTTCGTGCAGTTCCGAGGCAATCTGGTTGTCTATTAAAGTGCCGAGCTCGCCTAGCCTCGATGTCCTGACAGTTTATCGACCGCCGAGACGGGACAACATGGCCGACGCTCGCCTGCTGGAGGAGCTCGAAAAGTTCGCTACGCGGCCGGATATCCTAATCATGGGCGACTTTAACGCGCCCCATATTGACTGGAGCTCAACCCATGCAAATAGCTCAGAACAGACCTTCGATAGGAGTTTTCTGAACACGGCACTGAAGCTATTTCTCACTCAACACGTCATGTTACCAACTAGAGTACGCGAAGGCCAACAAGCCAACTGCCTTGATCTTGTCCTTACGAAGTCACAGGACAGCATTGATGAGGTGTCATGCCTACCCCCCTTAGGTAAAAGTGACCACGTCGTTCTTCTATGGGATTACTCGCTTTTTTCCATGTCCGAGAAGTCCGTGACAGTTAGAAGAAACCTTTGGCGCGGGGATTTTGATCAAATGAGGGCTGAAATTTTACGCATTGAGTGGGAGTCCATATTTGTTGGGAGCATACTCGAAGACTGGCAACGGTTCCGAGAAATTCTGCACGAGCTGATCGTAAAACACTGTCCGCTTTCACGGAAGAGGTTAACTAACAGACCTCGATGGCTAACGCAAGCCTTGAAAAATGAAGTGAATAAAAAACGACGGCTGTGGAAAAAATTGCTTTCTGACAGGAGCCCCACAGCTATATGCGCGTACAAAATTCAAAGAAATCGAGTCAAGGGTCTTATCCTCAAAACCAGAAAGGAATTCGAACGGGATCTGCCTAACGTTGCCGCGGAGAACCCTAAATTATTCTACGGTTACATTAGGCAGTGCACGCGGAACAAGGACCCAATACCCCTGCTAAGGACTGCTGAAGGCGAACATCTCACTGACGACAGGGCGAAAGCTGATCACCTTTCAGAATTTTTTCGGTCTGTTTTTAGTAGCGAAACAGGATTCAACCTTGCGGCTCCTCAATCCTTCGAAGACACCCCAATTATAGAGACCGTCCAGTTCACT
This sequence comes from Spirometra erinaceieuropaei, assembly GCA_902702965.1. Classification (NCBI taxonomy): domain Eukaryota; kingdom Metazoa; phylum Platyhelminthes; class Cestoda; order Diphyllobothriidea; family Diphyllobothriidae; genus Spirometra; species Spirometra erinaceieuropaei. Next base: position 564,806 of record CACRXP010000401.1, on the reverse strand, counting down.
GAGTGTATGATTCTGACGGAGTTGCTGACGCTAAAAGAATCCAAATCCCCAGGTCCCGATGAGATTCCGGCGAAGATTTTGAAGGAACTCGCCGGTGAGTTGTCTAAGCCACTCTCAATGCTTTTCCATACATCCTTTGAGACCGGATATCTGCCACCCGACTGGAAGTCGGCGTGGATTACGCCGCTGTACAAGGGCGGAAGTCGGGTCTCTGCGAACAATTACAGACCGGTCAGCCTCACCTCCATTTGCTGTAAGATTATGGAGAAGATAATAAAGCAACAACTAATGCAGTTCCTTGAACAAAACCATTTGCTTTCCGATTTTCAGCATGGATTCCGAAAAGGCAGATCCTGTGTGACAAACCTGCTCTACTGTCTGGAACACTGGACTAGGGCTGTTGATAGAGGAGATATGGTGCATGCCATCTATATCGACTTTAAAAAGGCCTTCGATAGTGTGCCTCACCACCGCCTTCTATACAAACTTAGCCGTGCAGGAGTGCGAGGTAAGCTTCTGATGTGGATTCGGAGCTTTTTAATCGGCCGCTCTCAAGCCGTCCACGTCGGTGACCAACAATCTGCTGAGGTTGCCGTTAAGAGTGGTGTTCCCCAAGGCTCTGTTCTTGGCCCTACACTGTTCCTCGTATACGTCAATGACTGCGCAAACGAACTGAATTGCGATGTCGCAATGTTTGCCGATGACATAAAGATCTGGACTACCATACGAAACGAAGTTGACGAGGCGCGACTGCAGACAAGTCTGGACCACCTCGAGCAATGGTCGAAAGACTGGCTTCTACCGTTCAACGTAAACAAGTGTACTTTCCTACGCGTCGGCAGAACCAGTTATCCTAACCACACGGTCTACCGTCTGACTGGCAAACCACTGCAAGAAGTCGACGCCCAGAAGGACTTGGGTGTATGGATCACAACCTCGCTTAAGCCTTCGCTGCAATGTTCAAAGGTGGTCAAGTCGGCGATGTCCATGCTATACCTTGTCAAACGGGCGTTCTCCTCCTTTGATGAAGACTGCTTCGCCAAGGTCTTTCAAACTTTTGTGCGACCGCATCTGGAGTTTGCTATCCAAGCATGGCGACCCTGGACCGCTAAAGACTTGGGCATACTCGAGAAAGTTCAACGGCGAGCAACGAAACTTGTATCTGGGCAGTGGTCATTACCCTACGAAACGCGATTAGCTAATCTTGACCTCTTTCCTTTGAGTTACAGACAGCTACGTGGGGACCTGATACAAGCTTTCCGCATCGTGCGCAATCAGGGCTGCTGCCTCGCGTTTGGAGACTTCTTCGAGTTGGCGACTACGACTAACCTGAGAGGCCATCCACTCAAACTGCGTGTGGCTGGTGTCCGGCTAGACACCCGAAAGTTCTTCTTCACCAACAGAGTGGTTGCAGCTTGGAATGCCTTGCCTGAGGATGTTGTTTTGTCAGGCTCGGTAGATACTTTTAAATGGAGACTAGATCAGCATTGTAGAGCGCACCACAATAACGCCGGACTTCGGCCACCTTGACAGCCAACGCGGACAATTTAGTGTTATAACGATGCTACTACCAACATTTACGTAATATATGTTTATGTTATTTATTAAGCATGGGGCACGTCGCACACCGCTGTTCGCATTCACCACGATGCCTGTAGACTAAAAAATTTTACTTCTTTTCCCGTGTCTTAAGTGTGCCTCAACTGTCCGCTGTATTTTGACCAACAAAGCAAGTTAATGTGCCTCTAAACTCTGTTAAAGCATGACATTCTGTGTTCATCTGTACAGTTTTTGCTATTCCCCTCGCATTTCTTTCATGTTACTTCCTTTCCATTTCCTCCATATATATCCTCTGCATGTAACCAATAGGGATTTCAAAGGTACACACCTACTTTCCCTGAAATATACTGATACTGATACACTACTCCCAAAAGGAATGTTGAAGGCAAAATGGAAGGGAAGAACCCCAGATACTGGTGCTCTAGAGAGAACTGACGCACTCTGTATCTGCGCTGTGCTGAAACAGTTGCCACTGCAGTGTAGCGACCAGCTCACTACGTTGGTTGATGAGCGTCCACTTAAGCGACAATATGCACAGTATGCATTTGGTGCTTCGCGCCGAGGTTCTGTTACCCTAACAACTGCCATGACTGCGTGTGGCACACCTCAGACGGAGGCAAAAACCTCGCAGTCTCATCATTAATCGGTCAACATCGAAACAAAATGGGAATGACTGACCGCGGCAGGCGTAGCTTTCCCCATGACAATTACACTCATTCCTCACTTACAGTTCGGCCGTCGTTGCCGAGAATGTCCACCCTGTGCTCCACAGCAAGGTGGAGCAGGGGAGGTGATTTGTGCGTGATTTAGTCCGTAGTGAATGTAGGCTTGCGCTGCATTTACCATACTTTCTTCTCCCTCATATAGACCCGGTGTCAAGACATAGTCAAGACGACCGGAGGCGGGGGAGGGCGCAGGTGGTTGACACGGTCGAGCCTGTACCTGGAAGCTTCACTCCACTGCCCCTAGTCCAAACAGCGAATAACCAGGATTTGGACAAACAACAAAAGGGCGGTTGGCGCGGCCGGAGCCGCACCCAGGCGTACCATCACACGTGGCTCGGATCCCACGGAGTGGGAGTGCCAAAAAGGCCGCATTACAAAAGAGCTATTGAAGCCTGACTCTTAGACCATCAGCCGGCCGCTCCATACTGGGCTGACTGCGAGGCCCAAATTATCCCATCAGTTGGCAACCTTCCAAGCCACGGCTTTTAGCGCACCGTGATGGCTTCATGCATGTCAGCTTGTTTTTGTTTAGATTCCCAGGCCCCAGTCACTGTCCGAGTCGGTCGGTAGACAGGTGAAGTAAATGGGCGAGGTAATTGACATATATCTTGCCCTTGTCTGTACGAACTACATGCACGACCTGACTCCCCAGACAAAAGCACCAAGATTTCACACAACGGGAGGTTGAGCGGCGCACATCTCACATGCCTGAGATAGCTGCTTCAGCATGGCTCTCAGTCCACCACTCCGCCACTTCACACATACCCACACAAATGGGCAGACTGCGTGGACTGAGTTGAGGCCTCAGTCAGAAACCTTCCAGGCCACAGCGCTTGACGCGTCGTGATAGGCTCAGAGTCGAATCAGCCATGCAGCAAATGGGAGGCCGCATGGAGACGGAGCAGGGACGCACACTTACCACTCGCGTGGAAGGTGGCAACTGGATGCTTGTGGTGAATGATGATGCTGCGTGATGTCGATGGAGGAAGATGTGATGGTGTGGTTTCCTCACAAAAATCCTGACGCGCTCGAAGATGTTACGACAGGCTAAACGTCGGAATCTGAAAGTTGGAAATTTACAGTGACCAGATTACAATGGCACCTGCGCGGTCATCCGTTCAAAGTCAAGCGGAGGGTACACGCCTTGACCACCGGAAGTTTTCCCTTAGCCAGCGTGTTGTTCGACTGTGGAACTCACTCCTAAGTGAAATAGTGACATCTGATACAATGGCTGTATTCAAAAGGCAGCTGAATCCTTCGAATTTTGATAAACGACGACTCTCACTGCGGGACTATCTGCAGTCAGCCATAAATTTCATTTCTTGATTTCATCTCTGCTTAACACATCCCTGAATCTAAATTATATGCCCCTCTAAAACTATGCAAACGACTGCACTTTATGCTCATTGTATATAACTGCGCTTAAAATTGCATGTGTACAGTGAGAAGACCGCCGGCCGAACCCTTTGCAGTCTCGCATTGTGAAAGTATTCCGTGAACAAATATGTTACTTACAAAATTTTAGTAAGATGTACATTTAACATTTATATTGTATGTACCGTTTTCAATAGGGTCATCAAGGGCATTGCCCACTACCCTAAAGCACACTATACATCTCCCTGATTTGACCTCCAGGTCACCTTCCACATGCGTTCGTGACACTCGTTGGACGGCGACCCCATGCCGCACTAGTCGCAGCGTCCATTATCATCCACAACAGGCTTGAATCGGACAAATCACCGGTGTGTGTTGGAGGAGAGGGAGAGCGTGCGTCGGTCCAGCTCTTGTCAGGTACCTGGTACCTCCTCTTGAGCATCAAAACACTTTAGAACTGAGACCACACGCTTGAAGTCGTGGCTTTAAAGGTTTCCAACTGACGTGACAACTCAGTCTGCAAAGAAAATGACAGTGCGGCCTCAGATGTATTAGACTGAGCTCTCGCACTCTCGTAAGGTCGCAGGTAGCTGGGACGGCCGGACCCGCACCCAAACGTACCACCGCACCTCGCATCCACAGAAAGCACTTAATCAGGGTTCTAACCAACAGCACCAACACCACAACGGTTTAGGACGAGAAAAATTAGGCAGCCATGCTCACGAGCTGTGAACGCAGGGGGAACGCAAGCGTATCTACTGGCAGGGAACCAGGTGTCGGAGAGTTTCCAGTGCACAGAGGACTGCGACTGTCATGGACTGTTGATCCTCGTCTAGCAGACGCTTACAGACCTGTAGGTCCAGAAGGGTGACACATGGCCCTCCACTTGCCTGAGTCGTCACCCCTTCAAGGCTGGATAACCAGTCATGGACTGAGAGGCAGTAGTGCAGAAGCCTATCAGTAGACTGAGTGCAACAAATGGGCAGCATGACGGGCAACGAACGGAAGGGGCGGATGGGGCCCAAGACTGCGATGGCGGGGCGCGTCCGCGACTGGGTCGCGACAGCTTAGCGCCTAACAGCACAGAGGTACATCGAGGTGTCCGTAGATGGGGTTGGAGTCGGACACCCATGCCCACCGCCCTCCCAGCGCTTTCTGCAGTGCCTTATTGTCGGATTGCACCCACGCGCTCGCGAAGTCCAATTCCTGCCCTCCTTCCGGGGCGTGAGTGGTGACTCGATCGTACCGAGGGTTTACTATCAGACTGCAACGGCGCCTTACTAATTTGACCTGTGTGACACTGTCACGCGAGACCCAAGGAGTGAAGGCCGATACGTGTGGGACCAAGGACTTGGCCTTCTGTGTCACCTGTTGGCGGGCTGTTTGGCGCGAAAAAACGGAGGTGGATACAGTGCAAACGCGTTTTGCTATGAGGAACAGGCTAATGGTGCGGATCCAAGGGGAGGTGAAGATCGTTGCCGGCTTAAACCAGACTTCACCTGCAGCTTCCGGTGAGGATGATGACGTCCCATCCTGAGGTCCACTTAGATCACCTGGCAGTGAGATCTCATTCCCCTTCCTCGTGATGAGTTCACACTGTGTCGACTTCAGCAAACAATGGTAGGTACTATGGCGCTAACCCAGGAGTTGTGAAACCAACAGGACTCCAGAGTAGTCAGTCACGCAGGGGTTACACTGGAATAGATTAACAGGAATTTGACGTCTCAGAACAAGCTACTTCCGCCATCAGATGGCAAGTGTTAATCGGAC
>CACRXP010000401.1:530202-549994 GCA_902702965.1 Spirometra erinaceieuropaei | reverse complement strand
CACAAAAATCGTAACTGCCCAGATTGCTATCCAGTGCATACCTGCGCGACGAGGTGAACGTAAGGCCAGTTTCAAGTACGTCTCTAACTAGAGAACTAGGTCGGCAGGGCGAGGTCGGACATTTTTGCCCGAGACATCGCTTGCGCGAAAGAGGAACGACATTTAAGGATTATACTGCACACCCCAATAGTCCTTAAAAATGTAGAAAATACCCTTGTGGCGACAGTTGCACATGATTTGGGGTCATCGGAAAATGTTAGCGACGATTTTAACGTACTTGGAGGTGCGTGAGAATGTCATCAAGGCATTTGTAGGATGGGCTGGAGACAAGTTATCGTCTCCAGGGTCGCATCAACTTTTATTAGTTATTCCTAAGAAGATATAGAATCCGACAAAAACTTGTGCTATCGGGATTCCCGAATGGTGTGCAGTTTCCTTTCAGAACATTTTCGGAGCCTGATGCCACATGCACACAATCAGATGAAAAAATAACCGGCTTTTACTTTTTGTGTAGGAAAACTACTTGTCTTACAGGTCTTCTCAGTAAAACAACGCGTCACCCCTTAGTGCTTTTGACATCGAACTGTGGCTTATCCAAAAAAGAAGATAAGCCTTCGGTCTCGTCGGTGGACGGGTTTGGTACGTCTTAACCACAGACCATATTTCAAGCTGATGACTTTGAGTGCGAGATTTCCGTCAGCCGTTGAAAGGACTCAAGAATGTAAACAACAGATGTTAAAAGATGGGGCATGATTTTTCAATTATTTGATTCGGTACACACTAACCGCTCCCTGATAAGACAGACTTAACACAAATCCATTCTTATTGACTCGGGACAGAGGCAAGGCACTGTCCCGCGAGTAATAGTTGGAAAGGAAAACGAGGATTGATACGATAGAACCTTCCAGAAGTGTTGTCGTAACAAAGGAACAGACAAATTTTCCAAAAGTTCGACACGGTTCAAAAGTGAGTGGTTTGAATGCTTAAGGCCTTGAGACCTTGCAGACCGACATCAAATCTGAGCTTGATAAAAATATTTAGGCCAAAAGTCAGATTTCCGACATGGATATTTAATTCACCAACCCCTCGTTATGGAGAGACAGCATAGTTTAACACACGATTTTGCGAGTGAGCCGCGTACATTATTGTAGCTTTTATCTAGATAAAAGGACAGTGGAAGACCCATCAGAAGACCGGATGCTCCTGATGGATAACGTTACTTTCAAATTGCTTCCTAATTAGGAAGGCAAAATGGCCACGAGCGTGGCCATGGGCACATGCATAACAGCCCAGGCACGCGCTGATCGTTTAGAAGCATAACTTAAAAAGGCGTTCAAAGCCAATTTAGCACATTTGACGCATGTTCTTTTATTTGGCTTCTTATGGTGAAGTAACTCGAAGTACCTGGGGAGAACTTACCCTCAAAACAATGGACCGACGACACAGTAGAGAGACCGCCGGCCTGATCAAGTCGACGACAATCTAGTGTGACCATACAAACCAGCCAATAGCATTAATGGATCGCCTCGTCACAACCTAGTTGTCCAAGTTACGTGAGTGTTAAGGTCTCGGCTCTCTGAGATACGTGAATGGCATGATGAACCTTCTGAAAACTTCTGTGAACGTGTAAATGCGGGTTGATAACTGTAGCCAACTTTATATGCATTTGTGGAAAAAGTTAGAGAGTGAGCCTTTGTGGATGCCAACGGGCTACCGCCCACATAGGATACCTTGCATTAGTGTAGAAAATAATTTAAAAATTTGTCCGTGGTTGTCTGTGTCACTCTCTTCCCTGCATTCTCAAAGAATTTATGGTCAAAATAGTTTCATCAGGGAACGATTATCGTTCATGAACTTCACTGTTGTAATAGAAATCCTGAATAAGGTGCGTGGTGCTGTGAAGGATGCTGCTACCATAATTCTAGTTCTGAGTAAGGACTTCGGCAAGGTGAACCATTTGCTTCTTTCTGTTAAACTTCATAGGCACTTTCTTGGTTGTAAAATGACTGGGTTCGCCAGCAGTCCCCTTCCCCTTCGAGAATCAACATAGCCTTTGTTTTCCGAACTTAGCTCTCGTGTGCAGCGATCAGTAAATGGGTCGTTGCCCTTTTTAATATGCGTTAAAAAGCGGAGAAATAACTTAAAACACCTTCTTGATGTTATAAGACTGCACCACAGCGTCTTGCCAGGCCATTGCTTACTGTTAACCCAGCATGGGCTCTGCGTTGAAACGCCGTTGTGCAAGGCAACGGATGACGCACTTAGCCCGCCAGCGCAGTCGATTTCTGTCCTAGGAATCCCTTTGCCTGGTAGAATATTACCAAAGATGCAATGCTTGCATGCTGTTGTAAATGCCAGATATCATATTTACACACTCGTTGGTATCAGTTAGCTATAAAGTTCTGGAAGAAATACCAAGCGGCATCTAATGCGTTCTTTCGAGTTGCGGAAGGATACGGACAATGCACCCATCTCAAAGGAAAAGCAAGTTTACCATGGCAAACACTTAATACTAAGAGCAGATTTTCACTCCCCGACGTCAAATGAGGATGAATGAAATGCACATCAAAGGAAGACTAATTCCAACAGAAATTATTTGACCTCATTACTGTCCAACTTTTTTTGAGCACGGTGACATCACAGCAAAGGTGTTGAGGAAAAGCCCAGGACAGCTGCAGCACAGTGAATCACCTACCCGAATGGCATATTCGAAATGTTCTGAATGAACTCGCAGATCCCTTCGCTCCCCAAGATCATTGAAATCTCGATGGAGGAGGTGGCTTTTCCTAATGAATGAGCCGACGTTAACCCCATATATCAGATGGGAGAGAGAACCTCATTAAACATTTTCAGACCAGTGAGTCCCACAAGCATTTGTTGGAAGCTAATGGTGAATGTAATAAAAACGGAATTGATGAAACATATTGAGGGAAACTTAGTTAGTGCGCATCGGCATAAATTTTGGAGCTGCCGATCCCGTCTTGACAACCTTTTCACACGAATGGGAAGTTAGACGAAATCAGTGGAAATGGGTTTGTCAATAGGTGCAGTCTGCATTGGCTTCAGCAAAGATTTTAGTAGGGTTCCACTGAAACGGCAAATATTTAAACTGCATCATTTTTCCTCCACTGCCGTTTCACCAATGTATTCCGCATACTAATGTCTATACTGGGTCAGTTAAATCTTTCGTCTCTCAGTTTCCTTTCGGTGGTAATACCTTACAGAATCCGGCCTGTTGAGTTCCAGCTGAAAATGAGCTAGCTAACAATGGTCACCAGATTCCCTGCTCGTCATTTCTTCCCTCAAGTCCTTGTCCTCTTTATTCGCGGCACACATTTTTGCAGAACCGGATGGACACATTCGGGCCCTGTGTTCCGTTGGCAGTCAAGCACTGGACGACGCAGCCCATCTCCCTCAGAAACAAACAGCCTTTCCCCTCAAGCTTTTTGTTCTAAATTCAAGATCCTTGCTAAATAAGATGCCTTTGCTTCCTAATCTGGTGTTCGTCCACTGCCTAGATATTGCTTTAGTAACGGGGATATGGGCATCACTTTCCGTAGCTGATTCCGAACTCTCTCTTCTAGGCTATAATTGCATTCGAAATGATCGTGAAGACACCCGTGGTGGGGGCATTTGCGTCTACGTTAAGCAAACACTTACATTTCTGCCGCTAGACCTCCCGCAATTTTGCGCGGTAGAAGGCAGCTGCTGGCTTCAGGTTGCACTTAAAAATAGCCTCTCCTTACTCTTTGGCTATGTCTATCGCCTTCCCAACCCTAATGAGAATTTTGATTGTTTACTCCCACTGGCATTTCATGCTACGGCCGACTTAAGCTTTAAGTATCATTTGGTTGCGGATGACTTGAATCTCCCTGATGTCCGCTCGTCTCCGCCTTCAGGCCCCAGAAAGTTCGAAGACTTTCTTGAGGCTATGGATGTTGGTATGTGGACTCAGGTTGTCGATTTTCCCACCCGAGGATCTCCCTAGGCCCATTCGGGGCTCAGATCAGGACATAGTCGTTTCAACGTTGGAATTCGAGGCTGACAAAACGTTGGCCCAAAAGTATAACTTTTTCCGCGGTTTCCGATCAGCTCCTTCGACTGAATTATTAACGCACCTTAATTCTTAAGATTGGACTGATTTTTTCCTAAGTTCAGATGTAAATGTTTGCATTGCTAAATTGTACGAAATTTTGGATTCGCTTGTTTCTTGTTTTGAACCCCATAAGAAAATAATTAATGTCAGGAGTAAGGTCTTCCCAACCTTACCCTTCTGCCGCAGGTTGGGCAGATTTTCTCGTCGATTCCACCTGTAGAACGACGTTTCTGCTCTGCCTTAGATTTGTGATATTTTTGAGCGAGCTAACAGATTGTCCAAAGAAAAGCAGTTACCCGGAGATGTTCAATTAACTCAAAACCGTTCGGTAAATGTCTCGAATTTTCCTCCCGAAGGGTACGAGCCAAAAGAAAGACGCTTCATCCCACCCACCGAGACGCTCTCGGGAATCCTTTAGCTGATGCTCAGTTAACTGCTGATAGTCTCAACGCTTCCCTGTCCAAAACTTTTATTAAAACCTCGACCACTCAGCTTCCGAATATCCAGGCAGTGATCGGGGCAGTTCTTAAAGCTATAACTTTTGCTCTGTGGGATATGGCTGTTGTGATTCGGCGTCTTCGTCAATCTCATAACCCTGGACCTGATGGTGTCCCAGTAAGCCTCCTAAAAGCGGATGCAAAGGCAATTTTCCCATCCCTCTTATGCAAGATACTTCATCTCGCTCTTGAAAGTGAAACCTATCCTACTTTATGGAAGGAATCACATATTTTGCCCATTCCCAAGCATTGTCAGTCTACGTCATTTGATGTCATTCGGCCAATAAACACCCGCCCCGCAGTTTCGAAGGTCTTGGAGACATTGATCAGAGACAAGGTGATGTGTCACTTAACAGAGACTAACTTCTGAGTGTCGCTCAGCAGGAATTCGTTAAAGCTCAGTCTTGTGACACCTGTCAGTTCTCTTTCTTTGACCATGTTCTCCAACAGTTTTGCACTTTACACAATATATTCCGATTTCACTAAGGCTTTTGATCGTGTCGACAATGCTCTTCTTCTCTTAAAATTGTCCCTTTTCGGAATAGGTGGCAAACTTCTGAATTGTATATACTCCTACCCGGGCGCTCGTAAAAAAGGAGTTAAGATTGCCTATGCTATCTCAACACCACATGTGCGACAGTTAAAAAGTTTCAATCGTTTTTTTCCGCCGATGATCTCTTATGTGTATATTCTTTCATAAAACCTTCGACCCTTCATTGCCTGAAGGAGATTCATGCTGACTTGCTTGCTCTCTCAGCATGGAGCTCAAAATGGCTAATGGAATTCCGTCCGCCTGAATCTCGCTATATGTGTTTTGGACCTGATAGGTTTCATCTCAATCAGCGGTATTTCAAGTCACACATATGACTGAATGTCCCACTATCGTGGATTAAGGTTTAAGTTACACAAATAATCTTGATCTCTCGCCATAAGCTGACAGAATTACGGCCAAAGCTGCACACAGTTGTGGCATTATTGCTCACTATTTCTATCTTCCCGAAATTAAATTAAGACATTACTTTATGCTTGTACTTCCCATCTTTGAGTATTGCTGTCCATTCTTTGGTTTGATCAACGAGGCTAGTCGTTCAAAAATTTAAAATATTCAAAGACATTTTACAAGAAAACGTTTAGTCACAGGCAAACCAAATATCTCCTATTCAGATATATACCAACTAACTAACCTCAAATTTTTATTTGTTCGAAGACTAGAAGCCGGCTTCTGCCCCCTCTTCCGCATTAATAATAATTCAAATCTCCCTCAGATTTCAGCACTTACCCCTAGAAGTCGTCCATACAATCGTCGTTACTCTTCCTTGCTTAAACCTCCTCCCGCTTCCTCCACCTATAAACGCTCTCTTTATTCGCTTCCAGGTATACTTTCCTCTGGCGTAACCTTCCAATAACTATGAGATCTTCAGATAATCTACACACTTTTACGAAAAGGCTTCGGCTTTATCTGATTACTGACTCGATTAAACTTTTATATTCCTCATCCTTCCTGGACAGCATTCTCTATGACACCGAGAAAGGGCCCCCAGGAATTTAGGACGCCGCCACTACATTTCCGTACCCGCTAAGATTTCCTGCTTTTGTGTGCAGTATTGCTTCCTAGGGCCCCTCATCAGAAATTTAATTTTTTTCGATTTTTCACTTCATGCATCATGCCCCACACGGAATGCGCTCTGTTGACGCTCTTAGAGTGACCCTCTGTTTTCTCATATACTAGTAGTCTGGTGGCATCTCCCTAACTCCCTCCTCGGCTGGACTCGGCTGACCGTAACCGATCGCATCTGGGTTCCTATTACCTCGAGACTGGTTTTTGCTTGCCAATTTGACATGAATGGCCTCATCTGGCAAATGAGTTCTGCGTTGATGATGCCCATTTCGAACTTTTTACACAATAATACCTACAGGCCAGTTCAGAAGATGAAGATGCGATCACCGGAACAAGAAATTTCTTGGTCTGACGTTTCGGATTCTCACTCGAATCCATCATCAGAGACATTCGCAGATAAAGGTGATGGTGGCACTAGGAGTGCAATATTTATAGCACGTGGCTGCCGTGGGACCGTATGCGCACTGCAATTAACAGTTATCACAATCAACGCTTGTGTCGTAATTGATGCTGTGGTGGCTTGTCGGTCCGAGTCCGAGTCGTCATCCGTTCTGGGTGCTGGTGGGACGATTGCCCGGCAAAATGGCCTACTGTCACCGTGATAATTGCTCGCCCGCGCCCTCCTCACGTGACTGATTCTCCTGCCCAGGGAAAATCTTTTGTTCTTGCTTTACATAAATGATATTTCAGCCGCAGTTAAACATTCTCAATCATTTATTTATGCCGATGATCTCAAATGTGTATATTCTTTCAAAAAATCTACGAGCCTTCATTGCCTGGAGCAAATCCATGCTGACTCGCTTGCTCTCTCAGCTTGGAGCTCAAAATGGCTAATGGAATTCTCTCCGTCTAAATGTCGTTATATGTGTTTTGGACCTGATAGGCTACCCCAACCTGTGGTCTTTCAAGGAACACCTATGACTGAATGTACCACCATCAAGGATTTAGGTTTAAGCTACACTAGTAATCTTGATCTCTCGCCGCACGCTGACAGAATTATAGCCAAAGCTGCCCAGATTTGTGGCTTTATTTCTTACAATTTCTATCTTCCTGAAATTAAATTAAGGCTCTATCGTATGTTTGTACTTCCCATTCTCGAGTATTGTTGCCCATTCTTTGGTTTGATGAATGAAGCCAGTCGTTTAAAAATTGAAAATGTCCAAAGACGTTTTTCAAAAAAACTTTTAGATAGGGAACATCCCAATATCTCCTACTCAGATACGTGCCAACTAACTAACCTAAAATTTTTATGGGTTCGAAGACTAGAAGCGGGCTTCTGTCTCCTCTTTCGCATTAATCATAGTTCAAATTTTCCTCGGATTTCAGCACTTACCCCTAGTAGTCGCCCATACAATCTTCGCAATTCGTCTCTAATTATACCTCTTCCAGCGTCCTCCACCTCTAAGCGCTCCCTTTTTTTCGCTTCCAGGTATACTTTCCTCTGGAATAACCTTCCAATAAATATAAGATCTTCAGAAAATCTACACACCTTTAAGAGAAGGCTACGCCTTTATCTGAATACTGACTCGATTAAACTTTTATTTTCCTCATCCTTCCCAGACAACGTTTTCTATGACACTGAGAAAGGGCCACCGGGAATTTAGCATGCCGCTATTACATTTCCGTATCTGTTCACGTTTCCTTTCTTTATGAGTAGTCTCGCTACCTAAGATCCCTCACCAGAAATGTTAATTATTCCAATTTTTTAGTTCATACATCGTGCCCTCACAGAATGCACGCCATCGACGCTCTTGGCGAAACCTTCTGTATTCGCCATATACTAGTAGTTTGGTCGCATCTCCCTTCCCCCATCCTCGGTTGGACTCGGATGAATGTAACCGACTGCATCTGGGTTCCTATCGCCTCGAGACTGATCTTCATGATGCCCTCACTGAATGCGCTTCATCGATGCTCTTGGCGAAGCCTTCTATATTAGCCATATACTAGTAATCTGGTCGCATCTCATTTGCCCTATCCTCGGATGGACTCTGATGAATGTAACAGACCGCATCTGGGTCCTTTTCGCCTCGAGACTGGTTGTCATCGTGCCCTTACAGAATGCGCTCCATCGGCGATCTTGACAAAGCCTTCTATATTCGCCATATACTAGTAGTTTGGTCGCATCTCCCTTCCCCCCATGTTCCCCCCATGTTCGGATGGACTCGGTTGAATGAAACCGACCGCATCTGGGTTCTTGTCGCCTCGAGACTGGTTGTCATCATGCCCTTACAGAATGCGCTCCATCGGCGGTCTTGTCAAAGCCTTCTATATTCGCCATATACTAGTAGTCTGGTCGCATCTCCCCCCATGTTCGGATGGACTCGGTTGAATGAAACTGACCGCATCTGGGTTCCTATCGGCTTGAGACTGGTTTTCAATTTCGGCACTTATTTTTCTTATTCAAGGCGATACAGGCCAGTCCTGACCGACCCGCCTACGTACCATTTTATGAAATCCGTTACACAATGCCATATACAGCTGACATCTATTTCGGCCATGTTGATGTCGGGCTTTATTCCATTTTGTACCGCCACATGCAGGCCAGTCCTCCCTTTTTTTCTGATGCTATTTTTCTGAGGGGTTTTTTTTTCTCCTGTTAAATTACTACAATCCTTTTTAAATTTTGCTTTGGAGTTTTTTTTTCACCCCTCGTTTTTTTCATTTTCATTTTGCTTAACGGACTTCTAATCTCAAAAACTATGCATTGCACTTTGTGCAGATTTTGCCTACATCGTCTAAAATTTGCATGTAAATTTATTTTTACTTGCTTTGATTGGACCCCGACGGGTCTTTAATAAAAATAATTGTATTGAATTGAATTGAATCTCAGTACGGAATAGGGTACCGGGAGGTTATTGTGCTTGTTGATGGATTGCGGGCCAGAGAACCATGACTCGAGCAGCTCGCGGCCCACGCGGTTGTCATCCCTTGCGAGGATTTCGGCCTCTTGACATTTGAAAATATGGCCGGGTCCCTTCAAGTGTGCCGCCACCTGAGTGTTGGCGTCTCCCCGCCTCACTGCTGCTGCGTGCTCGGCAATTCGCTTACGGAGTAATCTCCCAGTTTCTCAGAGATAATTGCTTTGTCCGCAACCACACCAGATCCGGTAAGCGACCCCAGATGTTTCCTGCCGTGGCAGCGAGTCTTTTGGCCTCATTACGTGGCGCCTAATGGTTGCTTCCGGCCTGTGTGCAACCCCAACTCCAAGTGGAGTGAAAAGACGACTGACGGCTTCCGAGACTTTCTTCACGTACGGAACAGCTCGCCAAAATTTGGGGCCGGCTGGATTTGGTCTCTGGTGTCCTTTTCTTATGCATCGGTTGACAAAGTTGCGCATGCAATCATTGGCTTAAGTTACCCGTCGAAGATATTGTAGTTCAGCAACCTTGTCTTCCATTTCACTGCAGACCAGTCCTGCCTGACACGCCTACTTCATGAAATCCGTTATACACTGCCAATTGCAGGCCGGTCCTGCCTGCTTTTTTCCTCTTGCAGCGTTCATCCAGGCAAAATCAGTATTTTTGCTTGCTTTGAAAGGGTCCCGCGGGTTTTTAATAAAAATTATTATTATTATGAGTGTTCAACCAGTCACTGGTTGGTCTGCACGCGTGAACAAAGTCAGCACAAGTTCTTGGCGCTGCAGTGCACGACGTTCGGACGTCTGGTTTGGGCCGTGTATCAAGCCACCTGGCTTAGTCTTCTGTTCAACTCGTGGTCGAGTATTCCTTTAGCTTTATCCGTGGCTTCACGTCGCTTGCGCTCTCCGTAACTACCATAGAGGAAGGAACTTGTTAGACCTGCAGGACCGATCGCTATTAACGTTCCAGCGACCATATTACGTTGCAATTGTGGAACTTACTGTTTTTCAATCCGAATTTGCCTGATAGGTGAGATAGACAGGTCTGGAAGGGAGGCAATTCACTCTTGAGGACAGAATCGTCATTCGTATCAAGGAAGACGGAACTGCACGGTCGATTAAATGGCAATGGGAAGATCTTCAGTGCCTCACTGAAAGGAACTGTTTATCTCAAATGCTCTCTCAGGAAAAAGACAAACACAAACGGCCCAAGTCGACGAAACACAAACTTGCAGACCTCCTTAAAAAGACAATGCTTTATGAGGCCTTACAGACGAACAGGTTCCGAAGAGAATATAGGCAGCATCGCCACATTTGTAAAAGTGGGGCAACCAAGCTGCGGAGGAAGTTCGAATTGAACATACTGCGAAATTTGTTAGAACACAGAATTATATATGGGTACATATGGTGTAGTAAAAGAAATAAAGACTCGATCTCTCACTTAAGGTCTGCAGACGGAAAACTGGAGACCGACATCCAGGTTAAAGCATCACTCCTCTCAGATTACTATCAGTCTATCTTCGCCTGAGAAACTTATTCTTTATTTGCCCCTCCACGAGTTCGCCAACCAATGTCTCATCCCTTTTCTCCCCCTTCCTCTTCCCCCTCAGTGGAGGAATTACACGTTTCATCGGCCATGGTTAGGACGGAATCACTTCGAATGAACATTTCCACGTCGCCTGCTCCGGACAGAATTCCTGAACTAGCACTTTGAGAAATTTTTATTAAACGGTATGAACCTCTGTCTACAATATTTCAAAAGTCATTTGAAGAAGGAGAGCTCCAGGAATAATGGAAGTGTGCATTTGTCCCCGATCCATAAAGGAGGTTCGCGGCATGATTGCAAAAATTATTGCTCTGTCAATCTAAATCGCATAGTGTGTAAAGCAGTGGGGAATGTTGTTGAAACACAATAATGGAACATCTGGACAAAATAAGATATCGTGTAATGTCCAGCATGGCTTTCGTCCAGGACGCTCTTGACAAATGGGTGTTCCTTACACACAAGTGAAATGGGCAAAAGCAACAGATAGCGGTTACCCTGAACATGTATTTCTGATTTCAGTGTATATATGTATTTGAAGGGTTAGAGGCACAGCCCTTGATGACCCTATATATGTTTAATGCTTTCGCAGATTCCCATTCAAAATAAAGTTGCAGACATTTATAATGTGATCGAGACATGGTACAATCGTAATAATAAGGAAGAGAATCTGTTCACTGTAAGTCCGTGTGGACAGATCGTGTATGACGAAGTGTTTTACCGTGCTGGCCGTGAGTAGTAGTGTTTAAAAGGCCGGTTTCTGCCGAAAATCAAGCGAATAAGTTTTCTTTTAAACATGCAAACTGTGTCGGCGGTCATGATCTCGCTTGGTAGCGAGTTCCATGGTCGCACTGCCTGCTGGCTAAACGAAAACTTCCTACCAAGCACATTCAGCCTCTCCTGGTAAGACAAATGCTTAAGACCGTCGACCATCTTCGTTGCTCTGCGCTGCACCTGTATGAGTATGTCAATATTCTTCCTGGCTGCTGGCATTCCATATTCCAGGTGAGGTCTTACAAGGACGCCAAAAAGTCTCTCGAAAAGTTCGGAAGGAAATATTTCAAATGCACGTTTGATCCGGTGTAAAGTACAAGTTGCCCTCTGCACCATCTCCTGATTTATGGCCCACAAAAACCTCCCCTCATAATATTCGAAGATAATGGAATAACTGAGGCCCAATCGGTAAAAATTTTAGGTCTCAGCTATACAAATACCCTAGATTTACCTTCCCACATCCAACCAATATCACCGAAAGCCACTTGCCTGTGTGGAGTCATGTGTAAGAATTTCATCTTAAATGATCTAAGAATACAACTTTTCAAAATGTACGTTTTACCTCTCGTAGATAATTGCTCAATTTTCTTCGGCATAATGCATTAGACGGCAAAAAGAAACTAGAAGGCATTCATAAAGGTTTTACTAGACCTGTGTCCAGAAGTGATGGCTCCCAGAGTTCATACTTAGAACTATATCACAAATACGGTCTTCGACCTCTCTGGATCAGAAGACTCTAAAATGGTCCAAACTTCCTATTCAAGGTCACCCATGACCAAGATATTCTAAAAATGAATTTACTAACAAACGAAAACGCCCATTCTCAGGTAGAATAACGAGCGATGACGCCTCGTACTGTGGAGGATAGAAAACTCCTGATCCATTTAACCATTCTTTATTGAATTCCTACATCCAAGATCTTCTGTAAAAGAAGCCTGAGTGGGACACTATCAAAGGCCTTCTTGAAGTCAAAAATGTGCTATCAACTGGGTAACCCTTATCGGTAGCTCGTGTCCATTTCTCGTGAGAGTAAAGAACACTCCTCAGCCAGGTGTGTCGTAGACAAAAGCCATGTTGGGCATCACACAATATTTGCCTTTTTTCCAGGTATTGCATCAAATGTCTTTTGATTATGCGTTCCATTTTTTTACGCGCGATGCCAGTAAGACTGACGGGACGATAATTTCCACAGTCAAGTCGTGAACCTCCTTTGTGGATCGGGGTGAGTACTTCCACTGCTCCGGGAGCTCGTCTTCTTTAAATGACTCTCAAAATGGTTTGCACAGTTCATTGCAAGTTCACAAAGTGCCAGTATTGGAATTCTATCTGGACCAGGCGATTTGGCAGGTTTCAGCCGGAGTAGTTCGACCCTAACTATGGTCGATGAAAGGAGTGGTCCTTCGATAAAGGAGGGAAGGGAGGGAGTAAGAGGGGAAGGGGACTGGGAGGGGAGGTTAGTTGGCGAACGGATGGATGGGCAAATATAGAACTAGGTTATCGGGTGAAGGCGGTCTGAAAGAAGTTAGGAAGGAGTGACGATTGAACCTGGTTATCGTTCTCCACTTTTCCGTTTGCAAAACTAAGGCCAGGGATGAACTACCGAGTCCTTTTTGGTACTCTTTATGTAGCCATATAGAATTTGCGGATGCGCAAACGAACTTTGCAGTCTTTTCACTCTAAACGTCCTTCTCAGCTTTGAGGCCTCACTTTTACAAACGTTGCGTTGCTGCTTATGTTCCTGTAAGTGATCTTCGGAGCCATTTAGTCTGTAACGTCTCCACAGGCGATTTTTTTTCTGAAAGAGGCCTTTAAGTCCGAGCTTATCTACTCTGGGCGGTTCTTAACCGTCTTTCTTTTTAGAGGACAATTGGAATAAACAGTCCCTTTCAGTGCGGAACTGAAAGTATTCCAGTTGTCGTTTGCCGGACCATACAGTTCGGTCTCCCATGATACAGCTGCTGCTCCTCTCCTCAAAGGCGAATAGTCCCCCTTCCAAAATTTCAAGAATTGTTTTGTCGGAAAGGCCCGGACCCCATTGTGATAGGTTTTGACTGCAGAAAAGACTCCTTGGAGAAGGTCTATATCGCGCATCATCCGTACCTTCGGAATGCAGGACGTGGACTCTAGGGGAACCCCTTATTACAATATTTTGCTTATGATTTATGGAAATGCTCATTACTGTCCCATCCGCTCTAGGACGTTATAGCGCCTCTGTGATCCTCCTGACGGATGAAAGCACATCGACATTAGACTGATTTTCGTCCAGCAAAGGGTTATAGGACATGGATTTTCGTGTGACGTACTTGCTTCGGCATTGTGGCTTTTACATTAGTTACCCTGCCGCAATGTACAGCACGAAGGGTTATCGCGTCCTTTTCCATAAACGGGAAGTTGGGACACTTCCCAGCTGAGTGATCTTTGTGATGAAGTGGGGCAACAGCGACATCTTTCAAAAATAACGGCGAGTCCTTATCGCATTTTCTAAGTGTTCATTTGAGGGTCATCCTGGCTTTCCCATCTGTAGTATTCGATGAGTTAGTTGGTTTAGTTGTCATAACGAGTAACGTATCTTGACTTATTTTGTTGTATTAGCGTCGACTGCCGCGTCATTCACCGAAACTGATTCGTCTGCAGCTTCCCCTAAAGACACAACTCGCTTTTTCTTCCTGACTGGCTCTGATAGGGCACCACAAGACTTCGGTTGACGGAATTCGATAGGGAATTTTTAAATAGATCAGGAGTTTCCTTCTTCCAGAGTGTGGAAGGTCGTTAATGGAATTTCTACCTCGGAATGGGCAAAGAGGGAAAGCGGTGTCCGAAAGGGTTCTCTTTTAGGCCCACCACTATCTCTGATTTGTGTAAATGACTGCGCCAGCGAACAGAATTGCGAGTCCCGCTTATTGGCGGATGACATAAAAATTTAGATTGACGTTAGTTCTGTTGACAACGCGAAGAAGTTGCAATCGAACACTGACAAACTTAGTGCTTGCTCAGGCGGATGGCTTTGAAAACTTAGTGCGTCTAAATGCGTGGTCCTATATATAAGCGCCGACCAAAAGCACTCATATGCCGTATAGAGAGTTAAGAGTCACACGTCTACGAAATTTTAGATGACCTTTGGTTTAATATGTGTTTTGGCAGGCAGTAAATAATTCCTTTTGACCCAACTGTGAAAACCGGGCGCCTAGTAGCTCAGGTGACTAGAGCGTTGGCTGTACTAAAGCTTCCCCTTGCTATCATGAGTTCGAATCCCACCCAGGCAACGAGATTTTTACAGTTGAGCCAGTATGAATGATGTCTGTACAGCAGAACATAAACTCATGGACCTTCCAAAGTCAGTGTGTAGTTATACCGCGGCACTGGCATTGTTCATGCAAACGGGTTGCAACATGTTAAAGTGTTAACAGCCAATTCATCAGCATTTGAGAAAAAGAAACCACGCTATATGAGAATTAGAAAATTTGATAACATTGTGTCAACAAAAAAAGGACAAGTTAGACGTCTGTCCACAAACGTTTGCCCGAGGAGGAGTTAAGAACTTTTTATGACAGCAGAAGAACCTGGCATTCTATTGGGGAGGTATAGTATGTAAAAATTTGGTGGGGCCCGGAGACGCTGTCCTATATGGTTAACAACTTACCACTTTCGTAACATTATTGATTTCAGTAAGTAGACAACATTTATCACTTTCGTATCATTGCTGATTTCGGCAGGCGTAGTACTGCTTGCGGATACTTTCAATTTGAGGTGCTTCACGGAGTGGTGTGATTATGATTCACGATTACGTCAGGCTTCCGGTTTTACGGTCAGGATTTAAAGCTTAGAGTTTGGGGTTCGTGCTAGGGTTCGGGTTTAGCGTTAAGATTTAGTGTCGGGGTTTAGGATTTATTGTTAGTGTTTATGGTTAGGATGTCATTCGGCACTCACTTCCCACAACTTCTATCTGTGGCTTACGTATGGTTGGTCAGGGTCTTGGGCGATTAAATGACCTTGACGGGCCAGTCACCCTTGTTCTTCGTGGAATTGGTCCTACTGGTTACCTACGGTGAATCTTTTAGTATTGTGCGGTGATTACGCGGAGATCCAATAACTACCGGAACAAACAGGAATATTTGCCTAAAAAACCAGAGTTTTCCCTTACTTTTCATGCATTCTTTGCTGCCTCCTCGCAGCCCCACCCGTAAAGCTCCTTTTACCACGGTTCTCATATTGGACGCGTCCTAACAGGACCGCGTTTCCGAGCCTTGCCAAAAAAAGGTTTCAAGAGAACATGGTCGTTTTTTGAAGGAATTTACCACAAAAGTAGAATCAATGCCCCACCTCATCAGAACAGCGAAATGCAATTTTAAATTTTAGAAGGATTAAAGGACTCTTTAACATCTCATATGTTAATACCAAAATCGGCAAGCGATACAGGCTTTCGGCGAGGCCAGACCCATCAGTGGAATTCCAGGCGGTCAGTTGCGGACAGATGGTTGTTAACTTGGGACGGTGGCACTGCACATATTAAAGAAGCAAGTTTCGGAGAGTTCCATTTTCCGTTTTGTTTCGGTCGCGACGACCATTTCAATAGCCTACCCGTTGACAAACGTTAAGCAACAGTCATCATGGAATAGATTAATCAAGTTAAAAAGGCGAGCAAAGTCTTCAGTGGCATGGAAGCTTACAGCCGCTGGCCTAAGGGCCTTGGAAAAACGGCCGGCATCTCTGAGGAAGAGGGGGTCAGGATTAGATATGCAAATCTACTGAGAAAATAGATTCCAGGATCTCCTGCAATAAGGGGTATTGATACTAGTTTTTTCGATAGGGCAGATGGAGACGGCAGCCGACTGAATCATCCGAAGACATTGAAAACACTCACATTTACGTAATTACGTAATTATACCAAACACATCTTTGTCATATGCTTGTTTTATTACTCCAACGAAGTGCCGGGACAGAACGCGACTTAGGGACATAAAAACGAGAACAAAAAAATAGATAAATCAAGTAATCTAGGGTGACTAGTTAAAGACCGGATAGGCTAGGACGGAGTGTGGCAAGCAAACTTAACTCCAGCCATAACCTTAACCCTAATCCCAAACCTAACCGTTTGCCTAACCCTATTCTTTAAGTTTACTTTAATTGTAAACCTAGCATGTCAAGTAAGTGCTTGACCCTCACTGTTGTGGTTTCGATCTCACTCGATCCCATTCTGTCCGCGCGCTATTTTGTTACTAGCGACAACGAACGCTGTGTTATAGGACACATACCACATATAATACATGAGCAGCTCGCTAAGAGTGCAACAGGCCAGACGCAGACAGCTGTTTCACGGCCGTTACCGATCATCAGTACGTCATAGGCCATATGAAGTGACGTATATAAGCATGTCAAGTGGGCGTTTGACGAACGTTTTGTCATAGGGCACATACCACATATAATACATAAGCAGTTCGCCTATGTAAACCCGGCGTTAAACCTGACGATAAATTCAATAATTTTTACGAACTTAACTTGACAGGTATCTTTAACATAACGTGAGAGCCCAAATCCAATGTACAGGCATGTAATCGTAATAGAAATTAAGGACTTTTATATTTAATCGTCACTGAAGAATACATAAGACAACCATAGTGCGCATGCAACACGTGGATTATAGTGCCGCTCAGTGAATCGCCTACTTATATTTTCGCCGAATCTTTGTGCAAACAGTTAAAAAACCTCACTGATGGCTTATAATTCATCATCAGCGATCCTCTCGCGTCCTCTGAAGTGTTCCAAGATCTAAAATAGATCCTGGTAAATTAAAACTGCCTTTTGTTGCCGTTTTCTTCGAAATCGCATGACCTAGCAAATGGAGGCGCGCTCAGCGCCTCCCAACACCGAATTTTGACCTGCCCGAGCTTAGAGATGAGCCCTGCTTTCATCAAATGAGTCGCCCATCTCTCTTATTCGTTACTGTTTCTGATGGTAAGTTCGAGTGAGAATCCTGCAAAGTCGGGCAAAGACGATTCTTGTTCTAGCGATCGCATCCCCTCCGTCTTAAAAGCTTCCTGACACTCGCCCGTTCAGCTCTATCAACAGCGTCATTTAAAAATTCTTGGACTCCACCTACAGGACTGCTGTTATTTCAACGATATGTAGAACTGACAGGCCAGAGGATCGCCACTCGGCTAGCCACTGTCAATATTGATCGAAAAATTATTTTTAAACGATTAAAATGATCTTATTCCATTCCTCAGACCACAAATGTAACCACACTAGATACTTGAGGCCTTTATTGGCATAAAATTTGCACTGTTGAACGACTGCGTCAGTGGATATATAACGTATTTGTAGCTGCAAAATCCCTTCGTGAACAGGCAACAGAAAGCGGCCTGCCGTTTCTGGATGTGAGCAACCAAGGACAAGGTAATGAAAGTCCCTCAGCGATAGACTACAGAGAAGGATCTAAGGCAAGAAACGGGACTTGGAACTCCCTTCCATAGTACGGGTGGCGTTGCGCTAGACCTTAGGAATGGTACCTATCCTAGTGTCCAAGACTGAAACTCAGCCCCAACCTCACCGAAATTTAGCGCAAGGCCATCTTTGCCACAGAGCGAGAGGGTGAGTTTCTATTTCCCCGTCATACCGGATCTGACGGTCATGCGGCGACGCACAAAAGAAGCTATGTCCGAACTCTTTTTCATAATTGCAGCATGGCCGGCTTCCTTAAGAAAAACTGCCTTGCACGTCTCGTTCGTTTCGGTCTAACGAATATTCGAATAGTTTCGTGAAGGCCTGCCAAGACGTCTAATTCCGTCACAGGATCTCGCCCCCAATAGAGAAATCTTGGTGAAGAATGTGTACTTCCTGTTTTATATGCGTGGAACCTCTGGGAAGTCGCCTGGTGACTATATCCTTCTGGTATTTGTGTAGTTCACAAGCCAGCACTCTTACTACGCGCAGCACAGCCTCGAGTAATGAATCCTATTCGCAAAGACCGACGGACGAATGTGATTAACCGTGTCACATGCGTTGACCACACGGGTCGGGTACACATGTTAACGAACACAAGCAAACCATCGCAAATATATCTTACACCAATCAGCTTGTAAAACATATTCGTCCTATTGAGCCTCGGAGCCAAATCTCGAGCCATCGCGGGAAGTCGCACAGCCACCAGCAATGCTACAGGTAAGATAGACTGGAATGGTCAGTTTTGGCATCATCAGTGGTGACAGCTTCCGTGGGTTCTAGAGTGGACCGTGAGGTACAAAGGTTATAACCTGAGCGGTGGACAATCCTAACTCGATACAAACATACATATATAAAGGTGGTGGAGGGCGCTCACCGATCGTACTTACGGAACTCACTCGTCCTGTTGGGCCTTATGGGGACTCTCTCTTGAGCCCAATCTGCAGCCGCGCAGCGGCGCATTATATAGGCAGAATGTTATTACCGACGAAGACATGGGCGACTGGAGTGGCTAGTTCTGGCTTATTAGCCATCGTCAGCCAGACATACCAAATCCCGAATTGTGGAACACCTGGGACTCGATCCCGCAGCCTGTTAGTTAGAAGTCCAACGCCCCTAACCACTGAGCCACGGGATCGTTGTCCTGTAGGTTGCGATCGGGAATGTGCAATGGTGTTCTGCACCTCGGGGTTGGGTATGACTGGCTGGCGACGGCAAATAAGCCAGAAATGTCCATTCCAGTCTCCATTGTCTTCCTCTGTAATGCCATGCTGCCCACATCGTGCGCTAGAGAGAGAGCCCGTAATGCAGAGGGGGACAAGAAAGTTTCGTAAAAACGAGCGATGTGCGCCCCCCTACCATTGTACATTTCCGATTACAACCTACAGAACAACGAACCCGTGGCTCAGTGGTTAGAGGTGTTGGACTTCTAACAAACAGGCCGCAGGATCGAGCCCCAGGTGTTCCATAATTCGGGGTTCGGTATGGCTGGATGACGATGACTAATAAGCCAGAACTAGCCACTCCAGTCCCCCTTGTCTTCGTCGGTAGCAGCACTCCACATACATATATACATATATATATATATATATATATTATGGTAGGGGGCGCTCACCGATAGTTCATACAGAACTCACTCGTTCCGTTGTGCCTTAAGGGCTCTCTCTCGAGCCCAACCAGCAGCCGCACAGCGGCGCATGATACATAGGCAGAATGGCATTACCAACAAAGACAAAGGAGACTGGAATGGCCATTTCTGGCTTATTAGCCGTCGTCAGCCAGCCATACCCAAGCCCGAAGAGTGGAACACCCGAGCCTTGAACTCGCGACCTGTTGGTCTAGAAGTCCACGCCTCTATCCACCGGGCCACGAGCCCGTTGCCTTGTCGGTTTTCGATCGGGAATATACAATGGTAGAGGGCGCTCACCGATCGTTCATATATATATATATATATATAATGGTAGGGGGC
>CACRXP010000401.1:443173-508001 GCA_902702965.1 Spirometra erinaceieuropaei | reverse complement strand
AATTCGTGTCCAGGTTCTAGAGTATGCATGGCGACTTGGGATAAGTTAGTGCAGCTGTAAAAGCTTTGACGTACTTTCACAGTTTCGATTTTTCGGTCCAAGGATGTGCCGAAAGCTGTCTCCTCGCGCTAGAAAGCAACGCGCTAGTCCTAGAGGATCAGCCGAGCAAAGGATTCAACGCAACGAAAGTTGATGAATTTATTAGATCTGATCTTTTTCTGTACGACTGCGGAAATTAGTGGGTATTTTGTTGTTGGTCATTCAACTGTCCTACGCGAGTGGCCGCACGGCCCATCTGAAGAGACTTGTTGACAACTTGTTAGTTGTTGCGAATTCTTGCCTATACGAGCGCTTGAAGTACAGGCCTGCTTCCGGCTAACAGGAATGGGTCTTTCGTCATAACACTAAGCGTCGCTGGCAGCCGACTTGTCTTGGGAACCGCCCAATCAAAGAGTCAAGCGAATGCCTTAATTCCGAGAAGATTGTGTGGAGTGAATGGTTGCATATCTGACATAAGGGAATTGGAGGATAATCGGACAACCGACATTTCAGCATCTTTTCTATCTGAAAGCTGCGTTGGGGGGACAGGTTTCATTTTTTGCAATATTAAGGGACTATCCGCCACCACGACAACTCTCATTCTTACCTTGCAAGTCTCCGAAAAAATATTCAGCGTTCACCCCGTCCTCACTTGCCGTGTGCAAATTGAAGAGGGCAGGACTAAGACAGCAAAAGGTTGCGAATAAACAGGATACTTCTTTATCACCAA
This sequence comes from Spirometra erinaceieuropaei, assembly GCA_902702965.1. Lineage (NCBI taxonomy): Eukaryota > Metazoa > Platyhelminthes > Cestoda > Diphyllobothriidea > Diphyllobothriidae > Spirometra > Spirometra erinaceieuropaei. The sequence goes on along the minus strand of CACRXP010000401.1, from coordinate 507,232 downwards.
GCACCAAGGGAGTTTACTAACCAGGCATCATTAAACACACTGAAAGATGAAATGGTGTTATATAAAAAGACCCGAAAATCAAATACCTTCTTGTTCCCCAGGTCGTCTTCAGACTTGAGTAAATGTGCTTAAATAATTAACATTTCAAGCGTGTTGAAAAATCGATATTCATTTAGCGTTTGCGCCAGTAAGCGACCGCTGTGTGCGCCATTCGGTATCAAGTGGCCCTCTCCTCTTCCATCTGAGATTAGTGTACGTGGAATCTAACTCAATGTGTCGATTGATGCATGATCCATTGCAGTACATGGCTTCGGGAAACTGTCGGCCTTTTTTAGAGGGACGAACGTGGCCAATGCGAGTTTTCTCCCCTGCGAAGATGTGTCCAGTGTCTAGAGTGTGCATGGCCATTCGAGACAGGTGGTCTTACCTTTTAACTGCTAGCTGATGTTCATGGATGCGTGTAGAGGCAGACTTTCCTGTCTGGCCACAAGATACAGCATCACTGGCGTCGCATGGGATCTTATAGACGACTATTTTATTTCCACTGCACACGGGGAAAACGGAGCAAATTCGCGTTTAAACTTGATACAAACATAATGATCATATTTTCCTTTTTTCTCTCTACAATGCCGGTGTCAAAAGTGGTCATCGTAGAAGAGAACGGTCCGATCACATTTTCAGCGTAAAAGCTCTGACAGCAAATGTGTGTTATTTGGCACTGTTCCCTTTCGCCGGCAGTGAAGACATCTGGCTTGAAAATTGTTCACAGTCTCTATGACATCGTCGGAAACTAACCACCCAGTCTCCGTAGAAGCGGCCGTCGTCTGATGGCGTTTCGTATTTTGGCATAGTCAAAATCCCCTTACGGGGGATTGAGGTCGATGTTACGATCGTGCTGATACCGGTTTTTTCGCCAGAGTCTAACCGTCCCGAAGAAGCGATAGGTAGAAAACGCAAGAAACTAGTCAAAATACAAAAGAGGGAGGTATGTGGCGGCCAGGAGAATGGTAAGATTTTAATCAACACAATTTCGGGGTTATGTTCCGTTTCGGAGGGAAGTCAGGCGGATACCTTGTCCCAAAAAAGATTGTATTGAGCGTATGGTGAGATACCTACAGTAGGTGAGCTAACTCATGTAATGTCAACCGAAATTCCGAAATGCGTTTTCGTGTCGAAAAGATTAACTAAGTAGGGTTGCAAAAATAGTCAGCCAGCAACATAATTCCATAATATTTCAGTTACCCCAGGATGCCGGCTTTTGAATGAATCTCCTTCCGGCCGCATGCAAAAACTACACTGCAATAACTGACTACTTATGTAGCATGAATTTTTTTCACCGATTTTCGGTGCCCCTAAATGTCGAATTATATTTCATGGAAAAAATGCATAAAAATACTTATGCCTTTATTCATTCGGTAGAAAATTGCGTCTTTCCCCAATCTTATACTGGAAGAAAGAGTATAAGACGGTTTTCAAAAAGTTTTCCAATTCCCGGATAATTTGAACCCACTCTACCGTTACACTTGGATTTAGGGTTTCCAAACTACAAACCGTATATTTTCGGCGTAAGGAAAACCACACATTTCTCTACAGTAATAAAGGGGGACCATATAGGGTTCGTAAAATTTGGCAGTGGATTTGATCCATACCGTTAACCTTACAAGCCGCATTGGTGAATGCAAAGACATGACGAGTTATGAACCGCCATTTCCGGTATTTAAAAGTCCCACAACTAGAAACTTCTTAAAAACCGAATTATATCCCTCTTTCAAATATAAATTTAGATAAAGGCATAATTATCTACCGAATGAGCAAAATAATGGATATTTTTATTTTTATTTTCCATGAAATATAATTGGACTTTTAGGGGCATCGAAAATCAATGCGAAAAATGTATGCAACCTAAGCAATCATTTTTTACAGTGTAGTTTTTGCATGCAACCAGAAGGAAGTTTATTCGAAAGCCGGCATCCTGAGGTAATTGAACTATTATAGACTTATGTTGCAGGCTGACAATTTTTAAAACCCTACTTAATTAATCTTTTTGACAAGAAAACGCATTTCGGAATTTCGGTTGACATTTCATGACATTCATTTCATCAATTTCATCACATTTCACCTGACGTAATAATAAACTCTTGACGGATTATCAGACAGGCAACATCAATGTGTGCTGTCGGCATCTTTGCTGTTCGAAAGCTGAGCTAGAGGTCAACGTCACTCTTTTGAAAAAGTGGAGAACCCTCGTCTATCATGGCTATTTCCGTTTCCACTCCGTAAAAGTCACCAGAGACCGGCCAACAGAATTTGTTTGAGAAAAGAATGCCGCGGTCACCTTGTATCAGTCTGTAGGTTGTGATTTTAAATAAACAGGAAAGACACCAATGTTTGGATATTTGGTTGCGCTTGATAATTTGATAGTTGCAATAGAAACAAGTTCATCTTCAGTGCAAGTGAAGGAAACCATAAATACCCGATCTCACACTGTATAAGTCACAAAGGATGGTCTAGAGGAGAAAACTCTGGGGAAAATCCTGTACCCAGATTCTTCTTCTAATCCCGCTTCTTCGGACTATTGTTTACTTGGCAGTCTATATCTCCTAAGGTAATAGGATTTAATCCTACGGAGACTACGCCTAGCAACTTTCTAGCTGGCCTCAAATCCATTCTACTGACCTCTTCCCCACCGAAAGACAAGCGCGCGGACATACGCAGCTGTACCACTGGTATCCTCCGGCAAAAAAAGACGCCAGAAAACCCTACCGGCCGACAAAGCGCAAGGATTCCGATCACTGAAATCAAACTACAGTACTGTTGTTGTTCGCGCCAACAAAAATGGCGCAAAGTCATCATGAACAAAATGGACTACGTTAACAAGGCGAATATAATCTTCAGTTACATGGACTCCTTTATTCCTCTCACGGAAGACCCAACGAAAAAGCAAGACGCATACATCAAGAAAAAACGCTAATGAGTTCGCTCGTCTTAAAGTTATAAGTCCAGATGACTCAAAGTTGATGACCCCAATGATTTACGTATCGCGAACGCGTAGGGTCGCCCAGAGGTGCAGAAAACTGGTGTCCCCCTGAGCATCATAATACCACTAATCGGATTCTCTACTTACAATTTACCTTACTGGTTTTACAATCATGGATCGCACTACAGCATTGACAGCTCTCACGCATCTCTCCACCTGATCGAAGGCCTCAAAGTAGGCACTGATGAATGCCTCCTGTCGTCTGACGTCGTTGGCTTGTTTTCTTCCATACCACATAATTTCGAAATCGAATGAGTGGCCCAACGCCTACAAAACAATCCCAACGCCGCCTGTCATACAATTTCTCAAACTTTGTCTTAGGAACTATTGTCAGTTTGGCAATAATTACAACGAACAGGTAAAGGGAACCCCGATGGACTCGCCGAACTAGTGCTGCAGTGACTAGAAGAGGATGTTTTTTAAACTCTCAAGCCCAAGATATGGCTTCGTTACGTTGACGACACCTTTGTCGTAATAGAGAACAGCGAAGTCGAAAGGCTGCAACAGAGGCTGAATGATGTCCTTTTAGCCATACAATTTACTCGGGAAGAGGCCGTAGGAGACAGTCTGCCGTTTCTGGACGTCAGAATATAAGGACCGGACGATGGTAGTTTCGCAACAAACGTCCGTAGAAAAGGATCTGATTCTGAGACTATTCTCACCTATGGAAGCACTCGTCTTGCGATTCACACAAGAAACTGCGTGCGAACTCTCTTCTACCGGACCTACCGTTATTGCAACAATGACGATCTCCTGAAGAAAGAACTAGCTTCTCTGTATCGGTTATTTTGATCTGTTTTGTAAAAGAATTGCCTCAGGCGTCACTCACAACCCAGAGGCCTCACATAAATTCTTCTCTCTGCCTTATATGCAGGGGGCGTCAGAGGTTATCGTCCGGCAGCTAAATCAGTTTGCTATCTGCATTGCCCGCAAGCCAGCATCGTCACTGCGCAGAGCATTATCTCAAGTGCAAAATCCTATCCCTAAAGAGGAGCAGACAAATGTGATCTCTCGCATCCTGTGTGCTAGTTGCTCCTGTGTTTATGCTGGTCACACAGGCCGACGCCTGGAAACTCGTATTAACCAGCAAAATCTAGCTGTCATTCGCCATGACCCACGGTCCCTCGTCTTAGCGCACGCACTCTAGTGCGACAACCGATTCTTTTGGGATGACACTGAAGTCATGATTAGTACCAGCGCAAAACCGGCGAGAGTGTTTTTAGAGGCATAATACTCTAATGCAGACAGTATCGACAGCCACGTTGATCAAGACGCCAATTATGAGGGCCCACGTTCACGGCTCACTGAGCCGTGCCCCGTGCCGCACCAGCGGCAGCTAATCCGTCCCCCCCCCGCAGTTACCATTCTTCCTTCCCATCCAACAAAGGGAGCCGTGACTGTTCTCTCTCTCTCTCTCCTCACTTCCTCCTCTCCCCCTGCTCAGAATCTATTGTGACCCTCTGCCGACCTCACCTCTCTCACACTCTAATGGTCCGCCTGTCAGTGTCTGTCCTGTCACGCCAACTAGTCTAGTGTGACTTCCTCGCTTTCTCTTTTATCCTCATTTCGTTTGACGACGGGTTGGCAACACCCACTTGAAAATTCACGAGCATAACTGGTTTTTCAGAGGAATCTCTTCTTTTTCTTTATTTTGGCTAGGAATGCATACCACCTCTGATCAAAAACATATATGCATATTCAAAATAGTACATATTCCCGAGCGTAACCAACAGGAGAAAACGCATGTACCTTTATGTTAGGACGTCGGACTACTTACTATTCACTGGTCAAGCAACCCGGTTTCGAATCCCAGGCCATCCCGACAAAAATGATGACGGCTTATTTTTCGGTATCCCCTTCTCTGCATATTGGCTTGATAGCTTAGCAAATGCCTGCGTGAACTTTAGATTAACCCCTAAGGCACAATGGAAAGAGTACATCCCGCAAACTGGTCGGTGAGTGCCTAAAACGAGATTTATTAAAATTTTTCATGTAAGATATCACCTGAAGAACATTGATTCCCTTCAGAATACCGTCGACCAAACGATATGCACTCCTCCCAAAGGGGTTTAAACTGTACGAAAGGTTTTTTGTTCCTCTGAACTGATACTGTTTAGTGTCTCCAGAGGTTTTTTTCTTATGCTCTTCTACTTTCAGCAAACACGCCCTCCCTTTAGTTTTTTTTTTATTTTCGGGAATAAAAAGTCACAGTGGGCTGGGTAGGGCGAGTAAGGGGGTGAGAAACCGTTGTCATGCCGTTTTTCGCCAAAAAACTGGTTTATTTTGAGCGCTGTGTGGGCAGGTGCGTTGTTAAAATGAAGCAGCCGGTCGCCGGTCGCCAAAATTCGGGTCATCATTTTTGCCTCACTGCCCCACGCAATCGCTTCAGCCCTTGCAGATAGTAATGTTGGCTCACCGCGGTGTCAAGAAAAACACCAATTTAAACGACCCTCTCGATGTCGGAGAAACAAACCATTATGGACAGGAAACATAATTTAATTTTGGCGCGTCGTTCTGTCATCGTAAAATAGCCAAGAGCTTTAGCAGCGCGTTTAATAAAACAATTATTCGGTCAGCTGCGATGGTTTTTTATGAATTTTACTTGGCCAACTAAGTAGGAATAGTGTCTAGTAAGCTTAAATAAGGGAGCATAACTGATGACCCATTTGTCTGCAGAAAATAATTGATTTCAGCAAAAACAGCCCACGATTTTCAATCTTAAACTAGACTTCAGTTAGAAGATATCTTAAAAGAAAGGAAAAAATGTAACATATCGCGACTGTTCGCGAGCAGATGGCAGTCTGATCGGTACTTCGGCTCATCCAAGAGGGGAACCAAAAATGTCCAACTAAAATAACACAGTTTACCTTGCAAAGATGGTGCAGGAGGCTACAGCCGAGTGACTGTGTCTCAGGGTAACTGCTCATATGCCATCCTCGGCTGCATCGGGTATCAGTTCGCATGCTCTTCCCTGAACGTGTTTCGAGCCCTATTTGCGCCTTGTTTATTATCTCAGTCCAGCGAGTGTTTAAGTAGGCTTCCTAATGTCATTGATCGAACGGTGCGGAACTCCGACGGTTCCACTATAGTGGCCATGCACTGTGAATTAACATGCAGTTCCCTCCGTGACCTTCCAGTTCTAATTGCGCCCTCCTTATCCCCTTAATCCAGTGCGCGGCTATGTCGTGGGAAGAGTGTGAACACACCACCTTCGGTTACACCATGCATTAGTTTATACGCCCTTCCTTGACTTTCTTCAGGCTCTACTTGCGCCCTTTCCTCCTTCCTAATCCAAACCTCACCGAGTTTTCCACTGTTTGAAGAGTGTTTTTATTCTTCTGAACTAATGCTGTCCAGCGTCTCTAGAGATTTTTTCCCAATCACTTCTACGTTCTGCAAACAAGTCTTCCCCTTAAGTTTTTATTCATTCTTGGGAACAAAACAAAGTCCCAGAGGGCTAGGTCGAGCGACTAAGGGAAGTTGGGAAACTGCTGTCATGCTGTTTTTCGCAAAAAAAGTGGTTGATTTAGAGCGCTATGTGGGCAGGTGCGCTGTCATGATAAACAGCCACTTCTTCGATCGTCACAATGCAGATTGCTCCAAGCAATCGCTTCAGCGCTTGCAGATAGTAATGTTGGTTGACTGTGGCGTCACGAAGAACAACTTCAAGGTAAAAGGCCCTCCGGATGTCGAGAAAACAAACCATAATGAACGGGGAATTGAATTTGATGTTGGCGCGTTGGTCCTCGAAGTTTGTTTTCGAAAAAACGCCGACAGCATTGGTAGAGGGCTTAAAAACAATTATTCTAACCCCTACGATGATTACTCAAGAGCATTACTTGGCCAAATGAGCAGAAATATTATCGAACGGGAGAGAACAACATCCTTAACCCACTCACCTGCACAAAATAATTCTATTTTTTGGTACCTTTTCGTACATGTGGTTTCGAAAAGAACCATTCACGGATCCGAATCGCAATTTCGCCTTAGTCTATAAGGCGCCATAAAGAACATGAGAAGGAAAACATGTTGCATCTGTTTGCGAGCAAACGGCGGTCTGATTGGTTTTTTTGCTCATCAAAAAAGGAAACCAAAATGTCCGGCTAAACTCGTACAGTTTGCTTTACAAAGACGGTACAGGAGGCTACAACCAACAGCAACCAACAGAGAGTTAAACCGCAGTAACTTGTGAACCCGACTGCCCACCGTGGAAGCGCAAAAAGACGCCCGGAATGCAAAAAAACTGCCTGCATTTCGTTCGATGTTTTATACTCCCACGTTGTACCAAAAGAAAGCATTAGAAGGGCTTTAAATGGCCACATGAGATGACATAATAGGCTTTTCTACTGTCCAAACACGGCTTTGCCATCGGGCCTGTAAAAACTTTGATGCCACGCTAGCGGATGGAAGGTAACTGTAGCAGGGGGAAGGTTGTGTGCTAACAGAGAATCGGCTATCACCCGATCGAGACGCAGCCAACCGTTGCTTTGTCCAATCTGGATGCAGTTTGGACAACTCACTAGCCACATGCAGCCCATAAAAGAGGTGACTGTGATCAGAACTACAGGCCCAAACTTACAATTCTAAGATGCTTATATTTACTGAAGAGCATAAATATATCTAAAGGAATGGCCATAAAAAGATATCATGAATGAGTCTCACTTACATTAGACCTAAACAGGTAACTGCATGAGGAACGCTTGATGACACTAAGGAGTGTGGTTGCGTAAAACAGAATTGGAAAACCGACAAAAAGACCACAATCCTTTCCACTCAGCAGTTTTCTTTCGAGCCAGGCGAATCCACATATACCAATATGCGCAAAAATCATGTATATATAGTGGTAGGTGGTTGCGTATTCATGACCCCTATCGCCCATACGAAGCTTGTTTGCTTCGGGAAGCCAATGGATCGGTGTGCGCCCATTCCTCAGTGAATAAATGTCCGATCTGCAGCGACAGAGAATGGCAGGTGGCGAGGCACTGATGAACTTCGGTTCGATGAAGTGCTTATGACCCATCTGGTAGACCCCAGTGGTGGACCAGCTGCGCCAGGTGCGTCTGTGCGCATGTTTTTGTTTCCGGTACCAGCTGGTGGTCAGGGTTATGATTGGCTGAATGAAGGCAAACAAGCCCGAAACAGTGCTGTATCAATCTACCCCCCCCTAGACTCTGTCGTCTCCCCTCTGCTATCATAGCTTGGCCGACTTCGGCCTGGTAGGTGTTTGCCTGTTCGGGACCCCTATCGCCCATACGAAGCTTGTTTGCTTCGGGAAGCCAATGGATCGGTGTGCGCCCATTCCTGAGTGAATATATATATGTATATAATGGTAGAGGAGCGCTCACCGATATATAGCGTTGGAAGTTCGGTCACTGACCAACTTGCTAAACATGTTTATCATGTAATCTGATCGATGAACAACCTTCCAACGACCCTTGATACTTCCGATCGCAATCGATAGTACTAATGGTCTGTCGGTCAATCACAAACTTCTGGACTACTTAGCACTCATGATCAGGAGAGTTCGAGTGCAAATCCCAGGTCATCTGAGTCTGAAGTTCGGTTGAAATGGTTGACGACTCCCTGACGATTTCGCTGATTCTTCTTTCTGCACATGCATATACATGTAGAGAGGGGAGAACTGACAAAGAACAGAGAGACCGGAATAGTCATTTCGCGTTTATTAACTGTCTACAGACAGCCATTTCCAACGAGAGGTTTGGGGAACGGGGGTTTCGAATTCTTTAACTCTAAATTCTGGCTGCGATATGTAGGCAACATATTTATTGTCATTAAGATGGATCAACTGGAAACATTCTGTCATGATTGAGATTCTCGATCACAACCGACAGGGCATCGGGCCCGTGGCTCACTGGTAGTGTCAAACTCCGTGAGCAAAAGATTCCGGGTTTGAATCTCAAATGATCCGCACTTGGAGGTGGGTATGATTGGCTGGTGACGGCTAATAAGCCAGAAATGGCAATTCCTGTCTCCCTTGTCTTTGTCGGCAATGTTACACTGTCTGTATTATGCACAACTGTGCGGCTAATGGCTGAGCTCGAGACAAAACTCAAATGCATACTGGGACGAGTGAGTTCCGAAACACGATCTGTGAGCGCACCTCTACCATTATATATATGTATATCTAAATTGGAAACGGGGCATCCCAAGAAATGTAATCTGGAATAGGCAAGACTCTTTGAGAACAAAATAGCCTTTATAGCGTACATTTCGAGACTGTTTCCTTAGCTCGTCGTCAGTCTTTTGGGTCATATACAATACAGTTAATTTTTTAATCGTGCCGCAAAAGTGATTCTGTTGTTGGCCGAAACCTGCAACAATGCGCGTCAATAGTGCTTCGTCCTGTCCACAGCAGTGATTGCGCTCGCTTTCATTTGCACGTGACATCTAAATCGAAATTTCGATTGATGTATACCTCGTCTGAGTGCATTTCAGATCGAGTATTTATTCAATCTGAAATCGGCTGCTTGTCAGGATTATGATTGACTGTGTGAAGGCAAAATAAACCCGAAACAGTACTGTTCCAATCTACCCTCACTCACTATCGCCCCTCCTAGCCGAGATATTTGTATGTACGCCGCTCTTATCATCCTCCTGAGGAAGAGTAAGAAGACAGTTAGATGAATCCATGAACCAAATAATATTTGTACCAACGTCTCAGAAACTATCTCGTTCGTGTCATCAGAATATTGCGGTGGCACTTCCTACTGGCCATTTTGTCGCTTAACCCGTATTATCAACCACAGGTTCTCCGAGCCCGGTGTTTTTACTGCTAGCTGATTACGGCTAATGAGCCGACGGACTCTAGATCAGGCCTTCGAAAACAAAGAACGAGTAGGTTTCATAACGTGCTTGGAGAGCACCCTCAACACTAGTTAATATTCCCGATCGCAACCGATAAGCCAACGAGCTATTGGCTTAGTTGGTAGAGTGTTAGGCTTAATTACCAAATATCCCAGGCTCGATTTCCAAGTGCTGCAAATCTGGGACTGCGCATGGTTAATAAGTCAGAAACGATCGGCCGAGCCAATTTCGTCTTCACTGATAGCCGTTCTCCGTACACATGTATGTAAATATTAGGGAGATGAAATTCCTCGGGAGACAGCAAACTCTATTGTGCAAATTTTTCAGACTCGTTCCCTAGCTCGTCTTCCGACTATGGGTGGGCAAAAATAATTAACTTCTACACTGAATCTGACCAAGGTTTCTATGATTGGTTAAAGGTTGTGTCAATTCGTGTTAATTGCAATTTGTCATCTCCTCCGGATTGGTTGAGCCCGTTTGAATTCGTCCTTTAAAATTTTGTATGCAGCATCTAAATAGATATGCCGGTTAATGTATGCCCCATCTGAGAGCATTGTCTACAGGAATTCGCGGCACCTCCTTATTGAGCAGGCGCCAACAGTGCGAGAGTTATCTCATGCAAATTTGTGCCCGGTGTACAGTGCATGCATGGCTACCTGGGATAGGCGGTCGCCTCTCTCCATCGCTAACTGATGTCCGTGAATACGGGTTGAGACAGATTCTCCATTTTGGCCACAATAGACGACATAACAATTGGAACATGCGACTTTGTAGACAACATCTTTTCGTTCGAGGTGGCCAACCCTGTCCTTAGGATGTACAAGCTGTCTGCGTAAGACAGTTGCCGGCTGGTGTTTTACGTGTATCTTGTGTTTTATTAATTGTCTTTAGACCAGGTCAGATATATTTTCACGCATGGGAAGTTCGCCAGGTGGTTTGTTTTGGTGTCCCAGCGGCCGTAACATTGGAAATACATTTTCCCAAAGAATTCCATCTTCATAACTCAATTTCCCGGGATTCTCTTTTCCGACTCGTGCGCATGTATTAAAGAAGTCAATCCCCGCGGATAAATTGAACTGTTTTGACGTTGCGTGTGGAAAGTTGCGTGCATCACCGAAGGCGGGTTAAAAAAAAGGAAAGAATACTGGTCTTACGATCGTATGTTTACTAGACTTCAGGTACCTTCATCAACGTGGCTTCTAATTAGTCATTCCCTGTGTCGGACGGCATCGTACGCTGACGTCTGTTTAATTTTGATATTAATTAAATGGGTATTGTGTTTCCGGACTGAATCTCTTCCCACATGCCCAATAATTTTAATTGTTCTTGAGAGTAAGGGTAATGTCTTGTAAGCGCAGGTCATAAACGCAAACGGTAAGTCATTTATCGATCGTCTCACGCCGAAAGTCCAGGCAATAATCAGTGTGGTAATCAACTATAACCACATTTGGAAGAGAGGACGGACTCTTAGGCCGCGTTCCTATGTGGCTTCTAGCTCCAACGAGCTTATAAAGGGCAATCAAGGCTGGTAAACCCTAACAAGCGCTCGGAAACCTCCGGGACATTCCCAATGTCCACCGTCAGTATAGTGCATTCGTGCATGAAACTGTGCAGTGTCCCCAGAAAAAAATGTTGCGCCTTTAGTTGTATGCCACATTGCGCGTCGGTCCTGTAAGACAGTGTCTGGACATAATCCCATTTCTGTGTCAATGAATGAAGGCTGGCGTGACCAAGGGCGGTTCGCAGCAACCAGTTAAAGGGTTAACATTGCAAAGGCGAAAATCGTAACATCTGAGAGAGAGAGGGGGGGAGAGCCAGAAATCTCCGTCTCCGCAATGCCCTCCACTCTCAACTGCGTTTTTGGACAATAACCCGTAGATGTTCCTTGAAAATTTACAGCCAACCCCCCCCCCCCCGAGTATTGGGTGTACGTTGTGTCCCTGAAATGAGACAAAAAATGTCAAAGTTTGGGCCCAGCTGCCGGTTCATTCCACGCCAGTTGGGATCCGTGAAACCCATATTATTCTTGGTGCATCAAATCCTGGTCACTGTCCGTTGCGAACCAGGACACTGAAGGGGACGCCTAGGTGCGGAACCTCGTCGCGCCAGTCAACCTTTCCCTCTACAAGCTCTGGTCTTTTTCGCTCTGTCTTGACATCTGCTTCAGGCGGGGGAGGGGAGAGTGCGGTAGATGCTGCGAAAGTCCACCATCGCTATAAATTAATTCACGTGCAAGTCACTGTCCATGCTCTCAGCCTCCTATAGGCCCGCGGTAGACACCGTCAAAATCGATGGTCGAACTGTCCGACGTACATGGAGCGCTCTCATTATCAAACTGAGTCTCAATTTGTAAGAGAGGACGAAAGGAAGGAAGTTTATTGTGTGCCGAACCTCGTTTTACTGTCTCTAACGGCAGGGCGTTTGTTGGCTGTGTTAAGTGTTGTCACAAAGTGAGTGAGTGAGAGAATGTTATGTCGGTTGTTTTTAAATGGGCGTTGGAGATGGGGCGGGACTGCGGTGTGTCTACTGGTGTGTGTTGCCTTCCTCGAGAGGGATCTGTGTTGCCTTAGTCGAGAGGGGATTTAGGTAAGTGGGGCAAGTTCAGCTGGGACTGTCTGTTAAAGTCACTTGCGTGGCAGAAGGTCGCGACGAAATGGTTATGCAGAAGGATCCTTTAAAATTAAAATAAGCGATCTTGAGTTCGGGAAGCCCAGAAGAGCAAGTATGACGGCCGGCGCTATGATGGTAGTCAGCCACAGCTCCTAGGGAGTAGAGTAGGCTCACTGTAGATGTATCGCTCGCGCCGGGCGCAAGGTGTGGATCCGGGTTTCGAGTTTCGGTTGTACAGTTTGAGTAGCGCAATCAGAGACTAGGGCCTTCACATTATTGGGTCAAATGTACACTTAAATACACCAATCAAGTAACTTCATTACACGATTCTGTTTTAAGGCTCTCCCTTGCCACGACAGCTTTGTTCCCATAGGTTAATCACAGCTCATTTGCCCAACACCTTGAGGATGGAAGTAAATAGCGGGTAAGTTCTATCATGCTCGCAGCCCTTATGACGCCGTAAAGACTTTTGGGTACGTAGGCTGCAGATGCGGCAGTTTTTCTCGACCTGCCGGTTGGTTTTCTAAGTGTCCCGTGAGCCACTTGGCCAGCCAATGCATCGGTGTGCATTTGATTGGTCAGTGTTGCACGTCCGGTTTGCGAATTTTAGGTAGGCTGAAGAAACGGGCTGAAACAAAATCTTAGAGTTTGCATTTGCCACCGATCCCTTTGGGACTACAATGTTTAGGCGGACCTGCCAATAATCAGCTGGAAAGGCTTACACCAGGCGGGCATTTGTTTACCAAATTTGTCATGATTCCCGCGCACAAGTAAGAGAGCTTGAAAGTCTGGGTGAATATGATTTGTGACTCAGAGATCGGCTTCTCTTCCCATTGGACAACTGGGACCATCATCTGTTGGCATAGTCAACAAGCGTGAGTAAGAAGAGAATGCAGACGAAGAGCGGGAAGTCTGAAACGTCAGTTTGGTGCCGGCCAACCATATTTTTATCCCAGCTCGGCTAATGCCAGTGGCCTGATCTTGATTTCTTTACGTATTAAACGTTAAAGTGTACCCTACGCAAAGGTTTCGCTGGCCTGCATTCCCATAAAAAGTGCCATAAGATATTTTGGCACGCCCAGGTAGAGGCTTCCGCCGCGCCGGCTACCTGCGCCTGCCCAGGCATCCGGTCTTCTTAACTCCATCTATACATCGAAACCACATGGGAGAGGAAGGGAGAGTGCAGTAGTTGCTGTGCAAGTCTTCAATCACGATAAGCGAACTCACCTGCAAGTCACCGTTCTGACGTTCACCACAACCTGACGCATAAGGCAGATATTACCACAAATCATGTTCAAATATTCGGCAAGCGGACTCAATGTGGAGGTAGGTAATAGCTAAAAGTTCGGCCGCGATAGTTATATTTTGTTCTGGAAGGTGTGCTCTCTAACTGTGCAAATTTCATGATTTAGGCACTGTTTTCTAGAAATATATCTGAACAAGCCAAAGGTGGCGAAACATGCAGAACTTAATGCCGTCATAATATTTCGTGACTTCCTAGCCAACGGCACACGGTCATTGCGCATTTGTAAGAAAAGATAATTTGTCCAATCAGATATCGACCCAGAGAGATGGACGTGTTCATGTTTTACTCTGTCGGTCAAAATAGCATTGGTTTCCAGAGCCTGAAAATTTCTATCAACTCGCCTGCCTGTAAACAAACCTACTGTTGCTTCTATCTGGTTAATAGTTACGCGCAATTCAGCAGTAAATAAATAAATAAATTTTTATTAAAGACACGTCGGGGTTTCATCAAAGCAGGTAAAAATAAATTTACATACGAATTTTAGACGGGGTAAGGAGAAGCTGTACAAAATGCAATTAATAGTTTCTGAATTTTTAGTCCGTTAAGAAAGGTGATGAGCAAGTGGTGAAAAAAAATTCCCCTTGGGAATTTAAAAATGATTGGATTAATTTTACAGAAGAAAAAGCCCTCGCTAATAATAACACAAAAAGACGGGCAGGTTTGGCCTGCGTGTGGCGGGGTATTATATTTGGACATCGTCAGGGCAGTAATAAATGTCAGTCTTGATTATAAGTAGACATCGTCAGGGCAGAACTAAATGTCAGCCTTGAGGGGTACGTCTGCGGGTTAGACAGAGCTGGTCTGCATGTGGTATTGTATACTGGATTCAGAACGGACATCGTCAGGGCAGAACTGATACGCCGGATTGACTATTCGCGTCACAGAGGCCAGACGAGAGGAACCCAGACGCGATCGGCCACAGTACGCTTCGAACCCAGCCGAGGGGTGGGGAAGGAAGGTACGACCAAACTACTAGTAGACGGCGACTACTGAGGGTTCCACCGTGAGCGTCGACAGACAGCTTGAGGTCGAAATGAGGGAGATGACATCAAGAACCGCGAAAATCGTCGCTATGGTGAAGGTGTGATGGCAGTGGATTCAGAAACCAATTCCAAACAGGGTTTGTAATGATATAAGTGAGGGTTTCCACTTGATCTACCACTTAACCTCTAGAGGACCCTTTTCGAAGTCAAGAAGCTGAGTGCTCGCGAATGACACCGCTCAAAGGGCCTTTACACTTTCCAGTGTAAAGTGTTTGCAGAATTTCGACTTGAATACCAGTAGCTTAGGCGATGATCTAATTTCTGACGGAAGATTATTCCAAAGGAAGACATTTTCCCAGTTTTTGCATGCCATACACATTTCTTCGATTATTATCCGAACACTCTGTTAAGCTTATTGCCCTGCTACTATGTTACTCGCTGGTCTTCGCTTTCATCTCCAAGCACCGCCCTCTAACACTTTGTCCACTTAATGCATTATTTTTTCCCATTTTACAACCAAACACTACAGGTCACCGCTGCACCATCTGAGGAATAACTGGGTAGCGGATCAAAGAAGCACAAGTGAACGGCAGCAGCCGGGAGGAGAAGGAATGGCACCAGATGTCGGGTCGCGGCTCAGAAGACCCACCCATTTACACCGTCAAGTTCGGATTAAACCACAGAGATAAGCATCTTTCCTAAGACTTGGCCGCCTACAATACGGGTCCTATGTCCGTGCATTACTCGAAATTCTTAAGAGACAACAGCATGAGCCGTGGACTCGTGAGTCTCAGGTCTCTCTCTCCCTCCTTTTTATTTAGGGGGATTAGGCATAGTACTTACAGCATATGTGTTAACTCATGAAATGTCAGCTGAAATTCCGAAAGGCGTCCTCGACTGCAAAAGATTCCTTAAGTATGGTTGTAACATCAATCACCTTGAAGCATAATCCCATAGTAATTCGGTTAGTCCAAGATACCGGTTTTCGAACGAACTCTTTTTTCGACCGCCAATAAAAATAAAACTGCAAAAAATGACAACATAAGCGGCCCGAATTTTTCCCCCTGATTCTCGGTGCCATTATAAATTCGAATATAATTCACAGAAAAGAAATGAAATAATCATTTGTTTACTCATTTCGAAGTCAATGTTGTCTTCTTTAAATTTTATATCTGGCAGTCCCAAAAGATTTTGATAATGAGATCTCTTAAGATTGTGAAATGCCCGTTTATTAAACATTCTGTTTCCGCATTTACCAACGTTGCTTATAAAGTTTTTACTCGGGCTCATATCCACCGCTAAATTTTGCGAACCCCATATGATCTTATCTTAATAGCATATAGTAATGTGATTTTCTGTACATGAAAAATATACAAATTGTGGACAATTGTATGGTGATTTACCGTACGGACAACACAGGTATTAAATAACAGCCTAGACACGTGTGTCTCGCCGATCTTGTGCCGCTGTGGGACGCAGCTGGGAGGCGTCTGGCTCATCAGCGAGTCTCCCAGCCTTCCTCACGGTTTTTCCGGTAAAGAACTCCAGTTTCACTCTGCCTTCTTTAATTTCCGAGGAAATTAATGCACGAATTTGGAGGCTTGTAGTTTGAGAACCCTAAATGCAAATGCAACGGCAGGTCTTGTTCAAAATTATTCGAGAATTAGGTAGGTTTTTTTCAAACCGACGTATGCCCGCCTTTCAGGAATAGAATTTAAAGAAGGCGCAATCTTCTTCTAAATGTGTAGAAGAATGAATATTTTTATGTATGTTATTCATAAACTACATTTGAATTTTTAAGTGTATCGAAAGCAGTCATTTTCTACAGACTGCAGCTTTTGCAGGCGGCCGGAAAGAAAGTCGTACAAACGCCGGCAAAGGAAAGTGGGATGCCTTGGGATTGTGATGCATGGTGATTAATATCGAAAACCTACTTAAGTAATCCTTACGTGTCGAAAACCCATTTCGGAATGTCGGTTAACATTTCCTGGGTTAGCACATCTACTGAATTTGTTCATGCTGCTGCCTGAGAATGCCTTAGATTTAACCTCAAGGTGCAGAGGTCGAGCATGCGCAGCAGCAAACACCCATTTAAAGATCTATGTCCATCTTTTGTAACTATGGGTTTTGTTAATGCCAACCCCGACGGAATAGTCGTCGACTACATAACATGCTATCGATTAACCACACAGCTGGAGGGCGGGCACCGATGGCTCAGGAGGTAGAACACTCAAACGATGTAGCCTAAATAGGTTGGGCCTCGAGGGTTGCATGCGTCTGCTATGCCATAGCCTGCAGACCATGGCCCTCGCAGCCTGATGTACATCAGCAGTTCCCTGAGGTCTGTTTCTGTGCCGATAGATGCGCTTGCGTTCCCGCTGGGTATACGGGTCGTGAGTATGGTTGCCCCAATTATCCTCGTGGTCTTTCTTGCATGTTTATTTTGTTTTTGGTTAAACGCCTGTTCAAGTGTTTGTTTGATGCGGATCGGGGGTTGTGATGGTACGCCTAGGCGCGGATCCAGCCGTTTTAGCCGCCTCCTCCCTACGATTAAATAGCGGTCTCAACGTCGATCTCGCGAAACTTCAAATGAATTACATGCCCTGTACTGGCATCCACAGTCTGTTGTGATGATATACTTTTGGTTGTTAAACGATCCAAACTTACGCATATAGTTCATATTTCAGCAACCGCGCGTGGCCACCTTCAGGAGCTTCGCTAGGCAATTCGAGTTAAATTGCCGTCAGGCTAAGCGATTGGTCCATATCGTAAGTCAAAGAAAAGTAGCACAGATTATTTCCAGAGCCTCCGGACGCGATTCTGGCGGTTCTACTTTCTTAACACAGTTAACTCACATTGTGCACGTTTCATATCCTCGTATGTTTGTTTGGTAGGGGACTTTTCGTCACTTTTTGTGCGTTTTTCCTGCCCCCAATGTTTTTAGTCGGGTTTTGGGCAGACTATTATCTGGGCAGATTATTATTACCGCCAAAGGCAAGGGAGACTGGGATAGCCATTTCTGACTTATTAGCCGTCGTTAGCCAGTCATGCCCAACCCCAAAGTGTGAAACACCTGTTAGTTAGATGTCTAACTCCTCTAACCACTAAGCCACGGGCTCATTGTCCTGTCGGCTTCTATCAGGAATATACAACGGTAGACAGGGGCGCTCATCGATCGTTCAGATGGAACTCACTCGATCCGTTGTGCCTTACGGACTCTCTCTCGAGCCCTACCAGCAGCTGCACAGTGACGCATAATATAGGCAGATGTAGGTTCCAGGTATTTTACACCTCGGAAGTGGGTATGACTGGCTGACGACGGCTAATAAGCCAGGAATGGCCATTCCCAGTCTCCCTTGTCTTTGTCGGTAATGCCACTCTGCCTATATCATGCGCCGCTGTGCGGCTGCTGGTTGGGCTCGAGAGGGGACCCGTAAAACACGATGGAACGAGTTCCACAAGGACGATCGGTGAGCGCCCCTTCACCACAGACTATTATCTGTGGTGTTATGTCCAATCATCCGCAACTTCTGCCTTGCATAACCCATCCCATGCGATAGTTAGATTGGAGGGGCTGTTACCCTCGCACACAGAGATGCAACGAAGAGTGGGCTGCTTACCCGAGGGGATTGTCATCTAAAGTTCAGTACACCCAAATGCGCAGTCGTAGGTTTAAAAGCAAGTCACGCTGTATGACCCTAGCAGCGGTATACATAGTAATGAAGAGGAACGGAGAGAGAGGCTCAGTCTCGGGTCCCGCCAGCGGCCACTAAGTGATAAGTATTGAAGGCAGAACGACCATCTCTGGCTTATTAGCTGTCATCAGCCAGTCTTTCCCAACTCTAGGTTTCGCAACCCCTGAGGCTTAGACGGACTAGGAGATTTAAATTCATTATGTGTCAACGGCAGACGATTTTAGCCTCACCATAACCAGTTGCTCGTGTCCGTCTCGAACAATTTTGGTAAAATGGTACATTACATGTGGAACAGCGGTAGGTTAGAAGGCAGATCTCCCGATGCGACTCCGACGACAGGTGGTAAGGTTCTAATTAAAAGCTTACTTTTTATAACTCTACATGATCAGTATTTCACTATCTGTTTGAATGAACTTTTTTCTATCTTTTCGGCAGGTCGCACGTCTTAGAGGGTGTTGCTGGGCTGGGTATGCTGACAAGGGTATCCGCGTAACGCCTGTACAAATCATAGTCTGAGTCCCCTAGCGAAAATCCCGCAGGCTGTAGTCCTGTGTTACAATTTATCAAGGAATGCTGTTACGAGTTTTTGGAATTATCCAGTAAGCTGGCCGTCTCGCGGACTTAATGCATTCTTTAGAGGCCATAGAAACACGCATTTTGATCATTTATTTGATGGGAATAGCTTCTTATCCCAGAAAATAAACAAACCTGACGGAACCTCTACTGTTTTTAATAGGTTACACATGATCTAATCACGCCTTCTACACTTCTGACTTTTCCGTCTCCGTTTCCACTGTCTACTGTGATAAAACTGTTTCCATTCATTGGGAAGTTGATACTTCTCAGATCAGCCAACAGACGAAACTCCCCACCTATCTTCCACCGACTAGTGGTGTGCACCGAGATGGCGGTATTCTCTTCATATTCATGAAGACATTCGCGTTGGGCTATAATAAACGCGCCGTCTCCAAATTGTCATTTAGAATTTCTTATACCAGGTAGCAACAGGTTAACCCCTTTGGTGTGAATGGACACAATTGGTGGCTTCACGAGGGCTTGACATAGGCAAACCGCCATTGCACATGAATTATTCGAACTCCTCTGGACTCGCATACCTGCATATTCTCTTTTTCATGTGTTACGCTTTATCTCTGGAGTACAAAGTTAATTTAGCACTTGCTCACTGGCCGAGGAAAGTGCGTCATGATTTTAGAACCTAAAATAACCGATCTGATTCGTCAGTTGGTAACAATCGGGAGAGGGCACCCAAAAAAATACTGCCGGCCAAAGCAGCGATCTTATTGCAACTGTCCTAAGCTATGCAGCCACGGACTGAGCCGCACGCTGGCGACTGCGGTAGCCCCTTAATCTCTGGAAGTAATGGTAAAAAT
The DNA here is from genome assembly GCA_902702965.1 of Spirometra erinaceieuropaei. Taxonomy (NCBI): domain Eukaryota; kingdom Metazoa; phylum Platyhelminthes; class Cestoda; order Diphyllobothriidea; family Diphyllobothriidae; genus Spirometra; species Spirometra erinaceieuropaei. The sequence goes on along the minus strand of CACRXP010000401.1, from coordinate 487,385 downwards.
GGATAATCCAAGTGTTCGGTCAACGGCGATCGTATTGCAATGGTTATTAGGTAAGCTACTATAGAGTGCTCCGCATAGGGACTCCTATGGTCGCTTGTCAGCAGTGGAAGCTTATATTAAGGTTGTTTAACGTAGTTTGGATCTAAGGCGATCGTTTCACATCTGCCCAAAGGATATTGTGCCATAGATTGAGCCCCATACCTACAACTGTGGTAATTCCACACCTAAGGAAGAAATGTTCATAATGGATAAGCCAAAGGGCCCATCTGCAGCGATCGTATCGTCAGTTTTTGAACGTATGCTACCATAGATTAAGCCGCATATCGACCAATGCTCTCGCTCTTCAGCTGTGGAAGCTAATGTAAAGGATGGGTCTAAAGCGAGTATTGTCGAATTATTCTCCGACTATTGCCGTCGCTCGCGACCTAATCATGCATATGTGAAGGATAGTAAAACAATGTTCGGTATACAGCGATCGTTTCTCAACTCTCCTAAGGTATGCAAGGGTAGATTTAGCCGCAACACCAGAACTGCTGTCACTCTTCAGCCGTGTAGGCCTAGGCTAAGGTTGATTAACCATAGCTCGGCCTGCAGCGGTCACATCTCAACTGTTGGAGACTATGATCATCTAAGTGAGGCAACATATGCACGGCAGATCAGATCAAATTGAGGTCGGATGAAACGACAAATATGTAGGGCCATAACCTGCTCAAATCGGTATAGCAAGTATTATTTCTAGGCAACGGATATTTAGCTGCCCTCTCCCAATTGTTACCCGTCAGTTTATAGCAGTTTTCTATTGTTGCATGGAAGTCATAATACCACACTGCGTGGACTATCAGCAGACTACAACGTCCAGCGGAAATGTGTTTTAAAAGTGCACATACTGCGCTAGTGGGTATTCAAGACCTCCAGAACTGCCGACCAAACTTCGTGCCCTACGAGATCGCGAAAAAACGCCAGGTTCGCTCTTCAACCAAAATAGGATCCACAGCTGGAAAACGAAATGCCTTCATCTCCGTAACGCCTAGGGTAAAAAAACTGCAAGAAAATTGCAGTCTCGTTGTTTATTTTACCTCAGCCGCACTTTTGGCAGAACGCCTAATTTAAGTACCGCGCAAATTAACCCTGTGTTTAAGCAACCATCAATTTTTACACTCGGTCAGCAAAATTTACCCATAAAACGGTCAAATCTAGACCACCCTAAGCGTTAGGAGGGCTAAGATGGGCTGAAAACCTGTGGAAAATTCACCTCTAAACGGCAGTGCAAAACACACCGGTAAAGGCATAATAAAGCGTTTAAATCGCTCCAGTAATGGGGTCCAGCCTAAATCCCGTCTGTCTGTCTGTGTTTGCCAATTTAAAAGCAGTGAGTTAAGACGCCAAAAAGAGATTTCAAGTAGTTTCCAAACTGGGATCCAGTCTGAAATCCAGTTTGCCTATTCATATTTGCCGGTTTAAAAGCAGTCTGTTGTTGTATCCGGCACAGTGTTCCTGGGGGTGTCAAAACACCAGTTTACTCAAATAAAGTAGTCAGTAGGTCCCCCGTCTTAGGGCTATGAGCATGGTTAAGTAAGACTGCCCTTTGGACAGTTGATGCAATCAAATTCTGAATAAAGTTTTTTCATGTAGTTGTCCGCTAATGTGGCACCTAACAGGAGCCAACTGGTTAAAGACCTTGAAATCGTCATCCTTTAGGACTAACTCTGTCCAATCAGCGCGCGCCAAGTCTCCCTCACTAGCAGCTGGTGTCAAAAGAAGTCTGCTAGGGGGCCTTTCAACGGCCGTGTTGAGCATCAGGTGTGAACCCCTTCAAAAAGAACAGTGAAGGAAAGGAAAGGGGACGATAGGAACACCTTTTGAAGACGCCTTTCTGTGAGACAATACGCCATTACGCTCCAGATCACTGTTGTTCGGAGTCTGCACCCCAGCATATATGAGAAGTGCTAGTAATGACACAAAATCATCATACAGCCGAAGGTGCGAGGGATAAAAAACATCCCATGGAGTGTTAACCAAAATTCTGAAATGCCTTTTCGACTCAAATGGATAACTTAAGTTACGTTTTAATAGTAATTACTGCACAACATCTTTGCAATATATTTCAGTCCCGCCAGGGCGTGGGCTATGCATGAGTTTCTTTCCGACCTTCTGCAAACATTTCACTGTGAGTAATGACTACTCAAGTTGCATGTATTTGTCTCATGGGTTTTGGATGCTCTCGTAGATTCAAATACATTTTATACTAAACATTCACAAATATATTCGTTGTTTTAATCACTTGGTATCAAATTACGCCTTCTTTAAACGTTTTGCTTGAAGGAAGAATATACTTCGGTTTTAATAGCCTTTTCGATTCCCGAATCATTTTGACCTCGAATTATCGTCACGCATTTATTACGGAATTCCAAAATATAAGTTTTGCATCTTCTGAGTAAGGGAAAGCATATATTTCCACATGCTATTAAGAAAATAATATATGAGGTTCGTGAAATTTTCTAGCGGGTTTAAACCATATTGTATACTTTAGAAGCAACATTAGTAAACGTAAGGATATGATTCTATAGAAATGAACACTTCTTGGTCTAAGAAATTCTCATAATAAGAAACATTGTTGAGAACGGAAGACACTTCGTTCATGTGTATAATTTCAAGATGTAGTTTTCTAACAAACGAGTAAAAGAACGTATATTTTTTGTACAAGTTTCCATGAAATACCTTTGAATTTATAAGGGCAGCGGCAATCATTGACAAAAATTCCTGTTTTCTAAGTACCCATTTCTACATAGTGTAGTTTTGAAGAGATTTGGAACGAAACTCGTTCAAGAGGCGGCACCCGACCTAACTGAAATATTATGGGATTTTGCCGCAAACCTTACTTAGCTAATCTGTTCAGGTCAAGAGCGCATTTCAAATTTCAGTTAATATTTCATGAGATAGCATATCGAGTGTAGCAAAGCGATAGCAGAACGAGGGAACAGCGATATACATCGGAAGCAGGCTAGTTAAAGATGACAGACACCTACCGGGCAGACTTATTCTGAATACAGACGCCGTAAACGTAACCCAGCAGCATGAAACGACGCTCTAATTGGGCACAGGCTTCCGAGCAGTCGCCGCTGCCTCAGCACTGAGAACTGAGTGTATCTGAAAAGCGAATTTTCTAGAGAAATTTAGCAGAAAGCAGCTCAGGTCATTCTGAGTCAATGATGACAAGTTTATCAGGGAATTGTCAAAGTCCAACTTTCAGGACGGGAACCCTGCAAACTCCGAGCATCTGCCAGCAGCGCGACTCGCACAGCGTACTACACACCCCGAAGCTCAGGTCATTCTTACATAATGACGAAAACTCCACCAAGAAATTTCCGCGACATGTGAAAGGGCCAAAAGGCCAGCGGTGCAGCGACAAATACGGTGCAAGTACTGAACTTCAACAGTAACCACCCAATCAGCCACAAACACAGTTGTGTAAGGACGCTCTATCGGCGTGTCGAAAAGCACTGCAGTGAGCCGGAAGACAAAATTTCCGAACTACAATACCTCCGACGGGTTTTCCAAGCCAATGGCTACCCGCACAACTTTGTCGAACGGTGCATACGCAAAAGGGACGAAAGGCCTAACCGCATGGACACCAAATCTTGGCGGGCACTTCCGTATGTCAAGAAGCTGTCGGAAGCTGTCGGCCGCCTTCTCGCACCACTTGGGGTTGGAGTGGCACACAGACCGGAGGCAACCATCAGGCGTCTGGTCGTGAAACCGAAAGACCCACTGCCACGGCTAGAAACGTCTGGAGTCGTTTATCGGATCTGGTGCAGTTGCGAACAAAGCAACTACGTCGGAGAAACCGGAAGACAGCTCCGAACGAGAATGGTCGAACACGCGGCAGCAGTGCGCAGAAATGACGTCAGCTCTCAAGTTGCGGCTCATTAGACGAGATCCGGCCACACAATCAAATTCGATGAGGCCGAAATTCTCGCAAGAGGTGATAACCGCGTGAGCCGGGAGCTACTGGAATCATAGTTTACTGACCCCCAGTCCATCAACAAGTGCAACGATCTTCGACTCTATAATCCGTGCTAAAACTTCGTCTAGGCGGAGTAACAAGCCATGCGGGAAGGACAGAAGTGAACACTTTTCCCAACACCGGAGTCGGTGCGTCAGATGGTCGAGCAATCATCACGCCAACATCCAACGCACTTGATGAAATTGCAGCAATTATCGACTCAAATGTCGGCCATCAAGCAATGATCACACCAAGTGCGACGATCCCGGATGAAGGGTGGAGCCGTGAATGTTCATAGGTATGCGGTAGCATGGCTACTGCATTCTATAAATACCGCAGCCCCTTGTGCAACAACCACCCGTTTCTGCTTTTTTGTCTCTGATGATGGATTCGAGTAGGAATCCGAAACGTCAGGCTAATAAAGCTCTTGTCCCGACGATCGTGTCTCCTTCTTCAAAAGGCCAACTGTCAGAACGGGAACCCTGTAAAATTAATTGCCGGATCCCGGCATCTGGGAGTACAGCAACTTGTACAGAGTGCTACACACCCCGAACTGCCAAACACGCAGTAGCAAAGGGGGGGGGGAGGGAGTCGGTCAGGAACCACGCCAAATGTCATGTCGTGGGTCGTTCGAGGGGGCCAGGCCACGCCTTCAAGTTCCCACTCGGGAGGTGACAACTGTGTGACCCATGAGTTGTCATAGTCATGGTCCTCCCCCCTTCGGTCTATTAACCTGCCTGCTGAACTCGTCCCCTCCCCATAAACATTCAGTGCTGAAACATTCCGCAGGCAGCATAGTTGGGCAAAAGGCGGAGGCGAAGTCAAACACTGTTTCCGGTGTCATTATTTGCGAGCCAGTAACTAGCGCTAATGACGCCATTATGGCAATTAGAGTGTTTGACGCGGGCGATTGCATTAAATACGACCGTCTGTGATGTTTACGAGTGCTGCTAATTCTTCCAGGTTGGTAGTCATAGTAAAAGTACACCGTTTGCGCGCCCTATACCCTCATCTGTCGCTGCTGCTGAAACCGAGACGTCAGGCGAACAGAAGTATTATTCCCTTGGTCGGATCTCTCTCTTCTCACTAAGGAGGCTTATAAAAATGAAAAACGTTTGAATACGTTCAGATCTGCTCTCACCGATTAAATATGAGTGCTTCAAGTTACGAGTGGTTCTGGCAAGCGGTCTTTCACTAGTTGACGTACTTAAGGGTTTTATTCAACGAGCAATGATCCCCTCTTCTTTTATAAAAGCATCGATGCATGACGTCAACTAAATGTTCGTTTCCTGGATCTTAGCCGGACATACAGTGCTTAACCGATCTAATGAAATGTTGGCCGAAATTCGGAAATGCGTTTTCAATTAAGAAGGATTACATAGAAGGAGCTGTAAGGCTGATTATTATGCGGTATGATTCCATAGTATTTCGAACTCGCCGAGATGTCGGCTTTCGGATGAATTTCCTTTCGTCCTCCTGCAGACACCACACTCCGTATAAAACGACTACTTAAGGAGAATGCATTTTTCCTATGGATTTTAGATAGTCTTATAAATTCAAATATATTTTACAGAAACATGCACAAAAATATGCTTTCTTTTGCTCATTTGGTAGGAAATCACATTGTCTTCATATTTTATATCCGAAGAAAGTGTGCATTTCGGTTTTAAAAAAGTTTCTTATTATGAGATTTTTAAGACCGTACGAAACCATGCATGTAAGACCACACACGTCCGTTTAATAACGCTCCTCATGAAATTTACAACACAATCGACATCCACTACACACTTTTTAACTCTATATGCTATCTTCTTAAAGGCATAGAGGAGTATATGATTCTGCTTACGCGGAAAGCATATGCCTTCTAGGCTGAAAACGTTAAACGCTGATGCAATGGCAGATCAGGCTCAAAATTATTCAGGAATTGGGAAACTTCTTCAAAACCTTAATATATACTTACTTCGGCGACAAAATGTGAAGGCAATGGAAGTTTCTACCAAACGAGTAAAACAAAGCATATTTTGTTCACTTTTTCCATAAAATGTATTTGATTTATAAGACCATCGAAAATCCGTGTGCAAAATACATGCTACTTAAGTTGCAAATTTTTACCAAGTGTGTTTTCTGCAGGAGGACAAAAAGAAGTGCATTCAAAAGCCGACATCTCGGAGAGTTCGAAATACTATGGGATCATGCCGCACCTAAGTAATCCTTCCTAATCGAAACACAGTTCAGAATTTCAGTCAATATTTCATGAGATCGGTAACGCACTGTAGACGTCACCATCACTCTTACGCTGACCCAGCGGGGAGTAAGCGCTTCAGAAATAATCGATTAAAACTGGTAGGCGGAGTGGTGGGATATAACTTTTCTGAAACACCACTTCGGGAGATTAATGCGTAACCATCGTGTAGTTGACCATTAATACTCTAGACCCTGTAATATCGACCTGGCTCGACAGACGCTAATTCAGACAGTTCTCGCCAGGTAGAGAAATATCTACTGCTCTCTTACCTCACGGAGGCCTAGAGAACCAAAACGGCGTCCACTGCATTTGGAAAAACAATGCCCCCACTCAGGACTGGCGCAACTCGCTTGTCTCCAGAGGAGCCGCCACAAACAATGTTTTGTTGCGGTTACCTCAGTCAAAATTCATTCCAACAGGGGGGGGGGGCGATAGCCTGGTTCTTCTGCGGCGTCCGGCCTTGAAAGCGGCAACGGTTTAGCGCGCGCCGGCCAGACAGTTGTGGCAGGCGCGCGCGCGCGCGAAAATCTAGCTCATCCTCCCCTGCTCCGGCCTGTTGACGCCCTCTGCCTGCCCCACCCCAGTGAATACGCCCAAACGATGGCTGAGCGAGTGCTTAATGCTGCCCGGCAGAGCGGAAAATCCGGATGCTGAGGCGTAAAAAATGGTGCGCCCCTGGGCACATCTACGTTAGCTCTGCAGATGCATAGTAATAACTTTTGCAAGGGAAACGATATACAGCGCGTAACGGATCTCATGAAATGTTGGCCGAAAGTCTGATAATATTGATTAGCATGCAGCATAATCCTATAGCATTTCGGACTCATCAGGATGTAGGCTTTTGGATGCACTGCTTTCTGACCTTCTGCAAAAATCCACAGTCTGCAAAAAATGACTACTTAAATAGCATGCATTTTTCGTATTGATTTTCGATGGTCATGCAAATCCAAATATATTTTACAGATAACGTGCACAAAAATATACTTTCTTTTACTCATTCGGTAGAAAATCACATCGTCTTCATATTGTATACCCGAAGAAAGTGTTTATTTAGGTCTTAAACAAGTTTTCCAATTCCTGAATCATTTTGAGCCTGACCAACCATTGCATTAGCACTTAGCGATTTTAGTTTACAAGGCGCATGCTTTCCGTGTAAGGAAAATCATATATTCCTATACGCCTTTAAGAAGATACCATATAGAGTACATAAAATTTCTCTGTGGATCTGGACTGTGTTGTGCATTTCATGAGAAGCCTGGGTAAATGGACATTTACAATGTTGTATTTATGCACATCGCACGGTCTTGAAAATCTCACAATTTAAAACTTTTTTATTACCGAAATATACACTTTCTTTGGGTATAAAATGTGAAGACCGTGTGATTTTCTACGAAAGGAGTAAAAGAATGCATATGTTTGAGCACGTTTTCTATAAAATATATTTCAATTTGCATGACTATTTGACCGGCGCGGCAGAGCGGAAAATCGGGATGTTAAATGCTGAGGCGCAAAAAATCGTTCGCCCCTGGGCACATCTCCGTTAGCGTTGCAGATGCACATTTATATCCCTCGCAAAAGCGGACGATATAAGTTGTGAGTTTATGCACATGGTGTTGGATTCTACTGAAGGTCCATTTTGCTCCTGCGCGGGAGCTCGTCTGTCATTTTTATTCCTTTACTGTGCGGGGAATTGCCTCTTTTGTTTGCAAATCGCCATTTTAACACGAAGCCTTAAATTCTGTCCGAGTTGTTGGACGTAACAGGACAAGAAAACTATGCTAGGCCCGCGTCGACTGACTTGAAATTTTACAGACTCTTTGTATACGTCTTAGTTGACTGGAAGACGCCGGCAATACTGTGCTTTATTTATTACGAAACATGATTCCTTAAATTGTCCGACCAGCGTGTAAACCGCAACTTTGACCGTTCGTTTTTTCATCTCACGAAAATGTCCAAAGGAGCTGGGCTTGCTAATGAGATCTGTCGATAAGAATAGTCCCCAAAACACTTAACCCTCTTAACAGATATTTATTCCGACATTGGACATTATACTCCTCGAAGTGAAATATAATCAATGGACCCAGGTTTCTGGAAGAAGGTATAAGTGGGGAAATGAAAAATGAAATTAACTGTAGGTCCGCAGTTAATGAAAGATGACTAGGTTTGGAGAGGAGAATCTTTACGTCAGAGGAATGCCTTGTGTGACAAAGATGAAATGGGTCTGCTTTAGGTCATATTTGGGAACCAAAGGTGAAAAACGTTTGTGGGATTCAAGTTTCCATTTAAACTGGCAGACTGGAACGTCGTACTGCTAATAAATTTGGAAAAAGTTCATCTGGAATATTTTTTGGATTTTTAGGGTACTCTGGCTTTTGGGTTTTTGTAACGTCTATCATATTTTTGTGGTATGTTGATTTTAAAGAACATAGTCGGGCTTTAGTTAGAAATGTGCAAAATATATTTTAAGCCTTCAACGATTCTCTTCGTCATCCTCATCGATTTTCTGTGTGTACAAATATAACCTAAGCTAATTATGATCCGAGGATGATTAAATCTCAATCGATAATGACTAAATGGGCAACTCCTTTTTGGCAACCAACTACTAAGACAAATGGAAAGCTTTGCTATAGGCTCGCCACCTCTTTGGCACTTCTTAGCCAGCATTTTCAAAAGAACGTTAGAGAGATTGCCACTACACGATCAGATCAGTAGCTAGTTTGATGAAATCTTCGAACACTGAGGTCTCTTTTTAACCCATATTGGACGAGAATGTGTAAATGCGCGCAGAACGCAGCCCTTAAGCTGTCATGGTAGACCATTTTTGAAGCGACTGGCCACTAATTACGAGGACATTCTGCCTGGAGTCTGGTCATCTCTGTGAAACGGCAACAAACCTAATCATGAAGCTGCTCATGAAAGCGAAAAGCCTCTTGCATCTCGTAGTTTGGTCACTCTGCAGTCACTCCTGAAGAAAAGAGAAAGTCTTCCGAGGAGAATTTTGCAGATCCAAGCGCAAAAATGACCGGAGACAATCATAGTCCTGCCCCTCCCTCGGTTGTTTGTGCTTTATTATTTTTTAAGAAGACGGGAATACGGTAGTGTCAGAGATTACAAGAGGAAACGGGCAGAAGTGGTGTTGGAGTGCCTACTTGGCTCGAGTCGTCGACATCCGACGAGTCATAGGACATTTCGATGACCGGAAAATTCCCTTGCTACTTCCGGAATCGGAAAGAAAATTACGCGAAATTGTCATCTTCGTGAAGGGTAGGGTTTCTTCGATGCCTTTAACTTCTATAAGGTGTGGTTGTACTTTAAACAACGTCCATGCTCCGTATTACCTTTGCTAGTAAGACTTGATCGAAAAATTGTCTGAAGCAGAGGAAGGAACTTGGTGTGTGTCCCCTTAAATGAATGGCACTGCAAGGCCGGTGTAAGTCCTAAAACTGATCTAGACTTTGAGCCCAAGTGCATAAACTTTACAGAGACCGCTAATAGCCAGCTAGTATGCAAGAAATGCCCATTTCAGTTTCTCTCGTCTTTTTCTTCGTTCCTACTGGTGATATTTTCACTCCCTATGCAGCTGTCTTCGTTGACTTTAGATTGAGCCTTGATGCACAACGAGGCGTGCATGTCCGGTAACCCGATCAGTGAGTGCGCTGTCAAACAATACACATACATAGCGAAATTTCCCATGAAGCAATTCTGAAGAGCATTTGGCGAGCATGTGTGTGATTTCGATAAATTCTCATTGGGCCAGAACGACGTACAAATCAACACATGTGAGCGATAAGAGGAATCGATTACAATTAGTCTTTTCAAACTAGCAGGTTGTGTGAATGAGGGTGAGAAGTGGGAGAGGAGGTAGAAAGTGAGGGTTAGGTTGAGCCGTGTAACAAGGTAGGTGGACGGACGCGCGGCGACGTGCTTATAGTTAATCGACCTTTGGCCACGGCAGACGCGGAGCGTGCACGAGGCCCTTCTGCGCGCATAGGGCCGGTCTCTGTGGCCTGATTGTAATCGCTAAGTTGTTTCTAGTCAGCGCTGACCCAGTGGCACCTTGTAAATCTCACAGAAGGCTTCATTGGGATCCACACCGTGCCCAGAATCTACCATGTGTGCGAGGATGGAGCTGTGTATACTCTTAACTTCACCTCCCCTCAACCATGCCGGCAGATGTTGTCATATTCTTATGAATAGGTGCCGACTCATGTTAATATGGCATAAAGCCTCGTTTTTGAGATATCACTTGTCTAGAGACGTATACGTATTTGAGTTTTGGTGTTAATCGACTTCTTATCTATGATCAACGTAAAATCAAAACTTTCGGACGACTTACTAGTGCGCAGTAGAAAGAAACAACAGGACTTCCTACTTGTTCTGTCTGTAAATATTGCTTGTTTAATCAGCCCCAACAAGATTGCAAAACCTTTCCTGAAGTTTCCCAGAAACTTTCAGTGCTGGCTGTCCCCCTACTACCTCTCAGATTTTTTCTTTGTTGTCTCCTCTGGCGCTTTTGCTCAAAAACCTGACCATAAAACAGTGGTAGCAGGCAAACTTATTGTATGGCAGTTCGTAGCCGTCGTGTTTCATTTGCGTTGACGGACTTTGCAGTATTTTAGCGGGATGTCGAAATGTCTGATCTCCGTGCCCTGATGACATTGTCGCTGCTGGTCTGCGGCCAATTTGTCGTAATCCCTCAGAGTCAGCTCTCTTCGCTCTCAACCTTCGACAAAGTCCGTTCTATCATTCCCCATCGCTGGACAGGTCTGACTGCTGGCAGCTAGGCTAAGGGAAATCCGTCCTCCCAGTGTGACATGACAGTTGTACTGCATCGATAAGTCTTTGCTGTCAAACGCCATTTCATAACCATTAAGAACAAAGCTTTATTGTCGTCGCTTGCCCATCGGTTTGTTGTGAAATGAGTTTTTAACCAATCAGCAAAAAACCCTCCTGAAAAATTCGAGTCCGATCGACTTTTTACATTGATTTGCCAGGCGTCAGAAAGTATCGATCGTTACCAAAGACACTTCACTCCAAGCATACTCCTTACGCTACTTTTCTGATTGGCTAACTGTGCTCATCTTTGGACTGGTCATTCCACTGCAGACATTTTATTGGTCTACACGCCTTCTGAATGTTATTCGCCTTGCCAGAGCTACTATTGGCGCGCAGTCTTCACGTCAGTGTGAAATCAGCAACAATGCGCAGTCGCGAAGACGGCAAAAAAAGCTAAAGTGAGCTTTTTGGCGAAACGCGTTTTCCATGAAGCATCAACAAAACACCCTAGATGGTATATAGCCACACGAGGTTCAGAGTATGGAAGTAAAAGGCGACCTTGACCACTCTGCAGTCAAGAAACCGCACGATACAGTTCTAGCCCGCGCGCTCTATGACAACAACTCAGAATATTCACAGGAACTTGGTTTTGCCAAAGGGGATGTACTAACAGTGCTGAAGAAAGATCCCGAAGGATACGAAGGCTGGTGGATATGCAGCCTCCGTGGAAAAGTGGGTATCGCTCCAGGAAACCGACTGGAGATCCTCGGAACCATAACTGTAAGTGCTTTGATACCACTGGTGACCTATTTGAGTCCTGGTTACACTGTCAGCCATAGTGACTTCTAGCATCATTCTAGGTAACCGATTTCAAAAAGCGCCAGTGAATATCACCCAGACTTTTTACACCTTCCGCATGCCTTAATTCAGAAGATGGTAATTCATAGCGAATATCCTCGACATCTAGAGTAAAGCCTTTAATTGTTTGTAACTGCAAGCAGTTAGATCATCCACAGAATTTTTTGATGTTTTACGCCAGAACGTTTTAAAACACTACGGTATTTTTTGTCATGGACTACAGGACAAGCCGTACCCGTTAGGATAATGGCAACTAAAGCAAAACCCTCCTAGCTAAAAAACTATAAAAGAATTTAGGATCATTTATTAATTTTACCTTTTAAATCAGTGCCTTAAAAGACAGCAAATCTAAACTTTTATGACCTAGTCCCAATAGCACACTTCATATTAATTTATACGCGCTTTTAAAATGATCAGTCAAAAAGAAACCTTGAAGACATATTTCCGACAGGGATTTCCCAAAACTACTCAAGCGTGGCTTTGATATCCGAGCGCGATTCCGAATTCAGGTCAGAAATATCTGTCATATTTTGCCTTCGTTTTGGCGTCCCGTAGTGCCAAAAGGCTGGAGTTTAGATTACTCTAAATGATCACACTGAGGTTGTCTAACTTCTGCGGTCAAGCGTAGCGAAAGATGCATTCCATATTTTCCTGATTATAAGAGTCGCGGACTCGCTCTAGATAACAGCGTGGAGATAGGGATCGAACATTTCCGTAGCCCAGGTTCGCCAGTTCTTCGAACCTGATTTCCAACTGTCAGTTTAAAAATGACATCAGCTGGCATTGTTTATTAAAACTAATCACTGTTCTATTCAAAGTACATTTTTCGTTAGGGCAACACGATTATGCAGATGCCAAAATATTTCAAAAACAATAATCTCTTTCAAAAATTAGTGTATTATGGTTGCATGTGAAAGAAAGCGGACACAAAACACCCTTTCGATAAATGACTTTTGGATCATCTAGACGGCATTTAACTTTTTAAGAACAGACCAGGACAAATGTATGGTTTATGATCGGAGTAACTTACCCCGGAGGGCATTTGCTTTGAGCAAAAATACTTAAAATCCATGAACTTTGTGGAATCACAAATGACGGTCCTCCATATTGTCGCCAAGTAAAAAGGCGACACCTTTTTAACCAGTTAATGCTAATAGAAGATGATTTGAAAGCCCCTCTGCGGGCGTTGTCAGAGAGGTATCGCACTGTCGTATTTTTTCTACTTCGACGGCCATCTTAGTGCACCTTGGTCATCTGCACGCAAGTGCCGCCGAGAGGTCTTTTTATTTCTTTCACTGGCACGTACACATACATAGAGCCAGTTATTTTCTTCTAACTAAATTGCTTCGCGGAGTAAGTAACAGCGGCCATAAACCAGACCCTTGCCCTCACCAGTCTCTGACAACATTTTCGTAAAAATCTTGCGATAAATCTGCAAGAAGTACCTGCATCTCATGGTTTACGAAATTATGTGCTTTCAAGATATGCGTAAGAGTATAAAGTAGAAAACTGTAAAGGGCGGGGATCTGCAAGCGAAACTCATGTTTTGTCTGGAAACTGGATGTTTTGGGACTGATGACTAACCACGGTTTACAGTAAAACACAACAGAATCGACAACAAGGAAATCGTCCGAGGGTTCATGCATACGTTTTAAGGCGAAATTATGCGTATTATATACCTTGATAATTCTTTTTCAAAGGCTTTTAAAAACGTATTTACAGACAGCTCCCTAATGATACTCACCGATAAAATCAGTATGCATCGGTTCAAAATAAGCCTTCTAACACCAGACAAACAGGCCTGTTTTCCCGCCGCTTTTAGTAGACTGCGCACCTAGTAACATACTGGATTCTTTTTCTGTTCAATGCTTTTCATACATTCCCTGCACATTTCAAAAGGCACTTTGAGATCTTACTAAAAACCGCTGTCGTGCGTCGTCTTGTTGCTTGAGACTAGTGAAAGCCATTCGCTGAAGTTTAATCCACTGCTTTGAGTAAATAATCCCCGCGAGTTTTGAAGGCCTTTCTGTTACGATTATCAACGGGGACAACCCGAATTCCCAGATTTTATGCGTGGTTTCATATTGCTAATAAGGGCTTAACCGGTTCTTGACTATTAACCCTAACCTTAGTCTTGACGCTAAACCAAACCCCTTAGAATTTACTGTGAGAGCGACTGTATAGGGAGGGGTTATTATTTCTTGCGTCCAACTCTGGATTTCTTCCCAGGAACGAGTTCCAAACATTCCTTACAAGTCCAAGAAAGAACTTTAAATTCCTCACAGACCCGCACGCGGTAGTCTTCAGGAAGTGGATGCAGAGAGCAATCTTTCACGGTCGCCCCAAACCATGCTGATTTAGTCTGATTTAAAATTATTTTCACGACACCACTGTACACCTGAAAAACAGTTAAGTGATGACTTCGCTTATAGGGTAATTTTTACTAAAAGACGTCAAGAAACTAAAGTAGGTCTCTCTCTCCTCGATGAAGTGGTCACTTACTGTAAGAAACCTGACTAATTTAGAAAAATCTAAATCGTCTAATTACACTGCCATCGCTGCTCACTTACTTAATGTTGTCTCTGCTAAAAGGAAATGTTGACCGGGAGTCAATTTTCGCACTAGTAGAAACCCTTCTTCTAATTTAGTAACAAGTTCAATCCATTTTGTCTATTTTCAGGCAAGGAGCCTAGTTTGCCTACTGTCAAAACAAAAAAAGTTTTCATAAATGCGGCCTCGGCAAGACTTCAGTTCCCACCTGTCGGAATTTTTTGCCCTAGCAATCGCTTACTATGTTCTCGGTAACTGTTCTGCCGGACACCAGGGGTTGTCTACAGATATAAGCAAACAGTAAATTGCAATCTGCGGATATGTTTTTAAACCACAGGCAAAGTCGTTTTCTCATCATTCTTTTATAAAAGTCTGTGTACTGTTCTGAGCGTAGAAACACAATACGCTTAATGGTTCACAGGGCAAAGGAGGGTTACGCACGGTCCGAAGTCTTATAAATCCTCTAGAACTTCTACCGCATCCTTATTAAAACTAACCAAGGCGGTTGGTTAGGAATTTTATCTAAATATTATTTCAGACCCAAAAAGGTTGAGGCAAGACAGAATATTCACCATTGTGGCCTAGGGAAATTTTAGTTCGAGTAAGCGGATAAAAAGTCAACCTGCTCTTAAACCAATTTACTGTTGTCTCCACAGCGATAGAAATCCAGGTGGAAACCGACCTCTCATAGTTAAAGGAACATAGTGTGCATCATATGCCTCTCATGAAAACTCTCCCTTTTGTTCAAAAACACCGAAGTTAAATTCTCCTTAGGATGCTGGGCAACGGTTCTACTTATTTGTCGCACGTGTAAGGCCTGTTAGTGCGACCACGAACAGCCCGACATTAGTGCAGCTAACCGTGACGGCGGCATTCGAAAAGATCGCGTAATCGAAAAGGGGAGTTTCCTCACAAGGGTCATGGAACAACTATTTTATGTGACAAAAACGCAGGCTTTTCCATACATTCAGTCCTAGTCTGGACGGACGAGGGCGTTTTAAGGGGATCGTCTGTAGCTACACCACCCTCTTAAGCATCAAGGTACGCAGTTGCCAAAAATGCTAGCGTATAATGGGGTAAAATATTGCCAAAGGCATGCCCACGTACGGTACTGTTGGCCTGCTCCGTGGTTCTGTCATAGTCTTTCCGTTGCATACGATCTTTCTGAAATTGAGCCGCCCTGAATTGCATTCTTCATTTTCCCCAAACATCAATGTGGACAAGTAATAATTGGGAAGCTGTGGTGGGTTTTTTTAAGGTCTAACTATAGCGTGATTTGTACTTATCTGTGCTGTGTTACGGCCGATTTTCCTACCCTTACAGGCACTGGTCGAAAAGCACAATCAGCTCTAAAATAGGTCACACATAGTGCAAAAATTAAATCCGAATTGGATACCAATAAGTAGGCGGCAAATACTCTGTTAATATCACGCAGGATTGCCACGAAGTGGTCTGCATCATCTTCCAAACCACGCCAATAATTTTCATCCAAGTACCTCTGAAGTAAATGTTTTGGAATTCCAAGATGTGTTTTCTAAATCTCAGTGTTGCTGTCAAACCAACTCCTGTCAAATTGCTGGATATACGCATCCCATTCGATTCAACGTAACTTTTGCTGTTGATTGACGGTCTTGCAATCGCATCCGGCGCGATAAAATCACCGATAGGCTAGCCATGTGTCAGAATGTACCGTTGAACCTTCATTTGCTTCGCTTTCAGTGTTAGGGATTAACGTGGCTGCGTCTCGCTTGTGTAGGTAGATGAACCTAGCATTGGTAACCTGACACAATCCAAATACCCATGGACCATCACCGCGGTTCCATCGTCTTCTTTGGCAGGTGCATCTCCACCTAAAATCCGGCTATTATGTACTTAAGGCACCCTGCAAATTCAGCCCCATCTGTTTGCATTGGGTCTTCCGATGTTCCACTCGGCTCTCCTCTCTTAGCGACACATAACCTTTCGGAGCAGACATTCCGGCAGCAATTCAACCAGTCAACCACAGTGGTTGGGAACTAACCAATGCACTTTGGCACTTCTTCCAGTGACATTCTCTAGAGATACACTAGTTCTAAAATTTCCTAGAGCCCTAAATTGCAGAGGAGGCCTTTGTTCAAATCACAATAATGGAGGAATTTGTGCGCCTTTCTAACTAATCGATCACACTGGCAATCCCTTCTCTTCACCTCCACATCGACATATTCGGTCAACGGGTCTTCTTCTTCGGGAACGACACCGGCCAATCGCACTTGCCTAACGATTTTTACTCTACAATGAGATCAAACCGAAGGCGATATTGCAAAGCGGTCTCCTTTATTGTGCACCACTTCAGCATAAAGCTATCTAAACAACAGTTTTTAAGGGTGTGACGAGGTAGGAACAAAAATATGAAAGTAGGAATCATTGTGTAGCAGCACAACGATTTTTCCATATGCTTTACACTGGCAGGTCTATCGGTAACTCCTTAATCAAACAATTGTAAAATCCGAAATCATGCACGGGTTGAATCATTGTAAACGAGGGTTTTTTTAGTAAACACTTAATCTAATGCGAAAGAAAGGCGTATTTTCCCCAGTTTTCTTTCCATCTTGCCAAAGGCGACCGAGTGCAGAGAAATAAACTCTGACGCTTACTGAGGCATTTCACAAAACTCCGGAATGTTTCTTTAAATTACGCGTTAAAGTAGAATACATATATCCAAGCTGACAGAACAGTAAGGTTTGTCTTAACGCACGCCAGCTTATCCACCCTCGCATAAAAGCAAATCGACGTGATTACTGCATCATCCCATCCACTTGGTCCTACAAGTGCAGACGAGCCCGTTTCGACAAAAACCACTTCGGAGCAGACTTTCCGGCAGTAATTGAACCAGTCAACCACAGTGGTTGAGACTCAACCAGTGCGCTTTGGCACTTCTTCCAGTGACATTCTCCAGAGATGCATTGGCTCTAAGATGTCCTAGAGCCCTAAAGTGCAGTGGAGTCTTTCGTCCAAATCGCATTAATGGAGGAATTTTGCACCTTTCTAATTAATCGATCAGACTGGTAGCCCTTTCTTTGCACCTTTACACCGACTTATTCTGTCGACAGGACTTCTTTTCGGGAACATCGCCCGCCAATCACACTTGCCTCACGATTTTTATTCTATCACAGTGCGTGAGCGATCTCATGAAATGTGAGCCAAAATTATGGAATGCGTTTCCGATTAGGAAGGATTACTTAAGTACGATTATTATATTGATTATCATGCAGGATAAGCCTTTAACATTTCGAACTCGCCAGGATGTCGGCTTTTGAGTGCTTCTTTTTGACCCCCCGCAGAAGCCACATTTGGTGAAAAATGGCGACTTAAGTAGCATGATTTTTTCTATTGATTTTCAATAGTCTTTTAAATTCAAATATATTTTATAGTAAACATGCACAAAAATATGCTTTTCTTTGCTCATTACGTAAGAAATCACACTGTCTTCATACTTAAGTCCGAAGAAAGTGTATATTTTGGTTTTAAAAAGGTTTCTAATCATAAGAATTTTAAGACCGTGCCATGTCCATGCATGCAAGACCGCACATGTCCGTTTACTAACGCTCCTCATGAAATATACAACACAGTCCGGATCCATTGCAAAATTTCATGAACTCTATGTGGTAGCTTTTTAAAAACAAAGAGGGATATATAATTTTCCTTACGCGGGAGGCATGCACCTTGTAGACTGGAATTGCCAAACGCTGATGCAATGGCAGATCAGGCTGGAAATTATCCGGGAAATGGGAAAATCTTTTAAAACAAAAAATAAATTTTCTTCGGACATAAAATATGAAGACAATGGGATTTCTTATCAAATGAGCAAAGGAAAGCATATTTTGTGCATGTTCTTTTTAAAATATATTTAAGTTTATAAGACCATCGGAAATCAATGGGAAAAATGCATGCTATTTATGTAATTCTTTTTTACCGAGTGTGGCTTCTGCAGGAGGTCAAAGGAAGTGCATGCGAAAGTCGACATCTCAGCAAGTCCGAATTATTATAGGGTTATGCTGCATGATAGTCAGTATTACAACCCTACTTAAGTAATCCTTCCTAATCGGAAACACATTCCAGAATTTTGGCCAATGTTTTATGGGATCGGTCATACCGGAGGCGATATCGCAAAGCCGCTTCTTTGCTGGCACCGCTTAAGCGAAAAACTCTCTATACACCACTTTTAGGTGTGTGACGAGGTAGGAACAAGAAGGGAAGGTAGGAATCATACTGTACCAGCACAACGATTTTTCATATGATTTCCATATGCTTTAAAATGAGAAGTGTATCGGTAACTCGTTGATCCAGCAATCGTAAAATCCGAACTTTCGCACGAGTTGAATCATAATGAATGAGAGTTTTTAAATAAAAACTTAATCTAATACGAAAGAAAGGCGTATGTTTTCTTTGTTTTCTCTCCATATTGACGAATGTGGCTAAGTGCAGAGAAATAAATTCGAACGTTTACTGAGGCATGCCACAGAGCTCCGGAATGTTTCTTTAAATCCCGCTTTAAAGTAGAATAAGCATATCCAAGCTAACAGAACAGTAAGGTTTGTCTTAAAGCACGCCAGCTTATCCACCCTTGCATAAAAGCAAATCGACAAGATTACGGCATCATCCCACCCACTTGGTCCTACAAGTGCATGCGACCTCGTTTCGACCTTGTCAAGATTTCGGCACCGTTGCGCACATTGAGCATGCCAACCTGTCGAATGCACTCTCAGTTAGGTGTGACGAGGTCAGGACCGACAGTTGCTCTTTCCACAGCTCCTCGGCGCCTAGTGTTGCACGCCAACTTAGAGTTCAATAGCATGGGTAGATGACACGGCCTCTTAATTTGATGCACAAACTACCCAGATCTGGGACGAGGGCGTCAGATAGTTTCCACGTTTATAGAAAAGTGGAATTCTCAGAAAAAGGTCATTTTCTGTTAAGACTGCACCTCAGTTAGTCTTAGGTGGGAAGGTTTTTTCAATAGTGGAATCCTGCTTTGATGCCGCTTGAAAATGTACTCGAAGGCGTTAGAAGTCACTGCAGTCTTTTCCAGTGCACAGGCCCGTTTAAATGCTCGCCTTCTCCAGTGTTTTAATTCGTTGACGACAACAAATG
Organism: Spirometra erinaceieuropaei; assembly: GCA_902702965.1. Lineage (NCBI taxonomy): Eukaryota > Metazoa > Platyhelminthes > Cestoda > Diphyllobothriidea > Diphyllobothriidae > Spirometra > Spirometra erinaceieuropaei. Next base: position 467,823 of record CACRXP010000401.1, on the reverse strand, counting down.
GCATGAAGACTATTCGATCGCCGGAAGAGAATCCCACTCGGATTCGCACTAGCACCCGCAATCAGAGACAGCAAAAGACAAGGACAGTGAACACACCAAGTTCGCAGTGGATATAGAGCCGATTGCTAGAAGACCACGTTCGAAGTCCCCATCTCCCACGTTTGGCTCGACGGCATCTGAGTCGTTAATCGGCACCGATTCACTCCCAATTATGATAATCGGTGTGCTGAGTACTTTATTTCACCCACATCTTCACTGATATAATAATGCCCGCCCGCACACAAATTCGCCAACTGCGCCTGTAAAAACGAGATGGCAAACCAAATTTCAGGGGTTATCGATTTTGATGTGTGTTCCCGTATGCCAAGAATGCCTCAGAAGCCGTCAGTCGCCTTCTAACGCCACCTTGATTTAGGGCCACATATTGACTGAAGGCAATTATCAGACGGAGAGTAATGAAGCCAAGAGACCCCCCTTTGAGAACAGGAAACTTCGGAAATCATTTACCGGATCCGGACTGGGCTGCTGAGTCGGGGACACTGGCAGGATACTTTTAACAAGAATGGCTGAACACGCAGCAGTAGGAGGTGTAGACAGGAAAGGTATCAAATCACGAGCTGCGACTCGCTCGACGTGATTGGGACACTTCTTCAAATCCAACGAAAGCAATTAGCGCGCGGGGTGGGAAAACCGCGTGCGCCGCGAGTGGCTTAAGTCCTTTTTATCCGACCGTCAGTTCTGACCTGGCTTAGGCAGAGTCGTTTGTTCGCGGACGAACTCTGTTTCGAGCAAGACAGATTGCCAAATCATTACTACAACAACAGCAATACCTACCCTTGGTGATGTAATTGCGACAATTAATGAGTCATATGCGGATAATCATGTAGATATTGCGCCCAATGCGAACATTTGCGACGCTTGTGGCGACTTCAAATTCTGACAGGTGTGTAGCTGCATGGAATCTGAACCGCTTATTTGTTGCTGTCTTCGATGACGGTTCCAAGTGAGAACCGGTTGGATTTCCTTCTGTTCCCCATTTTCTGACTGGCTGATTGCCGCTAATGAGCCAGAAGTTGCTACTCCAGTCCCCCTTATTTTGGTCTGTAATGCTATTCTGCTCATATTACGCGCCACTGTGTGGCTGCTGGTGGGGCTCGAGAGAGCTCCAATGCACAACGGGATGAGTGAGTTGCGTAACGCGATCCGTGCGCGCACCCCTCTACGATTGTCAGTATATACCCGATCGAAACCGACAGAATAACGATCTCCTGACTCCTTGGCTAGGACGTTGACGTTCTAACCAATATGTCGCGAGCTCGAGCCTCGGGGTGGAGTGTGGCTGGCTGATGATGGTCAATAACCCCGAAATGTCCATTTCATACTCCTTTCGTCAATTAGCAAACATAGGTTTTCGATGGTTCACCATCATACCACTCTACTACCACGGAGAGTGAATGTGTGGACCATAGATAGGGCTTAAATGTGTTTCCGGGGCGTGTGTTAGGGTCGGTCACACTCGTCCGCACGCTGATCGCGTGACGCAGTCGGCGTGTTGTCATCTTTGGAGCTGGGGGAGGGAAGGGGGTTGTGGGTAGGGTGTGCGCTGCATCTGATGTCTGTCACGGAAAATAGACCGCGTCTACCATCGCCTTCTGACAACAATACACTGAATTCGTTAAGCGAGTAGACACTGCCTCGACTGTTGATAGCACCCGTTGGTAAAGGCCCTTAATGTAGTTTGCTGGCACCCGGTAGGCAATCTGAAAGGCTTTTTCTGGCGTCGGCATGGTGATTCGTGTCAATTAACCGCGCGAGAACAAAACTCGAAATCCATATATTTGCGCCCCTACCTAGCCAGGCAGGTATGTATTCGTGTACCCTCTTTTCCAAACGCCTCGTCTTACGGCCAAGCAAATGACAGCAGACATTGTGTAGAAGACACATACGTTTGCTGCAGAGAAAACGCTCATGCTATTTGTTTTTAGACGTCGTCCTTCTAGCTTGCTTGTTGCGTCCCCTCGTTAAGTAGTTTTAGGGAATACTCTTCCTTTCCCGCAGTTGCAGTGGTAGGCCTTTTGGCGCAATCCCTAATGTTTTAGAGGAGGTATCTACCTGTCTGGCCGTTTTCGCGACGTATTATCTGCAGCTACTGGAACTTTGCTTCGACAGATTTAGGCGAGATGATGCTTCGCACTCCAACAGCCGATCTCTAGGCTACATTTCGTTCTAGATTTTGAGAAAAAACGATCAATGTATTGTTCTTTCCAAGTTTTCTTTCGGAATACCTTGCGTTGTGCAGATTCACCTCCCGCAGTAAACCTTAGCGAAGATTTTGTCGCGTCAAACTTCTGAACTAGGACGTCAATGCTGTTGGTAGGACCTGTCAGGTGGGAGGTCTCGTCCACGTATCGGCCGTCGAAGTCAAGATTATTTATGGTATCCTTCAAACTCCTTTTCTCGAAATTGCCGATTAAAATATTTACGAGGGTCGGTTCAAACGACAAACCCATCATCGCACTGTCTACTTGCCTATTTAGCTGGCCGTTGCGCGGAAAGTGAAAATTATGTGTGCAGCATATACGTTTTCATTGGCATGGCCGTCCTTATCCCATGTTATTGTAGTGGTCTGATGACATATTACCGAAAACCTATATTTACCAACTGATTTTTCAAAACTGAGACGTTTTGGATAAAGTTCAGACATCTCTGAAAAATGAATGCCTGTTTTACAAGAAGCAAATGGCCTTACCAAAGCCCAGGTTAGTGCGCCAAGCAGGATATCGAACTGTTAGTCAAGATTCAACTTTAACAGTCATACAATCCCCGTTGACAAAAACCAACAAGTACAACGCCGGAAAGCGCGAGCGAACAGTGTTCCCTGTGCCATAAAAGACGAGCCAAATGGTCGAGCCATTACCAAATCCAGTAACCAGCACCGGTGGTAATTGCGGCAATTGGGGAGTTGACTATGAAGGATAGAGGAATTGTCGCGCGGCCTTCTGCGATGCCTGCAAGAGCTGCTGATCTAGTAGACACAAAGTCGCACGGAAACTGCATACTTGGGCGCCCTCTGTTCTTATTTGATTCTGTCTCTGGCTAAAGGCTTGTGTCTGAATCTAAAACACCACACGAGCAGATTTTTTGTTCTGGAAATCTTTTCTTCTCCCTCGTAACCACCACACCAGTATCTCTTCTCCGTATGCTTTGCTTCGCCTCATTAATTCCCCAGTAAAGCCCGAATGGTTAGTTGATTTCACTTCAGACTGGCGTTAGCTTAGAAGTCAGGCATGCAAGGCAACTGTAATAAGCAAAAAAATTTCTCCAGACTACCACGGGTAAAAAAGTTGGCAAAACTTTCGGCAAAAGCAGGTTTACCCTGGTCAAGCCCAAATGGTTCAGCCAGCTCAGCGGGAGGTTTTTGTTGCAGCAAATGGAGTTCTGGCAAAACAACGGACAGGATCTTAGATGCTGAACTCGTTTTTGAGCGTGCACAAACTGAATGGCTAATGGGACAAAATCAAGCAAGCAACACGACTGAGAAATAAAAAATAAAATTCAAAATTGTAACAATAACGGTTTTGGAAACGGACCCCGAAGAGCCAGGAACAGCCTACTATTAGTCCTAATAGTCTTATCGTTAGGCAAATTTCTTGTTTAATTATTCTGTCACGCAACACTCCCATCCCCATAACTTAATATGCTGATTTTTTATGCCGAATGAGATGATATCAAATTAAAATTGGTGCCACGTAGTAAGTCGGAAAGCTGCGAAATTATGCAAAACACAAGCAGTTAGAATCAATATTTTCCGCTAGAAGGAAAATGTTACCGAGGGACTTTTAACGACTTCCACTCACGCCTTTTTATGCCATTTGCTGCAAAACTAATGTTTGTTCAAATTTTGCTTAGAAAGCAGTCATATGAAGGGTGCTTCGGTCAGTGATAAGTTCAGTACTGCGAGTTTAACAAACACATAATGTTTTTGATAATTTTCTACATCATCGTCTGGGAAACGTTTGACCAAACTAGTCCGTTTTTTGGGAAAATAAATGTTTTACTTATAAAAAGATCTGCTGGTTATAGCAACCGCCTGATAGAAGGACATATGTATTTTTTTTTCTTAGCCAATCTAACGATTTGTGAGATTGTGCAAAATGAAGATTCAACTGACAGAGTAGTGTCCGTTATCACTATGACTGCAATTTTAGTCTTGTAGTATTTACTTCCATCCGGCTGTCATTTATTGTCTAATAGGAACAAAGCGATAAATTCAACGTCACCTTTTGTTCACCGTGACAGTCATATGGTTAAAAGCATTGATTCTTAAGCCATTCAGTCATGCAGCACTCTTATCCCCAAAAAGTAATAAGTTGATTTTTGAAGTCCTCGTGGGTTGCGTGCAAAATACATCACCAACGGTTTCAAAGGAAAAGCCAATATCAAATCTAAAATAAAACCTATCTCGAATCACACGACATATACACACGAATAAAAATAGGCTCTTTCTGCTGGAAAAATCGCAAAATGCAGACGCTTAAACTGACTTGCATTCATGCATTCATACGCCATTTTCTTAAAGTTCGAAATTCTTCCTTGGTTTTTACTTCTTGCTAGGATCAACCTTTTACATTTTACTAACCACTTTTTCGGATCTTTGTATTAATAAAACACTTAAGTAACGCATGAATTTTCCTATTTTTCTCTCATTGACAAGTCTATGACTAGTTTCCTTTCCAACACAAAATCAACATCTTAAAGTATCTCTCTCTCCGCTTTCCATGACTTAAAATATTTGGCCAAAATAAATAGTCACATATGAAGGTTGAAAATGTTTTAGTCATAACTGTTTTTTACGGGCTATATCGACCGTTTAACAAAGTAATAAATGTCCTTTCTGTCGCATCATTTAATGAAGTTTTGAATTTTCAAAATAAACGTCCACTTAACGGTATGGCTTCTAATATCCCTTTGACATAAACTTCGGCCCAAGGGCATGTATTCAGACCCCCCTCCTAGCTGCAGTACGAAAGAATGGATTTAATCACAGTCTAAGACAGAAACCAATGGAATTTCGCCAGAGGAAGGAAAATTTATCTCATGGGCAGTGTGCCTCATTGACACTGCCATTTAGATTGCTATGATAACACTGGCTCAGACTCACGTCCGCAGTTCCTCGGCGTATTCTATGTACATTTTATCCCACATAAACCCATTAAATGCACATTACGTTACAAACAGATAAACGAAGAATTTCCTTAGAGTTGCAACGCCTTTTATTAATGATCTTCTCGACTATTCAACAGAATTGACTAGCGGGAATTGACCGAATAACGTTTTAGCAAAGCAACAGATCGAAATATGCGTGCATAGTTTTCCTCTTAAATAGTCACTTTATTCAAAATCTTTAATGTAATTTCTAAATATAACTATGGAAGGAAAATACTGACATCCGGTTTATACAACAGACAGGCAACATCCGAGCACGCAGTCGCGGATTTCGGTGGCATTTTTATGCACCTGCCACAGACCAGTCAGCTGTCAAGTTCTGTTATAACAAATGTCGTTTGTCTAGAAAGTGCCAATTACCATTTATCCCCAATGCGACTGTTTTTTCACATTCATTAATCTTCACATAATCCGGTGGGCAGACCTGTCTGCCTGGCCGTAAAACACTACAGTCCTGCTCTATGAGAAAAATGTTTGCCTGACTATCACTGGTTTTATGGTTTGCCAAATAGCACAACTGTCAGTAGTATATTCGCAATTGTTTACGAAGGTCCGATTAAAGGTTAACCCTCCACCCTCCCCACCCCCATCATTTTCAGCCAAACCACTCAGCCTCCGAGCCCGAACCGTATGACCAGATTCCGCCTCCCGCAGCTACGGACTCGCCCCACACGGAAGGGGCTGGAAATCCCGTTCTGCGGTCTCCCAGTGCCTGCTATGAGAACATGTCCCACTCGCAGTCAACTCGTAATAACGGCTTTCTGCCGCAGTCAGCTCAGGATCAGAGGCTTCACTCGCCGTTCGGACCAACTTCTCCCGATGGAAGCGCAGAGCCTGAAAGCGTTGAAACACCACCAAGCTCACGGGTGGATGTGATCCCAAACAACCTGGAACAGCTCACTCTCTCTGACTCCTCCAAAAATCACCAGTCCCCAGGCCATCAGGTATATATTAAGGCTTCAAGTAAAATTAACCGACAAATTTTACTGCACTTTAAGAATTCTTCTTTTTAAACGGAGCATTATTGAAAAACCCGGTCTGGTCTTTGCTGTCAATGAGATATGACCCACGTAGGGTTGCAAAACTCTGGTCTCTTTCCTGGTTAACTATTCCTCTAAAACCACTCAAATAAGGTGTATTGTGATAATGGTAGCGACTTTCACCGGTTAAAGCTGGCCAAATTTTGAGGGCGTTCCTTCCGAATTCCCTTATCCTCCGACTACCACAAGGTATAATCTCAAAGTGCACTGGCATTTCTGGAGCCTTCGTGCTTTACAGCAAATCCGAACCACCAAGCCCCCGCATTTACTTCAACAGTTTTTTTCCCTAATCTGCGAGCGTGGGTTTCATCAAAAACCCTTCCCCTTCATGTTATGTTTGACGAACACCAGTTTTTTAAGTTTGTACGTTGTCTGTAAAGACTGGGGCTGTGCGTTTATTAGGAAGGAAATTCTTACATTTTGTGATTAATACAAGTGATGTTTTGTTAACACTGCCGGCCAAAATATCAACGAAACTTCTAAAAAGCCTAAAAAAGAGCCAGATATATGCTCTGTTAATCTAAAAACATTTGGATTTCATAACTAGTCAGCGAGATCTTAATGTTGTTCGTTAATAAACCTGCTAAATTCCTTAGCTACCTTGACAAAGATCCTGACTGCTCGTCTTGCTGATATAGAAAATATCACGCCTCCGTCTCACTACACGTAGCCGTACTGTAGCATTCGCAATCGACGTCAGCAAAAAAATTCCGTGCAAAAATTTTTCACCTGAGGTGATGATGAGGCAGAGAGCATTTCTGGTGATTTAAAAAGCTTACCCATTTTTATTGACTTTTGACTTCATTCCGGAGGAGAAAAATTTGACTGTGTGGGAATTTGGCCTCGTTTATTTTTGCAAAGGTCATGTACCAGTGGTTTTTGCTGAAGGTCGCTACAGCTATTTTCTGGCGCGCTTATCAGTGTTTTTTATCTGCGCTGACTAATCCGGCAGAACGGCTTTACTTGTCAAAGTCGACACAGCGAACAATAGAACTGCTTTTATCATTGCGAACGGGGAGATCTCATCCGTATCTACTACTCCAAGCGTTTCTGTCTGTGTGAGGACAATTAATCGAGGTTCATGTCCAACAAACTTTCAGAATGGATTTATTTTGTCTTCACCTGTAAAAGGGACCACCTTCGTAAAATGAATATTTCCTTTGCCTTTTCTGTAGACGCCACGATTTGACGGTATTTGTATCTGTCCCACATTGTATACCACTGAGGTTAGACAGAACGACATACAAGTGTTTGCAGAAATATGGCATCTTGCAGAACAGTAGGATTTCTATCATGGGATGTCAGTTTCATATGTTTGTTGATGGCGAATGACAATCCCACGAATGTTAGGTTACTGCTTTTTAATTAGACATTTTTCACTCATCTGTGCACCTTGAACTCGCTAAAAAAGCACTGTTAATCAAGCGGACTGTTATTTAATCGATTACATAATCTACGTAATCCTGAAGGAGATAAAAGTTGAAGTTTTTCATGCTGTTTTGACGGAAGTCGTGCACCTGTTTTTTTCTCGTGGGCAAGAGTGTCTGTGTGTACCTTTACAGAAAATGGGCTAACGCATAAAATCTCAACAGAAATTCCGAAATGCGTTTTCGTTTCTAAGAGATAATTAAATACGGTTCTAAAACCAGTCATTGTGCAGCCTAATTCTATAATAATTTAGTTATCCCAGGAGGCCGGCTTTCATGGAAAACATACATAAAAATATTCATTCTTCGGCTTATTTAGTAGAAACTATGTTTTCTAATTTTACACTCGAAGAAAACATATAATTTGGTTCTATAAAACTTTTCTAAGTCCCGGTATTAAAATATCCCACGTTTTAGAAGCTTTTTAAAGAGGGAATTATACTATTCCTTCGAGTGTTAAATCAGAAAAAGACGTAAATTTCTATTGAGCGAGCAAAAGAATGAATATTTGTATGAATGTTTTTCATGAAATATGATTGAATGTTTAAGGTCATGGAAAATCAATGAAAAAATGGCATGCTACGTAAGTAGTCATTTTTTACAGAGTGTAGTTCCTGCATGCAGCCAAAAGGAGATTTGTTTGAAAGCAACATCCTGAGGTAGCCGAACTGTGATAGAATTATGCTGCACGATGACTGGTTTTACAACCCTGCTAAATTAATCTTTTCGGAACGAAAACGCATTTCGGAATTTCTTTTGAGATTTCATAAGTTAGCCCACCTATTTTATGTCCCGCATCTTGAGAATTTTTCAGAGAATAGCCCGTTTTCCAACAAGCCTAGTCAGCAAGCGTGCAACGCGATTTAAATGCGCATGTATTTCATCTTGCAATTGACAACTCGGGGTGTTCTCGTACAGAATGAGAGGAATCACGACCGACTGACCGTCATTTTTTACGATGAGCATCAGGTTGATGCAGAAACTGTTACTTGCACATAAATTAGTGTATAGAAATAGTAAACTTGCTCTGAATCCACTACAACTCGCCTTTTCACAGCCCTTAAACAAGACAGAGACAAAAACAACGGAGGCGGCATAAGGCACAGTGGCTGGCGTAGCTGGACATCCCGTCTACGCTTCCAAAACACACCCCTGGTCCACGCAAGATGGACCAGGTTTCTACGGAAACAAAAACTGGTTGACTCTGATTCTACCTAGGTCGGTGTACTAAAGGGGGTCGCCTTTGGGAGTAACCGTTCAACTTGGACCCTATATCCCGAAAGGAGGACCGAGTTACCTCGTCAGTTGGCAGCTTCCCTAACTAAGGGTTTTAGCGTACCGTGATAGGTCAATTAGTTTAAAATACGCATTAAGCTATCTTAAACCACTGTCTGTACGAGAACGCATCACTTGCGTCTACGTATCTGTATTGCATTAATGTTGCAGCCTCCTAGGAGGCGTTTTTAGGGCTCGAAATCCACTCCAAAATTTTCACAGCGGCAGAATATCGGAAAAAAGCATGTCTAGGCCTTTAGCTTGTACCCAGATCAGGTGTATGGTATACTACCTTTGCCATAAATAAATATGCGTACATATTAAAATATTAGCTTAATTATTCACAGGAGGTCATAAAATAGAAACCGAATGGAGAATGCTGGGGACCCAATGAGGAGCCGACGGCTCGCCGTTGCGCCGTGCGGTAGCAGAAACATCTGCGAAACACGTACATATATGAAAAAGGAAGATGTTCTTCGGAAAAAATCGAGTTGTACTCGTGAATTTTCGAATTGGTGAGACCAACCCGTCGTCAGACGAAATGAAGAGAAAAGAGAGAGTGAGAAAGTCACACTAGACTAATAGACGAAACAGGACAAGCATTCACGGACGAACCATTAGCGTGTGAGGAGGGATGCGGGTAGGGAGTCATGCTGGGTTCTGAGCCGGGAGGGCAGGAAGGGGGGGAGAACGGTTACGGCTCCCCGTGTAGGAGGGGAGGGAGAATGGTAGGTTGGCAGAACTGCGTACATATATGTATATTTTTGCTTGTTAACTGCCTTCAACGTTAATAAATTTAAGAGCAAGTAACCCGCACTAGACGGAGTCTCTCTCACCTAATGAGTTGTCTAAAACCTTTTTACGACATTGTATATGAAGTACTGCGCACTGTTAATCCGCTGTCAAACAAATTAGGCGACAATGAGATCGATCTCGATGAAAAGTTGCGTCCTTATGTTTGCTCAGTGAGAGCACTAACGCAATGGTATTACAGGGCGGATAAAGGCAATATCCTGACGACATTTAAAATGAAGACAGACTATTGGTGTACCTCCAGGCACATCCACACTTTGCTTTACCCCAAATGAGGCATATTTAAATAGGTTGGTAAGCTGATTTTCCTTTCAGCACTTGGGCGCATATTAAAAAGGGCCTTACCATTGGTGCGTCTTTTTTGGTTTCCGTTCAGGCGACTCGGTTAATGGAAGGTAAACTAGCTTATCGAATCCATTATGACAGGCTAAACTCACCAACAATTTGTTGAAGTAAAATTTGCGATTGGTTCGTTTCCAAGTGTTTAATTAAACAATGTTTTTTTATGATTCTGTCGTGAAAATAGGTATAAAACGCTATTTTAAGGCCACTTTCTTTAAGCGAGATCCTAAGTTAGGTTAGAAGTCAGAGGAACATTTTAAATGGAAACTAATAAAACTGAAATCTCGTAAAGCCCTTCGCGATTGTCATTCTGCTGAAAATCGTAACCCATTTCAAATCTTCATGGTCACTGATTTAGAACCGATGAGACCCGATTGTTCTACCAAGCAGAAATCGAATCTCTCTTCTGTACTGTACATGGACACAAACCTAGAGTTGCGATTTGAGTAGCCATGCAAGGTAGAAAAACGGGAAGCATGCAGATTTAGAGAGTTTGCGTTTATTATTTAGCAGTATAAACTATTTAGATGACGACAAGACATGACCATACCCCCTTAGCATAAACTGATGCATGTTTGGGGATCTCCTGGATGTCCTCGTTGAGCCAAATGTTAGTTTCTAAACCGGAAATGTGTTGGCACATTAGAAGTCTTTTGCAATCGCTGCGCAGTAGTGCTACAGTGCTGTAAATTGTATTTAAGAGCAGTTAGGCATGTAAATCGACGCTTTTTAATATTTAAAACTTTCATATCTGCACGGCCTAGCTCCAAAGAAAATTGATGGCGAATTGACCCTTTCCTGCCGAACTGCAGAACACCGTATACTCCTGTTTTCATGACCAGTTCGAAGACTATTAGGTTTGTAAAGTTAAAAGTACCTGTCGTTTCTTTGATTCAGTCAACATTTTTTATCCGAGAATGTAAGACCCACTTGACTGGATGTTCATCACTCATTTTTTTAACAAATTCGGTCATGCTGAGGCCACCTTATGCGTGTTAACCGTTCAGAAGACAGTTCAAAATTATACAAAGGCTCAACAGTGTCTTATCATTTAACGTGATGTGATTTTAAGTGATCATTCCGACAATGAGTTCCCCGCTAAAAAGCACTTTAATTCAGTGAAATGTTATTATTGGACTATAAATTTTATTTGAAGAAAGCTTGTGGGATGACCTACAGAGTAAAATATAGACAAATAATAAAAAGGGATGGAAATCAAACGTCTATATATATATAGAGCCATGTACGGACTGTGGGTCCAGTGGTGATTTAAAGTAGCGAGAAGCTTCTTCCTTTGACAGATACCGTTTGCTGGTGATTTAATTCAAGCTGATGACAACCAACGCCAGTTTAATTTAGACCAAATGGATATCAGTGCGTGATAGCTCGGTAGGTGGAAATCAGAACAGCGCACCCGTGGTCGTTTTCGGAACCTCCGACATCTGCTGGATGAGATGGCGCACTTGTTATAATTGCAAACATTTGGAATGCAATTGGCGCAAAAAGTACTTGTTTGCAAACGGTGGATGTCTTCAAGCTTTCGTTTTAAGACAAAAAAGTGTAGCGCTTAAAAGTGTGAAAGACAAAATAGCGATCTTTAAACGCAGCCCATGACTCTCTCCGGGTTTAATAACATGACATCTCCGAAAAGGCATAGTATTCCAAATAAGTATCTCAGTAAAATTAAAATGTACAAATCATCAAATTAAGCCCTGATATTTTTTAAACTAACTGTGGAATTCTTTGCAAAAAACTATATGAATGATTGTTTAATTCTGTGTACATGCTAGATTTTAACCGGCCATAGCAAAGCCATTCGCTTATCCTTATCACATACGAAAAAATGACACAGTTCACATATTCAGTTTTGCGAAGAAGAGCGTTGTCAATTAAAAACGTGCCTAAGACGGATAGTCCGTTTTAACATCGTTAATAATTGTTTTGCTGACCCTTTTCGGATCAAATAAATGTGTCTAAGAAGGCTTCTGAATAAAAAAACTGATTTTTAAAAACTTTTAGGAGGGATTACGAGTTTCATTATTAAATTACAAAACCAGAGTATATTTTTGGAATTTTCTGACATGCAAGCAAAAGTAGATGGTTGTTTTGTGCCGAGCGGCCACTCCTGTATCAGGTTTTGATATGAAGTGACATTTAACGTGGAAAAATATAGTTTTTAGCTCTTGCTTTGTGGGGCTTTTAAGTCATCTGATAAAAACACACCAAACAATGTTGGTAAATTTCTGTCCGTAATCAAATTCATATTTGTTCTCCCCATGTAGGGCCATCCAAGTACATCCAAAATTATACGTACCTCAAACCTCAATTAATTAACTTCAGCTACGAAATAACGCACCTCTCGAAAAGCAGTTGTTGTTAAAGAATGTGGATGGGATTTTATGATTGTTTAGGAACTGGCTTCTTGTCTCATAAATACTATTTCTTAAGCTTTGCTTACACATGTTCACTTAAACTAGGATATAAGGCTAGTTTGGTGAACAGAGACATTACAACTGTTATATTCAGATGGAAACGCACATTATGCCACGAATTTCAGTTTTTGCCGGAATGTGCATGTTTATGTAAGCAGATTGCATTCAGGCTAGATATTAATCCGTTCTGATTGCACCGAAAAAAATTTGTTACATTAGGCTAATTTATCCTGTTTCATTAGCATGCACTTTAATGCACAAAATGCCTACCCAGTGCCGCGTTTTAATGGCCTCGCTCTGACCCCGAGGCACTTGCGTAAATCGAGGTGGTGTGATATGCGTGTCTAATTAATCATGTCAGTGCCGGTAAAATTCTCCTATATTCTCAAACTGCGCCTTTGTAGGTCGCCAAGGTTTTCAACCAGTCTCACGCACAAGTCCTCCACTTCCGTTCTATTGCGCAAGAAAGCGGTCATTCTGAAACGATTACACGGCAGTTTAGAGAAAATCTGTCCATACGTAATTCAAAGAGCGAAACAGGCCTGGATAAAAAAAATGAGGAATGGAAATCTCGATAAGCTTCCTGTTCTTCAAAATACAGTTAGGAATAGCAGAGCGCGTTAGAAATATACCAAAAGTCAGTGACGAGGAACGGGTCTGGTGTGCACTTACGGTGCGTGACCGATCTAATGAAATGTTGGCCAAAATTCTAAAGTGCGTTTCCTATTAATAAGGATGACTTAAATGGGGTTGTTATACTGATTGTCATATATCTTAACTCTATAAGTTCTCAAACTCCCATGATGTCGGCTTTCTAATGCACTTCTTTTCGTCCTCCTACAGAAACCGCACTCAGTAAAAAAATTGCTACTTAAATAGCATGCATTTTTCGATTGATTTTAGATGGTTGTATAAATTCAAATATATTCTATGGAAAACATGCACAAAACTAAGCCTTCTTTTATTCATTTGGTAAGAAATCACACTGTCTTCATAATTACGCTCGAATACAGTGTATATTTAGGTTTATATTTAGTTTCTAATTATGCAATTTTTAAGGCCGTGCGACGTCCATGCATGCAGGACTACACATGTCCCTTTGCTAATGCTCCAAATCCATTACAAAATTTAATGAACTCTACGTAGTATCTTCTTGAAAGCACAGAGAAATATATGATTTTCATTACGCGGAAAGTATGCACCTGTAGACTGTAGCTGCTAAGCACAGATGAAATGGCAGATCACGCTGAAAATTATTCCGGAATGAGAAACTTTTTAAAACCTAAATATACACTTTTTCGGGCACCAGATATGAAGAAAATGTGATTTCCTACCAAATGATCAAAAGAAAGCCTAGTTTTGCGCATGTTTTCCATGAAATATATTTGAATGTATTAGATCATCAAAAATCAATAAGAAAAATGCGTGCTGCTTAAGTAGTTATTGTTTACGGAATGTGGTTTCTGCAGGAGATTAAAACGAAATTCATGCGAAGGCCGACATCTCAGCAAGTCCGAATTGTTATAGGGTTATGCTGTATGATAATCAGTATAACAACCCCCCACTTAAGTTATCCTTCCTAATCGGAAAGGCATTACAGAATTTTGGCCAACATTTCATGAGATCGGTCACGCAATGTAGTAATATGAACAACCATTCAAAATTTGATCTTTAACGGCGGGAGTTGGAACAATCTTTTCTGAGCGACTGGAGGATGGTCTAATTGCGTCTTGCGAGGAAAATGTATTCCAATGAGAGAGTTGACTTCCGCTCAAACGTAGTGAGCCAGTCCGTCTCTTCGGCAGATTAACACGCTTCGGAGGTCAAAAAACTGACGGAACGGCCACTTCCAAAAAGGGTTGTCACAACCTGCTTAACGTAATTTTGAATTAGATGGGCTTATTTCAAGTTTTTGGTAAAAGACGAAAAGAAACGTCTTAAAATATTAGGTTGCGACAAGGCTACGCGCCGCCATTATCACTTTCAAATTAAATTAAAAACATTGATTGTCATAAGTACAGTTCTCATATCCTATTACGGTAGGATGCGGTTTGGTAGCCCCATCTGATGGACACAATACTGTTTGCATTGGGATTAAGGGTTAGAGTTAGCAGCTAGGCTTAGTTATTAGGATAAGGGTTATAGTTAGAGGTCAGGGTAAGGGGTTAACGCAACTATTTCTTAACCATTCAAAGTACAACCGCGCACCCCCAAAAGCTTTTCCTCGTCGCCTGTGCGTTCCCCGGCCCCGTCTGTAAAAACTCCTATTACCACCGGTCCCATATTAGAGGTGACTGGGGTGGTATTACATAAACCACATCTGACCCATATTACTTTTCAGTAAGTAAATCGGTGTTGCCTACGTGGCATTTCAAAAGAAGAAGAAAAATAGGCGTTCACCGGGATGGGTTCATTGGAGGTCCGACTTTTCGAGTAGTTGGTTCATCTATCCATCTTCAGAGACTGGAAAGTCCTGCGCACAGCTCCCCTTATATGGCGCACTTTGTTCAATGGGTGATCCGCCAGTCGTCTGTGTGGCTGCATCCGACCCGCATGTCACCGTGACCTGAATTGCCCCCAGAGATGACTGACGGCCCCGATTGTCCCGCACCGTGAATATCTCCCCCTAAGAAGGTTCGGAAAGTCAGATAAGGGGAGACAACTTGATGTGACGGTTGACAGATCAGTCGCCGAACATCTAGGCTTCTTGCAATTGCCTTGCTGTATGATCACTGTCCCGGCCCACAGTCCTAACGGCGTCAATGTTGAAAATGTGTCCCATTTGCGCGGCACGGGTTGCTACCTCTGGCTTTTGGTCCAACCTTCGCACGGCCAACTTATGCTCCTGCATTCGCGTTTGCAGCCTTTGGCCGGTTTCCCCAACGTAGTTGTATCTTCCGCAGCTGCAATGAAGTCGGTAGACAACGGCCGACATCTCCTGCTTAGGGATCAGATCTTTTGGCCGCATCACTCGTCGGCGGATTGTTGAGTCAGGCCTGTGTGCGACACCTATTCCGAGTGGCACGAGGGATCTAGTCACGGCTTCGGAGACCCCTTTAATGTACGCAATACTCCGCCACGAGTTTGGTTGGCTATGCTTTTCATTCCGTTTCTTTTGGCTGTCTTCCGCTTAGTTCAATGAATGCCCGCGGATAGCCGTTGGCTCTGAAGAGTTCTTGGAGGAGCTTTATCTCGTCCAGTTTGGCGGATGGGGTGCTGTAATGAAGCAGTGTCCGCACGCTCTACCGACGGATGGAGCCAGCTAATAAGCAAAAGAAGTCTAACGCGCTTCCTAGATGGCACATATTTAAAGTCGAATTTACAAACAATTTTAGTAATACATGTTTTATAGTTGAAACGAAAAATTACCTCTTTGACTGGATACAGCTAAACAACATGAAAAGACCACAATTTACCAAATCCTGCTCAATATCTTCACGTTACTTATAGGAATGAAAGTTGAACTTAAGTCTCAATAACTGCTTTGTGATAATCGTTCTGTAGTATTTATGCCTTCAGGATTAGTTTCGGAAGTCGTACTATTGCAGTCTATAGGTTACACTTGGATTTAAAATTTGAACCGAAGCACACGATGATGAACATTCTCCGGACGCGATTGATTTAATTCCAAATATTTGACAGGCATTGTGTTTGACATCTGATGGGATTGCGATGAAGAGAAGAAATACTGGTGACGTATGGCATTCCTAACAAAACAAGCGATCGAAGTGTTTAAAAAATACGGGGATTTAAGAGTGAGACAACTGTGAGGCAATAGACATAATAAAACCAGAATGCTGATGGACTTCAATTTTAAAAGCTAGAATTTACCAACAGCTGAACATTTTGAAACGGATTTTTATTAAAAAGTCGGAAAAATATTTAGAAATGAAAAATAAATCTACTGTAACAGGAACGTCGATAAAGACTCAGAAAGCCGACAGGCCTGATTCCGTCTTGTTCCGTGGCCCAAAGACTTCCCATCTCAAGAATACAATATAACTCCTGTAGCCTTGAAAGTGACGCTTATGATAAAAGTTGTATTTAGCTAGTTAAAAGACCACAGGAATTCAGTGAGCTTTTACAAATTGAAAGACTAGGACAAATTGCGATAAAGTCTGAGGAGCAATCTGGTGTAGTTTGTCGCATCCCGTGTCAGAACTGTCTTTCTAACTACACAGGCCAGACTGGACGCATGGTCGGATCACACATACACGAACATGGGCTGGCTGCGCGACGAGTAGACGCATTATCACAAGTGACCGCCCACACCTACGAAACGGGTCATGAGTTTAACTCCGCAGCCACGTAAATAGACGCCCACGTCGGAAACAAGACGTGCCGAGAATTGATTGAAGCCTGGGCCTTGGATGAGAACTCAGTCAATCGATCTGGCCCCAGCATATAGAGTCCTGCGCAGTCACCTCCGGTCTTGCGCCGTCGGTCGATGATTGACCTACACGCCCTATAGCTGTCGCTTGTTCTGTTGCTGCTACCATCTCTTACGATGAACTCCTGCACGAGTCCGAGAGCTTAGAAAAATAAACAAATGTTCCGGTGTTCGTCCATCCTTTTTCTTCACTTATATCTCGTACAGTTATCCGGTTCATTTATTTGTACACGAAACAGCTCACCCGCCGACCTAGTAAATTTTTTTCTGATCTACCAAGGAATATGACAGTTGTTGTTTTCATGTTCCCTGGAAGTAAATTCCTTTAATATGCGATGGAGATGAGAGCAGGTTGACAGCCACTCACCATGGCGGTTAGCTTGGGGACACGATTTGTCCTCGGGCTAGTAAAAGTCTTTTTTCTCAGATCCCCAATCTGCTTGTGTAAAACATGCTTGCCTTCAGGAAGAATCTTCTCTCAGCAAGTAAGACTGCCTTCTTTTGCCTGAGAAGGGCACAACGACCTGTTACACGGAGAGTCTAATCAATCCTTGCACGTTAGGCCAGGCCATCTTGGCGTGGTTAATTTCGGTGGTCTGGTTGCCAGTCTTCAAAGAAGTAAGAGTTGTCAGGAATTCCAAGAGCAGGAGACTGACCCACTTTTGACTGCTCATTGTATGCAGAATGTTTTGTAGTTATAAAATTTTGTGACCTCTTATTCCTTTAAAAACGCAAGTTTTTTTGATTGGCATATTTAGGATATCCGAGTTGATTATTTAAAGAAAAAGATGGGCTCTCCGGAACAGGTTTATTTAAATACTGACGCTTCAAAGAGCCTGTTCGGCTGTCCATTGTCAAAGTGTAAAATGCACTTAATCGATCAGAAATTTCAAGTGGCATGTTCTGTTGATCGGTCTCATGCTGATCGATTTTGGTCTCCTCTCGCTGCCTCGACTTCTCGGAGGATGGTTGACGGGCGTTTCGTATGCATGCTTTGTGATTCACCACTTCGTCGTGGGAGGTGAATGCACATTTGTCAGGTGGTCGGTCTGGCGGTTCTTGTTTCTCCTCACCGAGTACAGTCTCCGTCGGGCTGTCTCCTTATGACTTTGTTAAGCCAGGTGTGGTCGTTAAGTCCTGATCTCTACGACCGTGATGACGTAGGACTTTTTAAGCTGCAGGAAGGTCCAAATGCCTGTTGATATAGTGGGCATCGGTGAACAACGCCTCGAGAGTTAGCCGTTCTGCTTTTATGTTGCCCCGGCCTAAGATGGTAGCCCTCTGGAGGTCAAAAGTATGCCCCGTTTCTCCAACGTGTATTGCTAGTTGAGAGTTGGGATCTAACCTCCGAGTGGCCGATTTGTGCTCCTTTAGGCGAGTTTGCAATTACCGCCCGGTTTCTCCGAGCGGAGAAACGGGTCATACTTTTGACTTCCAGAGGGCTACCATCTTAGGCCGAGGCAACACAAAAACAGAGCGGCTAACTCTCGAGGCGTGGTTCTCCGATGCCCACTCTATCAACAGGCATCTGGACCTTACTACAGCCTACAATGTCCTACGTCATCACAGTCCTAGAGTTCAGGACCAAACAACTACAAAGGAATTAAGAAGGCCGTGCGGAGATAGTCTGACGGCGAGTTTACTCGGTGAGGAAGAACAAGAACCACCAGACCGACCGCCCGACAAATGTTCCATCAGCTCAATCAGAGGAGAGGAAAATCGATCAGCATGAGACCGAACCACACAACATGCCACTTGAGATTTCTGATCGATTAAGTGCATTTTACGCTTTGACAATTAAGAGCTGACCAAGTTCTTTGAAACGTCAACATTTAAATAAACCTGTTCCGGAGAGCCCATCTTCTCAAGTGAGTAATTTTAAAACTGGAGTCAGCCTTTTCCGACCAAAATACAGGTGGCTCCATAGTCCCAATCTTCGACACCTTTCGTCTTTGCTTTTTATACACAGCATCTGCCCATGCTACAGGACAAATATCCTGAAAAAAATGACAGAGCAGTATATCGGTTTCGTTAAAGTCTGTGGGCATACTGGGAGATTTCGTTCATTGTGTATTTAAACCTTGCAAGTAATTTAAAGTAGGTTCGCCCCCTATCCATTCTTCAACAAAGTTTTTACTTTAGGCTAGTTGACTGAAATTCAAACAGTGGGTGTAGAAGCAAAAACTGCGAGATATGTTTTACTCTGAGTAAGCCCCATTTTTCGATTTTTCAAAATAGTTTAGCAGTTGTCCGGAGATGGGCGCAGGAAAAACCCTACTGTTTTCAGACTGGTGTGCAAGTTTGCCCTTTTATTCTAGTATCTTTAAATATCGTTTAGAGTCATGTTCGGACGACCGAAAAAACAGGTTAACTTTTTTTCCGGAGCGCGTAGGTTGTTTTTACAGTCCTTTCCCAGTTTACAGCAAAAAACAGAAACTGAAGAAAATACCTATGTGCCTGGCTTCCATACCCTCCCAGGTATTTATTTGGCAATGGAAGCGGTCATTGCACAGTAGCCCATGTCCATTGAGAAGGTATGCACGACAATAACTGACTAAACCCCGGTAAACAGTCGGGTGGTATCCACCATATCCCTTGTACCGACTGCCTCTGCAAATATACAGGTCAGGCTGCGCAAAGACCTTGCAAACTATTTTTCGGGAAGAAGTAGAGTGGTAGATCGAGGCGGAAAGGCCTTTTCGGTATGTGTGAAATAAAAATGCAAAACTTCAGTTTTTATCTCACGTCAGATTACATTCGAAAAGGACGACACGACCACAAATCCTGACTGGAGCCTACTAAAGACATAAACTCGACCGTTCGCTGCGGTACAAACCGTGTGAGGGGTCTGGAACCTAGCCCGAAGACAGACGCGAAAGCGCTGACTACTAAACAACCGTACTTATCAATCGCGGAATTTTTGTCACCCTCGCCTGACAATAAGTAGACGAACATTTGTATGCAGTTTGGACATCAATATGCCGGTTAACAAAGTTGTAGAAAGGTAGTCACGCCTTAAGGGCCACGCGATCTCACTTGTTCTCAGTTGAGTACTCGCTTTCTTAATCCATGATTTGGACATTAGACCTGTCATGCGTGTGTGAGAAACCAGATGAAATTATGGGCCTCTTGACGACAAGCTTATTTTATTCATGAGTCTTGCCTTTATCGTCGTGGGTTCGAATCTCGCCGAGGTTGCCGTGTCTTTTGCAACTGCGTCAAATGAATTGATCGAATCTGCCGAAAGACACTTAATGAGCAGAAGCAAGGACAGTGGACGACCGCTTTACGAGTGTATTCGTCGACAGAAATTGAGAGTCCTTCTTCAAATAGCCTATTGCCCGGTAGATTTTGTCAACAAGAGTGACATCTTCGATAGGTAGCCCCTTATGTTTCAGATCCCCTGTTTTATGTTACTCATAGGAGAAAAGCGTACGTCTACGTGTTTCTAGGCATTTAGAACTTCACGTAACAAAGAGCGTCCTATACCTGATGACGGACGTCGGTCACTATTTTCTGGATTGTTTTGTGAAGGCTTCCATTTGATCAATGTCTTTCGGTCTATAACTGAAAACGCCCCCTAACGAGATCTCATCGATACTGTTATTTGGAATATGGCATGTGGGCCAAAACGGACTTTCTGTGAACCTAACTACCAGTCTCCGCAAACTGAACCCGTCTTTAGGGCAAATCCCCCATCATTTGTTTTTGAGAAAAAGAAACCTTTACTGCCCTACTGTATGTTAGCCAATGACACCTGCTGGGGCTTAATTCCAAGGGGAAGATGCGTAGTTGCCTTGGTACTTTTTAAAGACCTGATTTCTTCGGCTGTCAGTTGCTTGCGCCTCTCTCGTGAATCCGCATGCGGACAGGTTTTCCCCTTCTTACTGGCTCGGATGTGTGCACACAGCGCTCGCTTTCTTCGTAATTCGCTAGGAGATCATTCCTGCAAGCCACTGCCACCTGTATCATGTATCAGACAGTCTTTTACTTTAATCATTTGCCTAGCGAAACGCAGATCACAGCTCAGCGGAAAAAAAGATTTTCTCTCTCACTGCTATGTCCACATTGTATGCGAATTAACCCGCTCGGCGTATTACTCGTACGAATTTGTCAGTCTTCGTATCTGCGAGAGGGCTCATATGACTTTATCTCTTCACTTTCCTCAAAGTCAAAGATGAGGAGAGCATGAAGTTCGAGTTCAAAAAATAACTTTTACTCTGAGAGTGAGAGTGTAAGCTTTAATTGTTGCCCATGTACAGTTAATGCGTCAACTTATCGAGTCGAAAATCTATCTAGCAAACTGTTCTCACTACTATATCATTTTGGTCGATTTTTGCCAAAACATGTATAAATTACATAAGTCTGGTAGTCATCTGGTGGATTGTAGGTGAATTACCTAGGAAATCCTGCCTGGGCAGTCAACTTACTGTATCAGATTTGGTGGATTCCAGACGTTACAGTAGGTTGGGCGGGTAACATAACCCAAATGTGATTAAACTCGAGTCGTCCGGCGGGACCTCGTAGCCCAGGTGGTTAGAGCATTGGATGTACTAAAGCCTTTCCCTTACTGTGTGGGTTCGAATCCCACCGAGGCGCCGAGATTTTGTCGGTTGGGTCAATATGAACTGAACGCTTTGATAATAGATAGCCCGCTAAGCTCTCCGAAACTACAGCGATACAATTCCCTTGATCCGGTTAGCACTTTATTTTTCTCAGGTCATCAACCCAGATCTCTCAAGTTTGCTAACCTGAGTTCAAATTGGTCTTGCTGTTGGTGTTGTGACGAAGTACCAGATTAATTCGCTTTTGACAATCTCGTCGCGTTTTCTTTTACCGTATTGTTTGTTTTAACGTGACGGGGAAAACACTGCTGGACAAGCCCGCATCTTTGGCTTGCTCAGCGGTCGTGCTCTGCGTCTTGAATAACAATTTTACTCACCAACCGGTTTTACATACTGCATCAGTGTGCTATTATGGTCTCAACCGATCTTAATAACACAATTAGTCTGCCGAAACTGATGGATTTCGGCTCTGAAACATGCATATCAACTTCCAAATTGAGCCTGTAAAGTTCAATTCGATCAATTTACAGTAGATGTGCTTACTCATGAAATTTCAACCAAAATTTCGAAATGTGTTCTCGTTTCGAAAAGATAAATTAAGTAATGTTCTTAAATTGATCACGATGCAGCATAAATCTTTAATGATCCAGTTACCGCAGGGTGTCGGCTTTCTAAAGAACTTATTTTCGGCTGCATGCAAGATCTATACTCTGCAAAAAATGACTACTTATGTAGTATGCAATTTTCTCATTGATTTTCGATGTCCCTGAAAATTCAATTGTATTTCCTGGAAAACATGCATAAAAATATTCATTCTTTTGTTTATTCCGTAGAAAACCACGTTTTCTTCCAATTTCATATTCAAAAGACGAGTATAATTTGGTTTTAAAAAAGTTTCTAATTGTGAGATTTTTTAATACCGTTAAATGGCCGTTCATGAAAAGTCATGTATCTGCATTTACGAATGTGGCTTGTAAAGTTAACAATATTGCATGCATTTCTCTACGATGCTAAGAGGAGACCATATGAGGTCCATAAAATGAAGCAGTGCATTTGAACAATATTGTTAACTTTACAAGCCACATTCGTAAATGCAGATACATGACGTTTCATGAACGGCCATTTAACGGTATTAAAAAATCTCACAATTAGAAACTTTTTTACAAACCGAATTATATCTTTTTGAGTAAAAAATTGAAAGAGGACGTGAGTTTCTACCGAATAAGTAAAAGAATGAATATTTTTATGCATGTTTTCCATGAAATATAATTGAATTTGTAAGGGCATCGAAAATCAATGAGAAAATTGCATGCTACTTAAGTAATCATTTTTTGCAGAGTATAGATTTTGCATGCAGCCGAAAATAAGTTCTTTCGAAAGCTGACACCCTGAGGTAACTGAATCATTATAGATGTATGCTGCATCATGATTAGTTTTCCAACACTACTTAATTTATCTTTTCGAAACGAGAACGCATTTCGAAATTTTGGTTGAAATTTCATGAGTTAGCACATCTACTGTAATATTGACAGTGCGCACAAACGCTCCGTGTGGTAAATGAGCTAGACTAACATGGAGGTCATATCGGCTTCTAGCAGGCGTTATCAGAATGCACACCTTAACAAATATCAACATCTCAGGGTGCGGTTGCAGACGCCGTTGTCAACAAACGTCACGCACATTGAGACCCTTGCGCCTTCCCCATTGCTGTTGTTTGCTAAAATCTTGGTCCTTTGCAGTGTGAACCAGAGGGTGTGGAGTGGAGCGCCAAGGCGCGCACTTGGCCGTGCCGTCCACCTGCGTCCTCCCCCACCTGCGCTCTTCTTTATTATGTCTTGGAACCGAGCTCAAGTGGGGAAGGATTGAGTGCAGTAGATGCCTCGCAAGTCTACGTTCACTATAAACCTAATCAGGCGCAAGTAACCGTCCCAGATTCATCTTGTTTAGAAGGACACTTTGGACGTTGTCGGATGCGACGGTCGAACTTTCGTATACTACTGGCTGCCTGTTGACATTTTATGGGAATTTTGCGGTTATCCCGTTGAGTTCGATGGATATCGGTTCAAATATTCACATAAATCGCTGGACTGAAACTATAAGGCTTCTGCACTAATTTCTGAGGAGACTAAAGTGCTGAGGTATTCCCAGAACGTTGAAAACACCGATATCATTTTCTTGGAACTCACAAAAGTGCAAGGATGTAAAAGTGTCTCTACCAGAGAGTTAAAAGTGTGGACGCCGACAGCTTCCTCTAAAATACCGCGCCTTTCGAAATAAAGGGTAGACGACGACGGTGGCGGCGGCAGCGGTGTTCTTTTCGACCGAGAAAATCCAACGTCTGACCAACCGGAAGTGATTTTTTTAAAGTCCTTGTGAACTTCGCAGAAAGTCTCAACTTTCCGCCCTCTCCCGGTAGTTAGGAGAGCAACTTTGTCTAACCAGCCGAAAAAAATAGCCTCGGGTTAGTAAAGGAGACTTCAAAAAGACAATATCGACCCCGATCTTCCGGCGGAGGCTTTGACGGCGTCTCAGAACTTTCGGTTTTGCCATTCTAATCCGTTTACTTGTCCCTGACTTTCCCTTCGGCGTACAGAAACGCGAACAGACCACCTACAGTAGGTGGGCTAACTCATGAAATGTCAACCGAAATTCCGAAATACGTTTTCGTTTAGGAGTCGTGAAACTACTCAGCCTGTAACATAATTCTATAATATTTTAGTTACCTTAGGACGCCAGCTTTCAAATAAATTTCCTCACGGCTTCATGCAAACACTGCACTCAGTAAAAGATGACTAGTTGTGTATCATGAATTTTTTCATTGACTTTCGATGCTCGTAAATGTCCAAGTATATTTCGTGGAAAACATGATAAAACTATTCATTCTTTTACTTATTCGGTAGAAAATCACGTCTTTTTCCAATTTTTACTCGAAGTAAGGATATAATTCGGTTTTCAAAAACCTTTCTAATTACCGAACAATTTAAAACCTGCTCTTCCTTCACAGTTCGATCCCGGGTTTCCAAACTACAAGCCGTATATTTTCCGCGAATGGGCAAACACACATTCCTCTATGGTAATAAAAGAGGTCCATGTAGAGTTCATAAAATTCAACAGTGGATTTGATCCATACTGTTAACTTT
>CACRXP010000401.1:422484-441332 GCA_902702965.1 Spirometra erinaceieuropaei | reverse complement strand
ACTGGTGCATGGGCACCCCAGTACTGCAGGTGGCCTAGTTGCTACTATTACTGCGTCTTACCTGTAAATATGACCATAAATCTTCTACGCCGAACTCCAACTCTAACTCCACTGGAATTTAGAAAAAGGTCATCTGTAGCGCCGGCGGTCGATACTGCCCTAGCAACCGCAAAATTTTCAAACTGCGAACTCATCCCACAGAGCATGCCATTGCTGCAGATGAAATCCGCGTTTACCGAGGAGCGCACACATGCAAAACGTCCTCTCCCCGACCCTTCAGGGCCCAAAGACAACCACATCTCATTCCCGGTGATGAGCAAAACAGCCTGTTCCCGCGTCAGTCATGTCTACTCTACTTCTCTAGGTCAACTACTGTCATCTGGAAACTTGTTTAAAGATGCTGAGTCGCTCTAACTGTCACTGGTCGCCTAGGCAGAGCGAAATCTACTTATACTGCCTCTTTTACTGTTTTCGGGCAATATAAGGAGACATTTGTATGTATGTGACAGAATTACGTCATGTGCAGAGACTGCGTTATAATGACGGCGTAATACTATTCTTCGGCGCAGAAAGCTGTCAATAAACGTAAAGAGGAAAGAGCTACTTGGAAAAACAATTAACAGCAGACTAATGATGAGATGTCGCCGTCTTTCTTCTCATTCGGCCGTTGCGTGAAGCTTTGTCGGATTCTGTAGCTTTTTGTGTATTTATGGAGTCATTTCGACAGACCGGTAAACTAAACCACAAGATTAGGCACCTTCTAAACCTTACATGGGCTGGTTCTTGAAAGTTGTGATTTTCGTTATGATTACCGATGTTCTCGCCTCATACCATTAAAGATAATTTCAAAATTGGATTGCAGGATACCATAATAACAGCACAGATGCTAGCTAAAAGCCTTTCAGCTAATACCGGTGCTGTAAGTACGTACTGAGATTTTCCCTGGGCATTGGGATCAGTCGCGTGGGGAGAGCGTGGGCGAGCCATTATCACAGTGACAGTGAACCAATTTGCCCAGCAATCGTCACACCAGCATCCAGCAAGGATGACGAAATCACGGCCATTATCGACTCGGACTCGGACTGACAAGCCACCACCGCATCAATTACGACCCCAGCGGTGATTGCGAGAACTGTTAAATGTAGTGCGCATACGGTCCCACGGCAGCCACGTGCTATAAATACTGCACGCCTTGTGCCACCATCACTTTTATCTGCAAATGTCTCTGATGATGGGTTCGAGTGAGAATCCGAAACGTCAGGCTGATAAATTTCTTGTTCCAGTGATCGCATCTTCGTCCTCTGAACTGCTACCTGGAACTTGTCTGTTCGCTTCTATCAGTACGTAATCTTGTAACACAAATATATGCTACTAGCAGCCTATCGCGAGCATTCTGCTGTGGCCGATGGACATCGGTCCAAGTATTCATAACTCAAAGTTCGGTCTACGCATATAGACATTAATTCAAACTGATCTACCTAAAGTTAGCCGTTGATCTCCGTGAAAATTAAAAAGCAATAATTCTAAGAATTAAATTTAAACAACGTGAATAGTTTAACGTTAAAATGATCCTGTTTTTTTAAGTATGAACGGAAAGTGATTTTTTTTCGTCATCCTAACAACTATGGCAGGGACACGTGTCCCATGACTTGTAACTAAAATGGGACGCTTGGTGAGTTGTAAGGAAGCTAAGAGACTTTTTTGCTGTTTTGGGGATTCGGGCTTTGGCGAACTGACTAGTTTTTAGAAAGAGGAAGGGCTCACTGTAACAGACTTACTGAACTATCGACGTTTCAAGGAGACTGATGCGTTCACCATTCTCAAAGCACTCAATGAACAAAATCGAACGGAAATGCATGCGATGTGCCGAGATTGTCTGCTTCGCGCTGATCGATTTTTTCATCTTTCATTGCCGCGGTCTTTTAGCGGGCCTGCCTGCTGTGTGAATAATGATTGATTGTGCCGAACAGAACGTGAAGTCAGTACTTAAAGAAATTCGCCTATCAGATAAGGTCCATTTCTGATTGGCTCTCTGAGTCCGGGTCGCCTACGATAAGGCAGGGCCAACAAGGAAGACGTACTTGATTGTAATTGGTGCAGATGCCGATGTGCACCCTCAATAACCCAGTAATCAAAAGGTTCACATGAATAGGCAAATATTCTCTGATAAGGTTACTCGGGCACAAAGTTGATAAGAATGAACTGTCAAATTGCAAAAGGGCATCAGTTACTCCGGGGCTGTTGACGTTCCGTCCTTCTGTCAGCCTTCGCAGTGCCCGAGTAAATATCTTAGTCAATCGGAGCTGGGCTAGTCGTGTAGGAAAACTGATGTTTTGCTAATAATCTACCGCTTTCTTTTAGGCCGCGGCACTGGCGATTGACGACATTCCACTGCGACGGACAGGGTCCAAGCCTGGTCCCCACGGCACTGCAACCGGCAAGCCGACTGTCCGCTTCGCGGAGCCCTACTACGTTAATTGCCTCCGATCACAATCCCCAACAAACGGCGGACTCAGTTCGCCGACGAGCGTTCCTGCTACTCACACGCAGCTTCCACCGCCTGGGCCAGATAGGGCAGATCAAGCATCATTAAAGCTGCGACCAGGACAACGCGATTCTGGACCCGCGAGTATGCCCTACACCGGCCCCATTCCGCCTCCTCGACTGGACACGCTTTCACCCGACTGGACACCGACCGGACCACTGGCTGGCGCGGCATGGAACGCCAGTGGCGGCGGTTGTGGTGACGATTTCTTCAGCTACTGCTCTCTCGGCAGCGGACAGAGTTCATCCTCCTCCTCCACTGCCATAACCGCCTCTTCGTCTGCTCGGTTACCGGCCGAGACTAGGCCACAGTGGGCGCAAATTCAAGGCCGCATCGAATTTCTCATAAGTGACGTGAGCGCCTTGTTAGAGCGCGAACGCCGTGGCTGCGTCCCGTCGCAAGCGGGGGTTCTGCGTATAAAACAGCTGGTGCACGAGCTTATCTGCGAATTATCCCTTTTGCGGGAACTAATAGAGACGGCGCGGGAGGCGGCTTTTAGGCAGCGCAGCACCCAGCTGCAACACCTCCTCCATCGGCACAGATTTGACCTTCAAAAAGAGGAAGAGGCACTGACGCTGGCGCTCTTTCAGCTCCAAGGTAACGACCTGCAGACTAAGGTTTCGGAACAGGAGACCTTGGAGGCAATTGGTGCTTCTGTGCGCAGTCTTGCCTCCCTTCTCAGCGCAGTTGCAGTGAGTTCACACTCCTTTTCTGGACTTCTCTCAGCCTCCTCCTCCACTTCTAGCCCCTCCGCTGTAGAGGACGGTGGCACCGTAAATGCACCAGACGTGAAGAACGGGGAAGCCGAGCTCCTGATCGGTGGCAGTCTGAAAGACGATGGGAGTACCGATGAAATCACGCCCCCTTCAACTGGGGATTTGGCTAGCCTGTTGCAGGTCTACGCAGCACAAATGCAATCACATAACCTCCTAGTCAGGGACACGGTAGAGGAGTTCATGGGATTTCTGCGAACGCGGACTCCGCGAGACATGATGCCAGGCCAGCGACCTCCCCTGCCGACGGCTGGAGTGATAATTGCTCATGCCAAGTTCCTGTTACGTTGCGCGAGTCAGTTAGTTAATTTAGCAGCCAGTCTGTCGACTGCCCTAAAAGGCGTAAGCGCAGACACAGCTAGTTCCGGCAGACCCAGCCTTGTAAATCCAGATCGTCTACAGGGCAGTATTGAATCGGCCGGTGACGCCGTCTGTGAGGCCCTAAAAGGTCTCATTGCACAAACCAAGGAAGTGGCCGGATACCTTTCTGCGCCGGGTCTAGACCTGCCACCCACCACGAAGTGCTCTACGCGTCCGATCATCTCGGGGCCCGAGCTAGAGCGCTTGGTAGGCGCCATCAGCAGAGTTGCGTCGACAACCAATGATCTCAAGCAACTGGTCGTTTCTGCATCACACGCCGTCTCCGAAAATCGATCCAGCTCCTCGACCATTTCGTAGTTGCCGCAATGTCCCTGTACTGCTTTTGTATTCACACTTGCGTATCATATTTGTTTCTGAGGGTACTCTCACTTCATTCCATCTCACAGATGACAGGTTTTATTTTGTTTAAGACACAGCACAAGCGCCGATAAGCGGTATCTTAAAGAGCCCACACAAACGCAAATATTTGTGTAAAAACACCCCATTCCCCCTTACTGAAGTATTATTCAACTCCTTGTACAGAAGTCGACGGTCTAAAGCCAGCTGCACCCCAACCATCCTAATAGCCACCCGTGTACGCATAATATCTGTGTCATTTTATGTATGTAGTTTTTACGAAGCAATATTGTGATACTCCCCCCCTCCGCTCGTTTATCAGCGCTGCAAGCTCTGTGCCCCTTCCACTAGCCGCCTAAACTGCTATCTAATCTAATTTGCGTTTTGCAACTGCCCAAAACTAATGGCTGTATTTTTTCAGTTTTCATAAATTATTTTCTATCGCCGACTTCTGTTTCACTCTGCATTAGTCTTCAATAACATGGCGAAAAGTTCAGGTTAGGACTTAACTGGACGGAGTTGACGGTGGCTTCGCAGCACAATTTTGTAAATTACTCCGAATTGACTCGGGGATATGAACCCCTCCCCTCAATACTGCAGGTGACCTCCTACGGACTCCAACTCTAACAGTAGCCCTCGTAGGCCTAACCCTGACCATACCCCTAGTCCTAACTCCTCAAATACCAGCACTAGCCCTAACCCCAACGGTAATTCCTTTTGGGTTTCTTGTAGGACCGACATCACTTCAAATGTGCGCCTCATTGGAAACAAAAGACGCCTAACTCCAAGGTGCAAATCAAAGTAGACAAAACACCTGAGGGCCGCTGCAACTAGACCATTAAGCATCCAGTCCGCATAGCGCCTGATCCTTTCAGGCTGCTTTTAGGGCTGCTGTTTGCGTTTGATTGCACTTTTAGACAAGAATACCAGTTAATGGCCAACTGCGGCCAAAACGTCCGCCTAGAACTACGTAGCACCGACGTAGATGTGAGCGTCTAAGACAGAGGATCTCAGCGTTAGTCTTGGCCGAATTTTAATGCAAAGACTATGCTTCACATTGAAAAACCGCATTAATGCGGCGAAATAACAAACTGCGTTCCCTACCGGTAGAAAAACACGTTGTGCATGCTTTGGCATAACAAGGAGCGATTTAGGCAGTAGACTCTAAAGGATTCCTAATTTTCGCAATGTACAGCGAGCGACCGATCTTATGAACGGTTAGCTGAAATCCTGAAGTGTGTTTTCAGTTAAGAAGGAATACTTAGGTGGAATTAGAATACGGATTAATCTGCGGCAAAATTCTGAAACTTTTCGGGCTTGTCAGGATGTTGGCTCTTGAATGCACTTCTTTTCGATCTTCGGTAAAACCCCTATTTTGTGAAAAATAATTATTTAATTAGTGTCTATTTTTCACTTTGATTTTTGATGTCCTCATAGATTCAATCATATTTCACATAAACGATCGCTAGAACAAGTGCTTTATTAGCCTGACATTTCGCCCTCTCACTCAATTCCATCGTCAAAGACAGAGTCAGATAAGGGCAAAGGATTGCCCAGGTGTTGCGATATTTACAGGGTGTAGTTGCTAGGCCGCTACATGCCTATCACGGTTGGCAGCTCCCGAGTGCATCACAGCTTGACTGGCCAGGTGCTGAAGTATGCCGTTGCCATGCAGTTGCTATGCGCTTGTGTGTCGGTCAAGGTTATCGGCTCCCACGCTCATCGCACGCTACCGAGGGGCTGACTACCGGATTTCGTCATCCGTGTATTAACTGGTCGCTTTTTACCGTGTGAGGTTTTCGCGGAAGGTCACTAGAAAGCGTACTCAAAAGCCGCCATCCTGGCGAGTCCAAGGTATTATGGGATTATGCCGCGTAACAATTAATGTTAGATCTCCACCCTCGTAACCCTTCCCAATCCAAAACGTATTTCAGAATATCGGTCAACTTTTCATGAGATTGGTCACTGGTATAGGCTTCTGAATGCATGCCCACAGTTGCGAAAGCACATCCGGTAATTTGTCTGTGACCTTTGGTACTTGACTTACACTTCATTTGGCCTAAAAGACACTTTTAAATCATGCATGTTAAACCTTGCCGGCTTTACCACTTTTGCAACCTAAGACTAAGGCAAGAGACTTCAGGAAGGGTACCAGTTCCCCTATCTTGCGTGGGAATGTGGACGTCACTTATTATGGTTGACCTAGCCCAAGACTCCAGGGGGGGAGTTAGAATTGGCTTCGAGGTTAGTGTTAGTTGTGGTCGATGTAAGTTTTGGGGCTTTAGCCAAAGTTAGGAGACGAGAATGGGGAAATTGGGATATGGACAACGATTAGGATTAGGGTCACACCTATGAGGGTTAGTGCTAGAGATATAGCTATGAGGGTTAGGGTTAAAACCGAAGTCAGGCATGGGGATAAGAGCCCCTGGAATTCAGCCCGAGGCCGAGGTCCATATACCCGTATCCGACTACTAAACCTGACCTTGACCTTGACCCTAACCCTACTCTCCTTAGAATTTAACGGAAGGTCATATGCATTACGGGAAGGCTCCTATTCTCATGCCTACAATAAAAGGGTTAACTCATGAAATGTCAACCAAAATTCCGAAATGCGTTTTCGGTTTGAAAAGACTAATAAAGTAAAGTTGAAGAACTTAGCATCAGGCGGCATAATTCTATAATAATCCAGTTACTCCAGGATGCCAGCTTTCGAACAGATTTCTTTTCGGTAGCATGCAAAAGCTATACTCTGTAAAAAATGACTACTTAAATAGCATGCATTTTTCCAATTGATTTTCGATGCCCTTAAAAATTCGAACATATTCCCTAGAGAACATGTATAACAATATTCATCCTTTTACCCATTGGGTTGAAAATTACATTTTACTCTAATGTTATACTCGAAGGAAGGGTATGATTCGGTTTTCAAGAACTTTTCCGATTCCCGAATAATTTTGAACCCGACCTGCCGTTTCAATCGCACTGAGGGTTTCGAAACTACAAACCGTATATTTTCTGCGTACGGAAAACCAGACGTTTCTATACAGCATTAACTGGACACCATATAGATTCATCAAATTTAACATTGGATTTGATCCATACCGTTGACTTTACGAGCCACATTCGTAAATGCAGAACCATGACGTTTTATGAAAAGTCATTTCACGGTATTAGAAAATCTCACAATTAGAACCTTTTTAAAAACCGAATTATGCCCTTGTTTCAAGTATAAAATTGGAATAAGACGTTATTTTCTACTGAATGAATAAAAACTGAATATTGTTGTGCATGTCATTTATGAACTATGATTAAATTTTTACGGCCATCGAAAATTAATTAGAAAAGTGCATGCTATTTAAGTAGTCATTTTTTACAGAGTATAGCTTTTGCATGCTGCCGAAAATAAATCCGTTCAAAAGCCAGCATCCTGCGGTAACTGAATTATTATAGAATTATGCTGCGTGATGATAAGTTCTCTAACTCTACTTAATTAGTCTTTTTGAAACGAAAACGCATTTCGGAATTTTGGTTGACATTTCATGAGTTGGCCCACCTACTGTATCTAGATTAATAGCAATGATTACTGGTAAGCCATATTGTCTTGATACGGACTGCTGCGTGGAGCTTATGACGGAAAGTGGAATGTTGCTTTGAAGCCTCAGACAAGTTCTTTAACGCACTACGTTCTTTTGTGGCAGGAGTACGCTTAGGGGAGCACCGACCGACGACTAATTTTCTGATTGGATCAGAAATCTTCCTGTCGAGCTGGGAGTAGTGCCAGGGAGACCCAGCGCTCTAGTCGTAAAAGAATCAATTGTAAAGACGCAGAATGTGATTATATTGATGAAGAACTGTTTCGGGCCTATTCTGCTTTCACTCAGACAAACATAACTACGATCAAGATCCGCAGCAACAGAGAATGACAGGTGGCTAGGCTCTGGTGAACTTCGACCCGATGAAGTCCCCAAGAGCCATTTACTAGACCCCCCCCTGCAGACTATCTGCTCCGTGTGTGGACGCACGCATGTGTAGAGGAGAGGGACAATTGTAAATACGGGTAGACTGATACAATACCCTGTCGGGCATATTCTGCCTTCATTTGACCAATCATAATCCTGACCAGTAGCTGAGACCAGAAACACAAACGCATGTGTGTGCACGGCGCAGAAAGTGTCTAGCCGATGAGTCATAAGTACTTCATGGAATCGAAGTTCATCAGTGCCTCGCAACTGGCTATTCTCTGTCGCTGCAGGCCAAGTATTTATTCAATTAGGAATGGGCGCACACCAATCCATTTTCCTTCCTAAAACAAACAAGTCATCCATGCAGAACACTTTTGCCTCTTGAAATCCGCAGATAGGTGTGCGTCCGCTTTTAACTGCATATTTATGTTTCTGTTCACAGCTGGCGTAAGGGTTATGATTGGCTAAATGAGGCAGAAGAACTTCAAAACATAACTGTATCGATCTACAGTAGGTGGGCTAACTCGTGAAATAGCAATCGAATTCCGAAAGGCGTTTTCGTTTCGAAAAGATTAATTAAGTACGGTTGTAAAACAACTCGCCGTACAGCGTAATTCTATAATAATTAAGTTACGTCAGAATGCTGGTCTTCGAACGACTTTCCCTCCGGCTGCATAAAAAAGCTCTACTCTGCAAAAATGCCTACATAAGTAGCTTGCATTTTTCTGATTAATTTTCGATGCCCTTAAAAGTTCAATTATATTTCATGGAAATCATGCATGAAACCATCCATTATTTCGCTAATTCGGTAGAAAATTACGTCTTGTTTACATTTTTTATTCAAAGGAAGGGTATTATTCGGTTTTCAAAAACTTTCTATTTCCGAATGATTTTGAACCCGCTCTGTCGTCACACTTGCATCCAGGATTTCCAACCTACCAGCCTTGTATTTTCCGCGTACGAAAACCCACACATTTCTCTACGGTATTAAAAGGAGGCTATATAGGGTGCATAAAACTTAGCACTGGATTTGATTTAAAATTGTTAACTTTACAAGTCACATTGGTAGATGCATAGACATGAGGTTTTGTGAGGGACCATTTTACGATATTTAAAAGTCTTAGAGTTAAAATATTTTCAAAACCGATTTATGTTCCTCCTTTGAGTAGCAAACTTGAAAAAAGACGTAATTCTCCATTGAATACGCAAAAGAATGAGCATTTTTATGCACATGTTCCATAAAATATACTTGACCTTTTAAAGCCATCGAAAATCAATCAGAAAATGCATGCTACTTATGTAGTCATTTTTTACAGAGTACAGTTTTGTATTCAACCGGAAGCAAGTTCATTCGAAGGTCGCCATCCTGAGATGACTGAATTATTATTGAATTATGCTGCGTGATAATTAGTTTTACAACTCTAGTTAATTAATTTTTTCGACACGAAAACTCATTTCGGAATTTAGGTTGACATTTCATATGTTAGCCCACCTACTGTACTCGCAATCTCTGTCGCATACTCGGCCGACTTCGACCTAGTAATTGGCCGCCTCTTTGTGACCCGCTCTTGACAACTGGCACAAGAAGTCAGTAGTTTATCAGTAGTCTATGGGAGGTCTACAGCCCGCAAAATATCTTTTATTGCATTCCCTAGCGTCGACGCAGTCAGGTATTTCATGTCACTCGCAGGTCTTCATATTTAAGCTCCAATTAAATTTATAAAGCCGGGAGGCATACGTCATTTTGAAGCACTTCTTCCATAGCGAGAATTTAAATTAGACGCAGATCGCATTTACATGCAAAACTGCAACCGTGAGGCTTTGATCGCTCGGATAATTGAAGTACTTCTAGTAGGACTGCTCAGTATGAGTTCGGTTGCATTTTGTGTCCCCTCTACGCTATATCGCAATAGTCGATTTTTGCTATTTGAAATGTTGTCAACCTTAAACGTCTGCTGTATACATACGTCTGTTTCATATATCATTTTGTCCGTTTTAAATGTATTGACATGGACCGGAGTTCTGACAATTCGCTTATGCTGCTCAACCAAGGTCGACAGAAGAGACGCCTCGAACTGTGCAGAAAACAAACAACGTTAAAAGCCTGTCCATAGGCGAACTTTTGAGCTATTTATCTTGATGTAAAAGGCGCCGGATGAGGACGGCAACAATAAAAACAAGCGTCCGCTACCAAGGCCAACAGCCTGTTCATTGCACTGGAAGCGAACACATAGATTCGGAAGGTAAAGAGCAACTGTATAGGCAACCTGCGATACGCGCACCTACGGAGTCGCGTAAGTGTACAAGCCTGCCTATCGGCTGGTCTAGGAACTGTCTCCCAGTCATCATCTCCCTGTCCAATCCACCGGGCCGGCTGGCTAATTGCTCTGTCCTCGGTAGCCTGTAAACTGCCACTGCCAACATGGCCTCCTGTGCCCTCATGTAATCGCATTGTTTTACGGCACAGACCCGTGTTTGCGCACCGTGGTAGAGTAATGTGTCGCGAGAGATGTCCCGAAAACATTGCGCGAAGTGGAATCAAAAAGCTGCCTAGACACTGGTGTAGGAGCTGGACGTCCATGTACGTGGGCGCAGGAGAGAGAGCGGGAGAGAAAGCGCCGGACACACCGAGTGCTCGCGCACGTCGGTAGGGGAGTTCATTTAGTCAAGTGTTTACGTCCGAAAACATCGGATGATTTACAGAAGCGTGTTAGCTGACCGGATGGTTTACTGCGAGTTAGCAGTGCTCAATAGGAGGGCGTTTAAATCCTCATTTCATCATCTGCTCTCAGTTCTTCTCTAAGGCTGGTTGACACACTTCTGATGAAAGAATGTTTGTCTTCAATCAAGGGACGTTTAGGCAATAAGGATGTCGAAAACTGCAGGTAGGAACCTACGAGATCAGAAAAATCTTTCTGGGGCGTACTTCTGACCGTGCACATTTCGACGTTTTGAACAATAGTGGCCGTTTTCACGTGGAGTGAGTTCGTATTTCCAATAGGTGGTAACATTAGGAATAACTGCTGCTTGGCTGGCCTACGGACTGTGCCAAGTTGGCTCTCTGTCATTTAATCCCTTTTCTTCAATGAATATCGTGGAATCGGCTGCTCGGCATCAACATCAAGAATTTAATATGTACAGTATGTGATCTTTCTCATGAAATTTGATAACGGAAACTGATTAGAGAATTTTTGGACGCTTTTAACGTGCCGCATTTTGTTCGCTCATCGACATCCTTCAATAAAGTGTCCTTTTCTTGTGGAGAAATTGTGTTTACGTAATTATATCAAGTAAAATATTCATAAGATTCAGCGAAATGGACGTTGAAATATATTCGTGCAATTTCCTATGCTAATACATGTCCTAGACTCCAGTTACGCATCTGAGCGACTTTTCATCGAAAGGATAGTAATTTGCCTGCAAGAGTTTTAATAAACAGACCTAGCCGAACTTGAAAATTTATTTTATGTCCGATGTCAACCATAGTGATTAGTCTGCTAAGACAAAGGTTATTTTAATAAAATAAGAAGTTTTATCAATTCCTAAATGTCAAATTAGCAGATCTGTGCGATTTTGTGCCCTTAAGTGTAATAGTAACGCAGATGAGTATTCTTTCGTTTAAATGGGGTGAAATTGTTTTGCCGTTTGGAAAATTCTACCTGATGCCACATAAATGACCACTACCGAATGGTCATTTCCAGTTCTGAACATATGAAACACTACTTTTCGTGTAGTTTAGTTTCTGTTCATATCTTATCCAGAAATAGAACGAGCAAAATATTAGTAGTTTCATCAAAATATCAGCATTTGTATGGGCGCTCTGCAGTGCATTCATGCTCGAAGAACGGAGACGAAAAGCGAGCAAAAACAGTGGAAATGGCCTCAATGTATAGAGGAAGGCATGTTCGTGAGTTTAGGGTAGAAAAATATTACTATTGCTTAAGAACGTGAAAGAAACCGTCAAAAGTGTCAAACTGTTTCTTGGCCTCGCCGTGAAAAAAATGCAAAGTACACAGAGATCCGTCGACGGTGTGCAGTAATAAAGCACTTCCCAAAAAGTTAACATATTAAAGAAAGTTTTCTTATTGATCCAAGGCATATTCGTTGATAACTTTCGTTGTGGACAGTTGGTTTTCTAGAAAATAAAGTTTAGTGCTTGAATTAGCCTTCAAATGTGACCCAAACGACCCTCTTTGTGAAAAAGAACGTCTGAACACTCAGCAATTTGGTTAATGCCTTCAAAACAATATTTTTTAAAGTTCTCAACAGACAGGTAATTCAGAATTAATCTTTATGGTCGATCGCGTGAAAGAACTGAAAATCATGAAGTATTCAGCAAAATTTCGAGGTCGATCTGAAACTCAACGTACTCCAAAACGAAAGAAGAGTATAAACTAATTAAACGGGAGAAAATTTATCTCCAAAAACACAAAATGGTATGTTTACGATCACGCCTGTCAGTTCTATCTAAATTTATTAGGCACCGACCGGCCTTAAGGCATGTCACCTTATGAAATCTTTTGATCCTACGACGTCCCCATCAGCGAAATCAAGCAAAATTCAGCTTCTCTTGTTGAACCCCACCTTATCTAACTCCAAATCGCTAATGAAATTACGGAAAACTGGAAAACCGTTTTGGAATCTACAACCAGAATGTAGGCAGTTGACAAACCGTCATATATGAAGTCACACTACTTATGTAACGATATTTAGATGTAAACTTCACTAAAACACTGTTATTAGACGTTATTTAATGTCTACATTCATATTTACTACGTTTTTGGTATAAGAATACATTCTATGCAACCAAAAACGAACTTTCCTTAATTAGATTCATTTCCGACGTTTTCGGGATATCGCGCTTTTCACAATAAATCTGCATTTCTAAGAAACGCAACACTGCCTATGCTATTTCTTACATGTTTTTAATTCTT
Source organism: Spirometra erinaceieuropaei (assembly GCA_902702965.1). Lineage (NCBI taxonomy): Eukaryota > Metazoa > Platyhelminthes > Cestoda > Diphyllobothriidea > Diphyllobothriidae > Spirometra > Spirometra erinaceieuropaei. The sequence goes on along the minus strand of CACRXP010000401.1, from coordinate 428,401 downwards.
TTAAGCTTGCACCTAATTAACATAACATTTGACTCATTAAATGGTGTCGGTTTGCGAATGATTGGCAATCATTCATAAATTTCGACACATTTCATGAGTTAGGTCACGCACTGTATGTTCGCTTAGCAAATACGGCCCAGGGATTCCTGTAATACGGGAAGGATATTGATGTCATTTTCAATAGTAGGGTAGATGAGCTCGACAATTGGAGGAAACTGCGGAAGGCGCTGAGAGAACTCGAATTTTTGCCATATGTTTGTTTTACTACTCCAACGAGGTTCCAGAGCAGACCGCGCATTTTGAAAGATGATAGTCCGGGGGGAGGCGTGAAAACGGGTGGAAAATAGACAATCCAAGATCTTTGGCTAAAGGAGGCCGGAGTTGGTGATGCAGTATGTAGCAGGCGAACTTAATTCCAACCAAAACTCCTTCCTTTAATCTTCGTCAGAAACATGACCCCAAACTTTAGTAAGTGGGCTTGTTTTGGTAAGCAATTCATGGGCTTATGTATTCACCCATTACCGAATCCCCAAGAAGATATGGTCCCTCTTTCGCATATTCTACACTCTGTAGAGCAAGCCACAGATGATGAACAGATTTCAGCTTCAAGTGAGGCACGGAGGTCGTGTCAACGGAGCTTAGACAAATAAGACGTTGTTTTAAACGAATACATTGCTAGATTTGTTCTAGCGTTGGTATAGCTGTATTATTTAACTGACTTTTTAGGGGAGGACCAGTTCAAACCAATACCTTTTTCTGCCTACACAAGCAAACAGTCTGGGATGTCTTTGTTGTGCATCCGCAACTAGCGCATAGTCCTCAGTAAAGACGTCCATTCCCATTCAGCTTCTGTAACACAGCTCGTTTTTCATCGGTGTTACCCGTGGTAATGATACTGAACGAATTAAGTGCCTTTTCGCTCAGTACGGCGCCTTCGCAAGGTCACACCAGGCAGCCAAAAACGACATAACATAAACAATTCCGCCTTGTTATCAAAACGGTATTATATTATAAGATAATTTAAACTATACGGAAGGAAGTAAAACGGGGTTCCGTTTACGACCGGCGACATTTCAGTCAAATTGAAGGCACTTTCATATATAAACAGTAGATGTGCTAACTCATGAAACGTCAGTCAAAATTTCGAAATGCGCTCTCGTTTCGAAAAGATAAATTAAGTAATGTTGAAAAACTAATCATGATGCAGCATAAATCTATAATGATCCAGTTACCTCAGGGTGTCGGCTTTTGAAAGAACTTATTTTCGGCTGCATGCAAGGTCTGAACTCTGCAAAAAATGACTACTTAAGTAGTATGCAGTTTTTTCACTGATTTTCGATGCCCTTGAAAATTCAACTATATTTCATGAAAACCATGAATAAAAATATTCATTCTTTTACTTATTCCGTAGCAAATCACGTCTTCTTCCAATTTCATACTCAAAAGAAGAGTATAATTCGGTTTGTAAAAAGTTTCTAATTGTGAGATTTTTTAATACCGTTAAATGGCCGTTCATGAAACGTCATGTATCTGCATTTACGAATGTGACTTGTAAAGTTAACAATATCGCTCAAATCCACTGCTTAATTTTATGAACCTCATATGGATTCCTCTTAACACCGTAGAGAAATGCATGATTTTCCATACACGGAAAATATACAGCTTGTAGTTTTGAAACCCTGAATGCAAGTGTAACAGCAGGTCGGGTTCAAAATTATTCGGAAATTATAAAAGTTTTTTAAAACTAAATTATTCTCTTCTTTTGAGTAAGAAATTGGAAGAAGACGTGGTTTTCTACCGAATAAGTAAAAGAATGAATATTTTTATGCATGTTTTCCACGAAATATAATTGAATTTTCAAGGGCATCGAAAATCAGTGAGAAAACTGCATTCTACATAAGTAGTCATTTTTTGCAGAGCATAGATCTTGAATGCAGCCGAAAATAAGTTCTTTCGAAAGCCGACAGCTTGAAGTAACTGGAACATTATAGAATTATGCTGCATCATGATAAGTTTTACAACACTACTTTATATATTTTTTCGAAACGAGAACGCATTTCGAAATTTTCGTTGACATTTCATGAGTTAGCGCATCGACTGTACATATATAGATATATATATATAGATATAGATGGATCGACTTATAAACCACTTTCTGCGGATCCTACCAAAGCACAGGCCACATCTATTGATAAAGTGTTGAAGCGCCTCACGGGGAAAAAGCAACTGTCGGGAGAAATAGCTAAGCACTTGAAACAAACCGAACCCACCATTGCTAGGACCTATGGACTACCCAAAGTCCACAAAGCTGAAGTGCCGTTACGACCGATAGTATCGCTAATCGGGGCACCCAACTACAAAATTTCAAAGTGGCTATTCCGCAAACTTCATCCACTTACTAGGAATTGCGAAACGTCGATTGAGAACTCTACAGAGTTTCTAAAGAAATTAAAAGGAATCACAGTTTCCTCTGACGAGATCATGGTGTCCTTCGATGTTGTCTCCCTCTTCACGTCCATACCGTTAGAATTGGCGAAACAGTGCACAGAGGATCTCCTGCAATCCTGTGACACGGATGTTCCCGCTATTGCCTTACTCGAGCTCTTAGACCTGTGTATGGAAACCAATTTTTCGTTCGACCAACAGTACTACCAACAACTGAAGGGAGCCCCGATGGGGTCACCTATCTCTGGCTTCCTTGCCGAGATCACAATGCAGAAACTGGAGGCCACGGCTCTTCCGTTAGTTAATCCTAAATTATGGTTACGATACGTGGACGACACATTTGTGATCGTTAAAAAGGATCAACTAGAAACGCTCCACAACACCATTAACTCAACAATGCCGGGGATTAAATTCACACTCGAGAAAGAAGTTGACAAAAAACTCCCATTTTTGGATGTTCTTGTGCAGCGGAAGACCGACGGAACGTTGCGCACATCGGTGTACCGCAAACAAACCTATGCGGAAGTCATTCTACACTACGAGAGCAACCACCCCATTTCCTACAAACGGAGTACGGTCAACTGTCTGCTTAATCGGGCAAAAACACACTGCTCGGACGAAGAAGGCTACCGAGCCGAACTAAGTTACTTGTGTGAATTATTTTCCCGAAATGGGTACCCCAAGAATTTTGTGCGCCGATGCATGAGACAGAAAAAGTCAAAAGAAACGGAACAAAGAACTTCCAGCCAGGCACCCAAGTCAAATACATGGCGAACTCTCCCTTATATCAAAAACGTGTCTGAACTCGTGGAAAGGCGCCTAAAGAAGCACCAAATTCTGGTGGCACACAGACCAACGACTACATTACGTACTCAGATAGTACACCCTAAGGATATGGTCGACTATTTGGATAGAAAGGAAGTAGTCTACAGGATCCCGTGTGGGGCCTGTGATGCAGTTTATTGTGGTCAAACAGGAAAATCCGCCTCTACACGCATTCACGAACACCAACTTGCAGTAAAGAGGCGAGACCACCTGTCTCAAGTAGCCATGCATACCCTGGACACGGGGCATACGTTTGCTTGGGACAGAACACGGATTGTCGGCGCCTGCCCCTTCAAGAAAGGCCGAGAGTTCCTTGAGGCCATGCACTCGGATGAATCGTGCATCAACCGTCACATTGAGTTGGACGCCGCGTACAAAAGTCTCAAGGAGAAATGGAAGAGACGAGAGCCAATCGGCACAAAATGACGCAAATGGCGGCCGCTCACGGGCACAAACGCGAACGATTATCGATTTTTTCCACGTGCGCTACCAGATGTTAACTGTTGTCGGCACATTTACTCTCAGTCTGCGTCTGACGACGACCTGGGGAACCGGCGTCGAAAATTTACGCAATAAAGTTCATTTTCCCAAAGAACGCCTTTAACTTCAACTTATATTTCTTGGGATGCCTACGTTTCAATATATAGATATATATATTATAGATATATATATATATAATGATAGGGGGCGCTCACCGATCGTTCATACGGAACTCACTCGTTCCGTTGTGCCTTATGGGCTCTCTCTCGAGCCCAACCAGCAGCCGCACGGCGGCGCATGATACATAGGCAGAATGACATTACCGACAAAGACAAGGGAGACTGGAATAGCCATTTCTGGCTTATTAGCCGTCGTCAGCCAGCCATACCCAAGCCCGAAGTGTGGAACACCTGAGCCTCGACATCGCGACCTGTTGGTTTAGACGTCCGCGCCCCTACCCACCGGGCCACGAGCCCGTTGCCCTGTCGCTTTTCGATCGGGAATATACAATGTTAGGGGGAGCTCACTGATCTATATCATGCGCCGCTGTGCGGCTGCTGGGTGGGCTCGAGAGAGAGTTCTTAAAGCACAACGGAACGAATGAGTTCCGTATGAACGATCGGTGAGCGCCCCCTACCATTTTATATATATATATATGTAGCTCAGAGGGGGTATGCATTCCGAGTTGATATAATGAAAAGTAGAAGTGGTTTTTCGGAAAAAAATTTGAGTTTTACTCGTGAATTTTCGAGCTGGTGACACCAACCCGTCGTCAGACGAAATGAAAACGAGGGAGAAAGTTATGTTGTCACAGTAGACCAGTTAGCGTGATAGGACAGAACAGACCACTGACGTGTGAGGGGGGGTGGTTGGGTGGGCCCCCGAGGTCATGGTAGGTCACTGAGTGAGGGGCGGGGAAAGGGAGAGGAGGCGGAACAATTACGGCACGCCGTGCTGAAGGGGGAGGGCGGGTGGTGAATCAGTTGGAATGCGGGCGGCTGTATTCGAGGTCGTTGATGCGTGATTAGGGCAGGGGGCAGTCATTCGTGAACGTAGACCCTCGTAATGGGCATCTAAATCAACGTGGCGGTTGATACTACCCGCATCGGAGTACCAAGCCTCGAGAAATTCCCTCGCTCGCTTTGTGTTAGCCATGGCGACGACCTCAGTGCCATCCCAATTGAATCGGTGGTCGTACTCGAGTGCATGGGCAAAGACGAGGGACAGGGGGTCTCGCTTGATACGGGTGCCCAGGCATCGACCTGTATGGCCAACATACACGCAAGAGCAATTAGCACACGGAATGCAATAAATTACATTCGTTTGTTGCTCTTTGGGGAGGGGGTCCTTCACTCGAGATATTGCTGCGCGTAGTGAAGATGCCGGTTTGTGGGCAACGCGAATACCCAGGCGGCTGAGCTGCCGAGCGATTATTTCGGAAGTTCCACGCATATATGGCAAGGAGTAGAATTTTCGCGTAACAATCTCTCCGTTGGGGGTGGGGTCTTGCGACTGTGTCTGGTGCCTGAGACAGTTCTTAACAAAACTGATCGGATATCCGTTAGAGCGGAATAACCGATACAGGTGAGCAAGCCCACCCAACCACCTCCCCCCCTCACACGTCAGTGGTCTGTTCTGTCCTATCACGCTAACTGGTCTACTGTGACAACATAACTTTCTCCCTCGTTTTCATTTCGTCTGACGACGGGTTGGTGTCACCAGCTCGAAAATTCACGAGTAAAACTCGATTTTTTCCGAAGAACCACTTCTGCTTTTTATATATATATATATATATATATATATATATATATATATATATATCGTATGAGATATTCCTGCTGGATTGATGCACTCTGCGAAATACGGCGCAGTAATAGCGGGAATGTTGAAAACACATGGGCTGGCTGCGATTTCTTGTGGCTACACTTTAGCAAATGACGGTTCGTAGGAGTATCAAAGCACGCTAATTGAACTACGCAAGTCTCTCCTGCGATAACACCCTTCAAATAAGCATCACCCTCCTATACGCGAAACATTGGCAGTCTTGGTAACCTCTAATGTTCAAACTTTCTCATGCATCTGTGTACATGTTTATACAAGTTTTCCTTGCACGAACAGTTTTGTTCTGTAGTCTGCCAATCGGATTCCAATTTAAATCTGGTTTATT
>CACRXP010000401.1:388770-422277 GCA_902702965.1 Spirometra erinaceieuropaei | reverse complement strand
TGAGCAAGCCCACCCAACCACCTCCCCCCCTCACACGTCAGTGGTCTGTTCTGTCCTATCACGCTAACTGGTCTACTGTGACAACATAACTTTCTCCCTCGTTTTCATTTCGTCTGACGACGGGTTGGTGTCACCAGCTCGAGAATTCACGAGTAAAACTCGATTTTTTCCGAAGAACCACTTCTGCTTTTCGTATATATATATATATATATATCTCGTATGAGATATTCCTGCTGGATTGATGCACTCTGCGAAATACGGCGCAGTAATAGCCTGAATGTTGAAAACACATGGGCTGGCTGCGATTTCTTGTGGCTACACTTTAACAAATGACGGTTCGTAGGAGTATCAAAGCACGCTAATTGAACTACGCAAGTCTCTCCTGCGATAACACCCTTCAAATAAGCATCACCCTCCTATACGCGAAACATTGGCAGTCTTGGTAACCTCTAATGTTCAAACTTTCTCATGCATCTGAGTACATGTTTATACAAGTTTTTCTTGCACGAACAGTTTTGTTCTGTAGTCTGCCAATCGGATTCCAATTTAAATCTGGTTTATTTTCTCCCTCTTTGCAACTGCATTTTCCCGCTTACGGTTCACCGACGGGCTCTGCGGACTTCGCAAAGCACTGTAGACATTCAGTATTGTCATCTCAATTTGAATGGAAAACCAAGAGATCGGTGAAGTTGTGTGAGTAGAAAATCTTCTATTCTACTTCTTTTGAAAAGGTTAGAACCGCATAAATAGCGAAGTCAAAACTGAGCATCTGTCAGAAAACGCCTGGAACTTTCATAGAACAAAAACTTATTAAGCCGCCCCTAGCCCAGTCTGAGAAAAAGGTAAATTAAGGGTCGAAGAAAGCCTAACCGCAGGTAGGTGTTGCAAAATGAAGTAGAATATTAAGCAGTATGAGACGGTTACAACGGTGGACCAACTGTATTCGAAAAATAGTCAATGTCATCACCTACATGTTGCATACAGTGAAATGCATTGAGAAGGCGATCTTATGAAATGTAGACTAAAATTTTGAAGTGCGTTTTTGCTTAAAAAGGTTTACTGAGGTGGAGTTATAATATTGCATCATGCGACATAATCCCATAGTATTTCGGACGCATCAGAATGTTGGCATTCAAATGCCCTGCTTTTCGACTTCCAGTAGTAATCGAACACGATGAAAAATGATTACGTACGTAACATGCGCCTTTCACATTGATTTTCGATGGTCTTTTAAATTTGGATATATTTTATAAAAACGTGGAGAAAAATCTGCTTTCTTTTATTCGTTTTTTGGATAATAACGTTTTCTTCACATTTTATGCTTGAAGAAGGTCTACATTTAGGTTCTAGTGTTCTATGTTAATTCATGCCGTATTGTACGCGTACGTTTTTCTAATGTTCCTCGTGAAGTACACAACATTGTTCCTATCCAGTGTAAGCATTTATGAACTCTACAGGGCATCTTTTTAAAGGCTTAGAAAATGTTGTATATACCAACATACACTTTCTCGGTGATTAACCTTTTTTTGTTGAACATGTTCTAGTCATGAGTTAAACTTCATGGCCAGACAAATCTATAAATTATTCTCAGTTTAGAGAACGTCAGGTGATTGCTGAAATCTTTACTCATTGGCTGCTTACCTTAGTCCTTTTTAGTGTTTTCGTAGAGCATAATTTATGCTTGAAAGTCCACATTTCCATTACTTTAGAATATGCCAGCCTCTCTGCAGCCAAAGAGACTATGCCGGTAGATAAAGTAACGCTGACTCCCTGAGGCTAACAGGATGTTGTGCGGCCAATCTCTGAAATAATTAACATTACCATATAGCCAATAGAGGCGATGATGCCAGTTCCAGGAACTAGTCGATAAGAAGTAGAAGCGATTGCTGGAACAAGGGCACTGTAATTTCCGTCCTTGGGATAATTATCTCTGCCTTTCCACTTCTGGAATCTCAGAGCGTTAGACTTTTTGAATGGTAAGTTTAATTAGAGCAAATTCTATACTAAGCATTCCGGTAGATTAAAAATAGTTATATCGCCGCCCACATTCTTCCAATGCTCATATATAGTGCATGACCTAATTCATAAAACGTGGTGGTGAAAATTTAGACGATCAAATTTGGGGAGATTAAATGCTTAACATTTTATTTACTTGCCTAGTTCGTTCCGGAAAATGTCCTTTTTGCATGCAGAATGCGTTTATAAATACTTTTTCAGTCAAAATATTTAGATATTTGAGTGGAGATCTACATTACTTTATATTTAGATAGTTTCCTATGCCGTTAGCTACTCTTAAGTGAGTTTGAGTCTGCTTACGTATTTAACTGTTAGAAGAGATTAATAAAAAACTGAAATTTTCTATTTTATTTCACGGAAAGCAGATGGAGCGGGATATAACGAAATATGAAATTATTAGACAACCGGAAGTTTTATCGATTTTAAAAAGTCGGTTTTGCAGATCTGTGCTATTTCGTACTCCAAACGTCTAAAGACGACCATTTGCTTAAATAGTTCAAGATTTCCCTATCCTTTGCGAATACTCAATAACTTGCCTTAAAAGGACTCTCCAGCAAGTGGCCCTGTTAATTTTTATGCATATGATAAGAAATGTTTACTATGGTGTAGTTTCTTTTAATTCGTACTTTGGAAATGGAACAAGCAGACGATTACCAGTTTTCGAAATATCCCAGTATCTATATGGTCATTCTGTTGTGCACTTTTAACCGCAGAAAAGAGCCCAAAAGTTAGCAAATATAGCGGAAACGACTCCAGTATAAAGAGAAAAGTGAATTCTTTTGTATACCAAAGAAAATGTTGTCACGTTTTCAGAGAAACGAAAGAGCCCACCAAACCTTTCGATCTTTGCTTTGAGTTTGCCTCAGAAAAAAGGAGAGTACGCAGACATATGTTAGCGAACTGCTTTATTGGAGCCTTTTCTTAAATAGGTGACTTGTTGGAGAGAGTTTTTTTCACTGACCTAGAGCGTATTTTTTGCCGACTTCCGGTGTGAAATTCCATTTTTTGTCTGCGATAGGATTTCATGTTTGGATAAGTTTACACATAAGATCCAAATGGTCATCTGCATTAGAAGGAGTGTCTACGAACCCACTGCTTCGATAGAGTCTTTTAAGAGATGTCATATTCCGTATATTTTGATAAAAATTTCACGCAAAATCTACCCTTATGTACAGTCGATTGCAAACAGTGAAAATCAGGAAATATCCGCCGATATTACAAGGGCAATCTGTAACTCGACATATTCCAACATCAGAAAAACTGAAAATGATTTTTACAGGAGAAAAGATCTCTTAGTGTACACAAAATGGTATGTCTGTGATTGCACACCCCAATGTGTCCCTTTGAAAACGTTTGTTCCACTGACCTCTCTATCAGCGAAATCGATCAAAAACCTGTTTTTCTAATTTAATTACATCTCAGACAATGCGAAAAGGAATATAATATACCCAAGTCTCCTAAACACATTTTGGATCTATAGTTAAGCTGTAGGCTATTCGGCTTACCGCCACACCTGACATTACCCTAATTTCTAAGGGATATTTCACTGCAAACTTTATTAAAGGACTACTTCCAAATGTTATTCTACTTATGCTGTTACATTTACCTTACTGTTACGATGTACAGTCTTCCTGCACATCGAAAACTTAAGGTTTCTCAAATACCACGATTTATTGAAATTCTCTGAACTTCCAGTCTTTCAGAAAAGTTGTCATTCTTTGACAACGTAGTATTATTTTATACTTATTTATGTTTTCAATTCTCCCAAAGTTGCTTATTATTAATTCAGAGTGTTGGCCCGGTTTGCGAGTGATTAGTAGTTTTTCGTGAATTTCGGCGAATTTCCTAAGTCCGGTCACATACTGTAGATTCACTAGACACTTTTACAGTGGCAAACTTACACCTCACGCGGAGACAAAATAAAAGCACCCTGAAGAGCCTTTTGAAGAAACGTTTCAAAATATTTCCTGAAATCAACATGCTCCCATGAACAATTATTTTATTCTGCACGGCATCGCTAATAACAAATAGCACAGTCGACTGTGTCCAAATATTCCAATTACCCAAATTAATTAACGCACTATAATCAGTCAGTGAATTGACCTTTCAGCAGAAAGTGGATTCAAAACCTCCTAATGCGATGAATCCTCAGCGAATGGGCAGTCCTTTAATCACTTTCAAATTGACAAAAACTACGACGTTTGCGAAGTGTTTTACCCACGCACAGTATGCATTTGTTCGTGGTCGGATCAAGCGACCTGGGTGGTGGCTTCCCTTGCCACTCTCACGCAGTCGACAAGAATTCCCCTGGGTAAAATGCGGTCCGTGGAAAAGTGCACGTCTGACGTACAGCCTTAGTCAGCCCGAGACATCCAATCACTGGGCTGGGCTTAAAATAGTAACCGACGTGCGAAGGTGACCAATCATTTCCGCCGGATCATCAGACTGGTCGAGAGTGTCCTTGTTGCGTCACGTGTGCAAACTCAGAAAAACGGAGAAAAGTCGTGCATCTTGCTGTCAGTGTAAAAGCAAAAATCCATGTCCTTCTACATCTAGTATTTTCGATTCAAAGTACACATAAATATGAAGACGCCTACTCTTGTATAGTATGTCTTTTTGAATTTTACCGGTCTTGTATAACTAGCTGTGGAATATCTCAGAATAGCTTATATACTTCGCCACTATGAAGGACCGTCTGCAAACTCGCGAGACTGCTTTTACCAACCTTCACTTATGAGGCAGGAAACTCAGTTTTAAGTGCATTTGTCGTACTCACCTGGAGAAGTAAATTCCATATCGTCGGAAACACTTGATCAGCACACCACCCAGGAAAAAAACCCGTTTCAGAAATCCGAGAAAAATTTGCAGGTTAGAGTTGGTTCAACCGTTTAAGTCTTTGTATGCCTGTGTGAAGGCAATATTTTCCTGTGCATTGGGGTTCGAATTCCTGTTGAAATGCATTCATACGGTACTGACATAAATAGGGTGAAAAGTCTTAAATTTCGTTGTGGGGAAGGGGCTGAAAGATGCCCTTCAGAAACGAATAAGATATTTGCGAATAGATATCCGCTTATATGAAAACGTAGCAAATAAACTTAAAGAAACCGTTAAAGGATAGTTGAAATATGTTTAACCATAATGTGTCGAGGCGATGAAGGATGCTCTGGGTCTAATTTTCTCCCTTATCGTTTCAGTTAATGGATTCGAGTGATAGATTTCTCGAGTCGTCACTTGACGCCCTTCAGATTCCCAGATAAAATCAAATTTATTTCATATCGATTTCGGTGTAGATTGTTTCAACCACAGGTGCGCAGGAGAAAATCGGAACCGTAAATTCTACTCTTTGTTTATTTCTTGATAATCAATTGGGAAAAATACAAGAAGATGCAAATGATGTCTCTTACGTACAAACATCTGAAAAGGCGTTTGAAGGTAAGTAGCAGACAGTAAACTATTTTGTCTGTGGAGGTGGCCCTATTTTAGTCAACACTTTCTAAATAAGAAGCGAAGAGGGCGAAAACTCAGTTTTCATACTTCATGAGCTGTTTCTATGGTGATCTGATCTGTTTTAAAATCTTAAGCATACATGATAATTGGATGAGTTGAGTACAGGTCATTTGCCAACGGTTTAAACATGGAGGTGTCTGCAGTATTTGGCACAGCTCGAAGTTGACCGTTTTCGTCACAACCACATACACCGTCTATTCGCCTTTTGGCCTCTGATCTAACCCTTCCGATATTCAAGTATTTTAATGCTTTTTGAGGGGTAGTGCAATTTTTCTCCCGCTGAATCGAGATGCAAATTTGTGCGCTTCACAAGGCGGTGTGGAGCTACGAGATGGGTGCGAACTGGCATTCGTAACGGTTGTCTAGCCACACTGACCCCGCTCGACTTCCAGTTATCATTGCATTTCAGCAGTGCCGTACCGCGTACAGCAGTCACCTCCCAATGACTGCTTCGATTGGATGGCGGAATCCAATGGAGGTAACCGGTGTGACACTTTTATCCATGACGGCCATATAAATGATGTTAAAATCAGTTATTGGAGAGGGCACAGCCATCCCGTGGCATGCGAAGTGGAAGCCAACAGTCCAGACGTGCCCAGTAGGCGTGCTGCGTCACCTCATCGACCATTTGATCTGCAAGAAGTCTTGGGTTACCTATGACGGCCGCAGTAGCGGGAGGGGCGCGAGCAATGCAGACAATCGCGCTTGTTCAGAGAACCAGATTTGCCGGAGATGGAGCTGAGGAAAAAAGCGAACCAAGATTATGATTAAGGATTCCTCAGCTGGAATAAATCGCTGAAACCGTGACTAAATCCGGCATGACAGCCGAAAAAATGTTGCCAACAGACTTAAAACGAGGTCCAGCGGACAACTGATATGTCCAAAAGCACTTCGCAAGAGACTGAATTCGACCGTCGTCTGCCGAATTTGCAGGATAGCTAGTTGCGATAGGAGACTGACTGATTCCCAAGGACACGGTTGTAAGAACCCCAACCGGCGGCGAGAGGGCAAATGCACACTCGCAAATTTCAGTCCATGCCGACCACGCGGAGTATCATCACAACTTTGGCGAGGTCGTGTTAGAAGGTCGGAATGACAAGCATGCAGCAAAAGAACCACGGGAGACGTAACCAACAGCAGACAGCTTAGTCTATATAATGGCAGATGAAGCCTCGCCATCTGTTGGTCACCATGGGCAAACATAGACAGCAAGAACGAGAGCTGTCGGCTACGATCGGAAATATACAATGGTAGGGGACGCTAACCGACCGCGACCGACAGGGCAATGAGCCCGTGGCTCAGTGGTTAGGGGGCGTTGGACTTCCAACCAACTGGTCGCGAGATCGAGCCCCAGGTGTCCACATCCCGGGCTTGAGTATGGTTGGCTGACGACTGTCAATAAGCCAGCAATGCCCATTCCAGTCTCCCTTGTCTTTGCAGAAATGCTGTTCTGCCTATACCATGCGCGCTTTGCGACTGCTGGCGGGACTCGAGAGAGAGAGCCCCTAGGCACAAATGGACGAGTTAGTCCTCGTTCATGTCCGGTAAGTGTCCCTCTAACACTTTATCTTCTCTTTGCTGAGACCCGTATTCTAATGTCATGAGGAAAACCTATATACAACACGATGTGTAGTGCCTTTGTCCCAACTACGAGCACTGACGAAGTGGTCATTCTCTTCTGCTCAGTATAAAATACAGTCTTCTCAAGCGCCGTCTGTTCACGCTCCTGCTCACGTATGCTTAACTTCAGCGTGTACACAACATTCAGCAGATCATAGTTTGGATCTGAAAAGTCAACTTCGTCTTCCACAAGTCAAATAAATGTTCCTGGAGTTAGGTAAATAAATGAGCCGGCTACCCATTATTCGCCTAACAGTAAAGGCCTCGGCTCCGCCTCTGTAGCATATAGATTGTCCTTTTTTGGAGTGGAGTTCCGCTGGATTTAAAACCACTCCTGTTGTCATGTAGCAAAAAACAGGCTTGTTGGAGTAATTAGCCGGTTAAAAATAGACGTCAGTGCGGAAACTCAATGCTCATTCTTGTCCCGAAATCAGGGCAGGCGTGTTGGCGTCACTCTCATTTGGATTTGCGTATTCATGGGCTCAGCCGACAGAGAGGAAGCCGGCGGGCCAAGTGGACAGAAGTAGGAGGGCGCTCATGTTACGGGACTCACTCGCTTCATTGTGCCTTGGGGGCCTTTCTCTCTCTCGACGGTTAATACGGCAGAAATGGCCATTCCAATTTCCCTTGTCTATATCTGTAATGCTATTTTGCAAGTGGATAGCACTTTGCCTATCAAATACTCAATGGTCGGCGGGGTTTGGGGTTAAACCTCAGATGCGCTGGCATTTTGGACTTGGCTTTTCCTAACATTAAGCTACTAGTGAATCAACAAATGGACACTTCGGTCGTTTTGCGGCTGCCTGAGGGGGTCGGAGTTCAAGCCCCAAGGCTCAGCGGAACGAGCATGTTCCGAAACCCTAGTGAATATTCCAGCTCGTAACCGGAAGAACAGTGGACTCTTGGCTCGAGGTTAGCTTTTTGGACATGATGGCGATCGCTGAACACAGAATCCAGGCTCTGCAACCCTGGAGTTGAATATGTCCGTCTGACGATAGCCGTCCAGTCAGAAACGCCTGTCCCTCTCTACACTGTTGAGATTGTGTTTTATGAGGATCAGTATTACGACCCCATCTAAATAAACTTTCTGAGTCGAGACGCATTTCGGAATTTCCGTTAACATTTCATGAAGCAGCCCACCTACTATATATAAAGGTATGCTGGAAAACGGGCATCTCAAGAAATTCAATTGAAAATAAGTAAGATTCTCCGTGAAGAGAATAGCCTTTAATGCATAAATTTTCGAGTCTGGTTTCCCAGCTCGTCTTCAGACTTTTGGGCTATGTACAATAACATTTAACTAGTTGACCTTGTCGAAGAAGTGATTCTATGGTTGGCCTAAGCCTGCGCCAATGCGCGTCAATGGTTTTTCGTCATCCCCCCGGCATTAGTTGCGCTCGCCTCCATTTGTCCTTGAGAAATCGATATGCCAATTGATGCATGCCTCAGTTGAGTGCATTGCCTCCAGGAATTCGCGGCCTTTCCTTATTGGGCAGGCGCTAGCAATGCGAGTGTTCGCCCACGCAAATTTGTGTCCAGTGTGTGCATAGCCACCTGAGATAGGTGATCCCGTCTCCTCACCGCTAACTGATGCCCATGTATGCGGGTAGAGGCAGATTTCCCAGTTTGGCCACAATAGACGGCATCGCAGCTGGAACATGGTATTTTGTAGACAACACATTTTCTATCGAGCTAGCTAACCCTGTCCTTAGGGTGGACAAGCTGTGTACGCAAGGGGGTTGTAGATTGATGTGCTACTTGTATCTGATGCTTTTTCAGCTGTCTTTCGACGAGTTCAGATACATTTTTCACGTATGGGAGAGTCCGAAAGGTGACTGGTTTTGGTGCCTGGAGTCATTGTGACTTGTTCTAGAAACGGACATCCGCTGTTTGTCCACATCACCCTTCTTTTTAAGTCGCTCAACTTCAGAGACATGCGTGATGGTCTCCTGTAGAGTTTCAAGTACCTGGAGAGGAAGTCATTCGATGCAAAATTGCATGTGTTGTTCTTTCTGCTCTGTGAATTTACGAACTCGGCAGTGCGCGTCAATTTTGAATGCCCCAAACATCTGTTGACAATAGTCTGAGAGAATTGGGTTGACCTTATCGTAGCCTTTATCCGCACAGACTTCGGAAGAATCTTGTTGTTTCGACAGCGGTTATCAAGCATCAAATGAAATACCTTTTCAAATTATTTTCCCCCACGGGTATCCGCGCGACTTTGTACGTCAATGCATGAAACATGAGTTTAAACAGTAAGGTATTTCGAAAACTACGGTTACCCAGGAGGGATTTAAATTTTAAGTTGATTTATTTAGCGTTCGTTATGACTCCGTTTATTTTCAACCTGTCTGACTTGTTGCCTATTGCTGTTGTTCATTAGGAGACTGGTCCATAACTCCTTGATGGGATATGCATTTAATAAACGCTGACTATAAGCACCATTCATTCTTTGATCGCAACCGAAAGAGTGGACTGCATTTAATCCTCGTATTTACAAGTGTTTATAACAATGAAGCTTTCTTGACCTGGGGATCGTGCTGGTTTTTTAGACAGGGCGGGAGTGGGGACAAAGCGCGTAGTCTCCATGCCAGAAAAAAGACGATTTTTTCGACGTGTTCTATTTAAGGCCATGGCGTCCCGTCTGTTCCGCAAGTGCCCTTTTAAAGCATCGTAAAATGCAGTGTGTTGCCTGTGCGACAGTCACAGTTCTTGGCGGACTGCCAACCACGGAGGGCCGGTTGCCAAATCTGGAGACATGATTTAATTGCAGGAGATAAAATTTCCGCATTATGTGGGCGGGACCACAGGTTCTTGCCTTGGCAGTTAACTCACCCCCTATTGGCTGGTTACGCAGTGCAGTTTGCGTTAGACAAACCGGGTTTTATGCAAATGATGTGGACTTAAGCCGTAAACTAGTCGGATTTGAGTTCAGGCAGTCGGGAAGCTGTTTGGTGGTTAAAAAGAAAACAACAGGATAACTGGCGGAATGAGCAGGACGGCTATTAATCCAGGAGAACTTTGATAGCTTCGGACTAAATGACTCTGCATGCCTCTGGTTCCTCTGTCGACATTTTGATCATTTTTCACGTCGTGCTGTTCGCCTAAATTCCCTGAACGGACTTTGCAGGAAATTATTTTCGTATGAAAAATGATTTTATCCGAATTTCCGTCCAACCGTTTGAAATTTGCGGGCTTCTTGAAACATCTAAGTCAAAAGAGAAAGACATTAGTAGTGTCGTCTTTATACAGGATTATCTAGTGGAAGTAACCTGGTAAAAATGATGTTTTATTATCGGTACCCTGCTTCCGGTTACCATTAAATGTGCCAAGCCAACCCAGAGTTCAGATCAATGAGAGTACCATGGGATCACATTTAAAAGGATTCATTTCGGCTTGACTCGCAGTTCTAAGAAGGGCCGAGTTATCCCGTACTTTGGCAAATTTTCAAACTAGGACTCTTTATCGTGAGAGGAAGGATTCCTCGGTGTCGGTTTTAGTCTACTTTTCCTTTCCTATGCACCACTCGACCGACCGGGCCTCTTCACCGTCTGGCGATGGAACTGGGTACAGAAGCTGAAAAAACTGAACAGCCCCTTTACGCATGCCACACGCGTTGACACTGTCTTTCCGCTGGAGCCCGATGAGCTATGGAAAGAGTGAGTGTGGTAGATGCTTCGCAAGTCTACACCGCCGTAAAATAGCTCACCTGCAGGTCGGCGATATCGCGTAAGTCTCGTGGGTCACATAATGAATCCCATCGCTTATGAAGTCAACATTACGTCCTGCTATTGTAATTAGACGAAATTTTAAAATGTGCAAGAAAGTTGCCAATGAAATTTTGAACCAGACATTTAGCTTAATAAGGCCCTTTTTGAATTTTATTGCGTGCCTCACAGTTTTAAACATTGATTCTTCTGCTATAAAGTTTCACCATCAGGTTCAACTTGTAGGAAGAGAGCGCCTGATTGCACACCCACTAACTTGGTTCTAGAACTTCCATACAACCGCCCCATTCCAGGAAATAGATTCGCCTAGCCTTTGAAGCAAGCATTGACAGCAGAATTTATTGGAACCAATGAAATTTGCAACGTCTTATGAACTGAAGCCTGTCGTTGAATAACAAAGAAAATAAATGAGAAAGATGCAGGGATTTAAACTTCCGCAGATAAAATCAATATAAAACAACAAGGTCATCGTACACTGCACGCAGACCAGTCAATAAAATGGTTACTTAAAAACACAACTTAGGAAAGAAAACAGGGAAGTTAACACGCTGAGGGATTGCGCAAATCAAAGGGCTGAGATTTACCTGGGCAAGCTGAGGTTGACCACGTGGTCTAATTGTTTGCATATGTCGGGTTTCTCCCGCCCTATGTAGGCTGCCTCCAAGTAGCGCAGTATCCGAGTTGTTCGTGCCCGAAATAATACTCAAAAAGATATTTTGGGATCGACGGAATGACTGTTATCTACGGGGTGCTTTGTGATAGAAGACCGTGGACTGTTATTCTCCTGCTTTGGAAGCCACGTAGGCAAGTGCTCAACTGACCTGGCTGCCAATTGCCCTTGAGTCCGCCCAATGTACTTGCATCCACAAGTGCATGCGAATTCGTAAACACAATTTGACGTGGCATGCAATGGCAGGGCATCCTCTGCCCGTTTATATTTAAGCTCGGACTAGTGTTTCACGTAAAGGACCGTAAATAGCACTTTTTACAATACGAAGTATTTATCCTCGTAATTTCGATTACAGAATTGCATATCGCATCAGTAAACGCTGACCATTTTGGACGGCAAGCCAACCTTGATTAAACTTTTCGAAAAAAAGATAAGCATCTCTCAATATCTGAGGTCATAAATTGTTCAAAATTCCTCTAACTTGGAGTTCAACCAATCAGCACACTGTTATAACAACGACCGGTTTGTCTTCTGAGAAGAGACACTGCCAGGTTCTGATTCTGCACTTGAAAGCAAAAGCTAATTCGTAAATTCTTTTACGAAAATATCGGCTATCAGATGAGGAAATCACTCTCATTGAGTGGGTCAGAGCGCCAAACTCAATGATGCTATGGTGACTGGTTGCCGAGCCCTTAAATACCTGATCAGAGGTTGTACCAATGTGCAGTTTATCGATATGACCTAGTGGCATGACAACACAATAGTCTACCTGTCATAAGCGAAAGTTTAATTGATTTCTACTCTTGGATGTGATCTCTTCCCTCTACTGACTGTTTGACGCTTCCCGAGCTAAAAACTATTTCTGATCACATGTTTAAAGTTCCCTAAGGGCTTGTTTTCAGGGCACAAAAGACGAATTAGAAGCAGGCTTTTGATCATGAGATTTGTCGGTTTAAAAGTCATGCATATGTGTACGGCAAGTGTGGGAAAAAAGTGCCGATTATTTCGTGAAAAAAAGGCGGTTGATAAAAAAGTATCGAAATGCATTTGTCTTAACTGAAACACTCCGGGTGGTCGCATTCATTTACGTTCTTCTCCATGTCTGAAATGCAAATCGTGGGCGTATGTATTAAACGACAGGCAGTAACGAAGCTTATAAACAGCTGCCGACTTGACGATGTCACTGTTGCAGAGCGAATAGTCCGCTTTTCAATCTGCTATATGTATTATCTGCTCCAATCTGCAAGCAATGTCACTGAAGGCGTCTTTTTCGGGATTCAGGGAGACGAAAGACGAGGGATGAAATGAAGAAGAAGAAGAAGAAGAAGAAGAAGAAGAAAAGGAAGAGGAAGAAGAAGAAATAGAAAAAGAAAAAGAAGAAGAGGAGGAAGAAGAAGAAGAAGAAGAAAAAAAAAGAAGAAAAAGAGGTGTATTGGCGCTCGTGGTGGAATTTGCTTCATAACTGGAGAAACCAAATGTAAGCCGAAATTTCTGCTTCCGTGGAAAATTTAAAATGAGCCAAAACTGTACGTCAAACCTTTGCCTCGTGGCAAATAGGAATGCAAAGTGGGCAACCTCAAACCACAAGTCACTCAGAAGATTTACATGGCAGGCACATACCCGTTTCCTTTTCTTCGACATACATGGAGGACATCATTATAAGTATCATCCCGAAGTCGTTAGTTGGTAGTTTGAAGACAGATCGCGAATGATCTCAGAGGAAGGTTTCGACTTATGCTAGAATTAACAGACGAATTATGTGTGCATCCAAAAAATCCTTATGTAAAAAAACGCCAGGCAAGTGGAGGTCGAACAATGCAAAAAGATGCTAAAATTGCATCTAAGCCCATAATCACACAGAATATCAATGAAACTTGTCAAATAATGTTTCATGTGAAAGGGCTCATTTAGCGCTTTTTAAAATACATTCTTAAATAAGAGGTAGTTGCCCTTGCAATTGGGGTTAATGAATTACATATCGCAACAGGAAACGCTCATCATTTTCGACAGCAAACCAATCTTAGCTAAACTTTTCAAAAAACTTTGAGCATCTATGTGCACGGACTGGAATTAGTGAAATATCAGGTTAACAGTGGGTTTCTCGGGCATATGAACCTCTTAGCCGTCAGTTTGCTGATTTTGCGGCCTTTCAGAGAAGGGTAAAAATGATAGCTTTATTGCGTGAGGTATCTCAAAACTTCATTCTTCAAGGCTGGGTTGGAAAAAATTAACATACTCTTAAAGTGAACAGCTACTCCCTTATCAGAACAAGCGAAAATACTGATTAGCTTCGGAGGAAGAAATATTTCGGTCGAAATAGAGTAAAACAGTTCGTGACCTGCCAGACAAAAAGGCCACAAACTGAGCACTAAAACCCCTGAAGCGCACTAATAGCCCACACCGCATTCCCGTAATTGTGTTAGGAGAACGACCGACATGTAATATTAAATAAAGTAGGAAATGACATGGATATCAAGAAACGACCGGTGTCGTTTGTCTTTGCCCGTTTGTCTATCATACAACGAATCCCGAATGAATTCTGCTTTAGCAAAAGGCTTTATCTGCCTTAAATCAGTTCAGTAAAAAAATAACCACACCAGAAGTGTACGGCACTACCCTCTCAAATTCCGACCATAATATTTCATGAATTCAGAAAAGCATTTGGCGAGCATACGCGTACTTACAATAAATTATCATCGGGCCTGTACATTTTTATGGGAAGGAGGTACTAACTGAAACGTGTGAGCGTTAAGAGCAATCGATTAAGATTCGTCTTTTCATGCAAACAGGGTATGTGAATAAAGGGGAGGGAGGGGTGGGACGACAGTAAGTGACAGCAAGGGCATCAACTGTACATATTAAAATCATTTTACGGCACAACATAGATGAAAGCACCCACTAGTCCACTCTGAAATTAGCGTCAGTCATTCAGTTTTCCAACGGTTTATGCTTCGAAATAAGAATTTTTGCAACTATACTGTCAACCGGAAAAGTAAACAACAATGTTATATAAGTTTTAGCTTCCCATTAAATGCCTCACAATCAAGAAATGTTTTAAAATGTGTGGATCCGGACATTAATCGCATTCTGAACGGAAAAGCATAAAATAATTGTTGGAGGGGACTTTGGAAAAACCCACACCGGGACCGTTGAAGGAAAATGCTTCGTCAAAAGTCAGAAAATATCCTGATTCTATCAGGAAAGAAACGTATTTTAAAATAACTCGATAACTTTCAGTTTGGTTTTCAAATATGTTACTATTATTTGTCCCGTTGAAAACAAATTATTGATCTATGTAGGAAAACAGTCTGTCTTGTCATTGTTAGCGAAACTTCTTTAATATCCACTGCTTCTGTATTTGTCGGTCAGAACTTGCAAATGCCGAACCCTAGACAACAGAAAAGGATAGGGTGAGAGGGAAAATAGATTTGCCTTCTAATAACTGATCGTTTTATGATGGGTACCAGATAATGTTTAAAGTTTACCTTGTGATTGCAAAAAAAGGTTTTCTATGTAAATAAGCCTATAATTCCTGCCGAACACTACTATTAAATGGCTAATATGCCCTTTCTTTGGAAAATTAATACCTTCCCCGCAGTGTTCCATTAAGTAACTTCCACTGCAAATGCGCCTCGTCGGAAAAGATGAAAGAATTATTTTAGTCAAAGACTTCAAAGCTGAACATGTATTTATCTTCTGACGTGACGAGTTATCAGCAGAACTTTTATTATAACCAGTCCTTTATGCATGCGTACTGTGTCAGGGGTTCAGCTAGTCAATGAAATCAAAAGACGAGGTTGTGTGCCAACGTAGCTTTTGATAAATTCTCCTCGGGCCAGTACAGTTATATAGGAACGGGGTAGAAGTAAAAACGTGTCAGAGATAAGAGAAAGCGATTAAAGTGCGCCTTAAAACACAGGCCGGGCGTGCGAATGTGTGGGAGGGGCAGAGGTGTTATAGGAGCGAGGTGAGAGCAGAAGGGCGCGGAGAGAGTTGCAGCGTTAGTCCACCTTCGACCACGGTAGGCGCGGAGTCTGAACGTGGTTCTTCTGTGTGCACAAGATCGGTTTTCGTAACCTGATGGCGGCCGCTTCTGCTGTTGCTAGCAGGCACTGACCCAGTAGTTTAGAATAGCTCAACGAGACCTTATAAATCACGCGAAAAACTTTGTTGGGGTTCACATTATGTCGGGAATCGACAACATGCCTGACAATGGAGCTGTTTTTACTCCTAGTTGCGCCTTTTGCCAGCCATGCTCGCCTCGAAGTGGCAGTGTCATCCCGTCCCT
This sequence comes from Spirometra erinaceieuropaei, assembly GCA_902702965.1. Lineage (NCBI taxonomy): Eukaryota > Metazoa > Platyhelminthes > Cestoda > Diphyllobothriidea > Diphyllobothriidae > Spirometra > Spirometra erinaceieuropaei. Next base: position 406,448 of record CACRXP010000401.1, on the reverse strand, counting down.
GTTTGGCGGCCCCAACAGTCCAACGACCACATCTTCTCTAGTAAAAACAAAAAGCAGCGCAAGTCCACATAAACCGCTTGCAGACCGATATGACGATTAGCTACAGTGAGTGACCTATCTCATGAAATGTTGGCTGAAATTCTGAAATGCGTTTTCGATTAGGAAAGATTACTTGGTCGCGGTTGTAATACTGACTATCTTGCGGCATACTCTTATAACATGTCGGACTGGGCAGGATGTCGGCTTTTAAATGCACTTCTTTTCAATCTCCTATAGAAAGCATACTCGGTAAAAAATGACTACTTAATTAGCATGCATTTTTTCCATTGATTTTCGATGGTCTTGCAAATTCAAAGATATTTTATAGAACCCATAAATAAAAATACGGTTTCCTTTAGTCGATCAATAGAGAATCACGTCTTCTTTATATTTTATACTTAAGAAAGGAGTATAATAAGGTTTTAAAAAAGTTCTCCAATTCCCGAATAATTTGGAGCCTGACCATTCGTTGCACTAGCGCTTAGTAATTTTAGTCTGCAAGGTACATGCGTCCCGCTTATAGAAAATCACGTTTTTTTCCATGCCATTAAAAAGATATCATACAGAGTCCATAAAATTTGCAATGCATGCGGGCTATGTTGTACATTTCATGAGGAGCAGTGGTAAACGGCCAGGTACGATGCTGTATGAATGGATACTTCGCGGTCTTAAAAAGTTTCATAATTAGAAACTTTTTTAAAACCTTATTATACTCCTTCCTTAAGTATAAAATATAAAGAAGACGTGATTCTCTATTGATCGACTAAAGGAAACCATATTTTTATGTATGGGTTCTATAAAATATCTTTGAATTTGCAAGACCATCGAAATCAATGGAAAAAATGCATGCTAATTAAGTAGTCATTTTTTATCGAGTACGCTTTCTATAGGAGATTGAAAAGAAGTGCATGTAAAAGCTGACATCCTGCCGAGTCCGAAATGTTATAAGAGTATGCCGCAAGATAGTCAGTATTACAACCGCGACCAAGTAATCCTTCCTAGTCGAAAACGCATTTCAGAATTTCAGCCAACATTTCATGAGTTGGGTAAATCTCTGTAAGTGGCTAATTGACAGCCGAGCTTCCTGCATCATGTCCGCTTCCACAAGGACAGCGAAGTTCACAATGCACTTAGTCTGCACAGCGTAGATTGCCGACCGCGGACTTCGGGTCTGGCCTCCATCGACTGTGGTCGTGCATCCTCGTCGCCGGGTATCTGCCGTTTTCTCCGACGCAGTTGTCTTTGCCAACTCAATTCCGAAATACTTCCCGGAATGTAAGTTATTTTACTGAATTTTAATTGAGGAGTTGCAGGGCCTTGATATTTTTCGTTGGGTAGGTTTTAAAGTTCTTTTTAATGCGATCAGGTTATCCAGATTCGGTCGATTAAAACAGGCTTTTTCATATACGAGGCGGACCCGGTTTTCTCTACTCTTGGTATTTAACGGTATCTGCAATTTATCGGGACATCTGCGAACTGCTTCAGTCAGCTTTTGCTAGACTGTCTAGTATCTTTACCATTAATAATTTCCGTGCGCATTGAACGCTCCCATGTGGAGTAAAATAGGCGAGCAACTAGTTGTGAATCTAGAACGGCAGCAACCTGCAAGTTGCGACCTTTACGAGTTAAGGTCGCCGGGATTAATCAAGTGGCATAGTCACCCGGTAAAAAAAACCTGGACATTTGACTTCCGTTGGGACCGATCTTTTTCATTCATTCCTTGTTCCCCTCTGTTTAAAAGATTTGTCCAGGAATGTTTGCTACAAACATGGCCTCCCAGCAAGATTATCGATCAGTTAGTTTAGATAAAGAATGCAAACGGCCTAACAGTGATCTCTCTCGCTCAATCATAATCGTATTTTCGAACTAGCTACAAAACGAGTCTCATGTTGGGCAATTAGGTCGAGGAAGCAATCCTAAAAACCCGTAATTTTAAAGACTAGGATAAGAAAAGCTGCATGGGCCTTTCGGAATTCTTACGGTCGTTATCCAGCCGGAACCTCGTGATTTCGGACTATTTGAAGTCCAAAGTTCAGTCACCGAGAGGTCGGTTAACTTCTGTTGGTTTAGACTAGGAAGAGGAGAGGCAATATGAGAGGTGTTCCGCCTACTTAAATCGATTTACGCTATGGACATGAGCAAACGGCAGCCTGTCAATGAGCCAACCAAGAGATCGAAATGCTTACGGACAAGAAATAAAAGGAGGACGGAAGCAGTTGTGTTTGAGACACTTTCCTCGCCCCCCAGCCAGCCAGAGATCCTGGTATTTGAAACCCAAGACGGTTGACGGTCAGACCATCTGCCGGTTACGATGCCACTATTTCTGTGCCTTTGGACGGCATTTGGTATCAACAACAGCTAATTTTTCGTCTAAGCCAGAGCGCAGTCACTGGTCCCACTACTGAGTCATGTTCAGTTCTATGTATTCGGGGACATCAATTCGCCGCCGGGGCATCGCGGTGACAAGGTTTTTGCTATGTAGGGTTTCTTCCTGACCTTTACCATAGGCGAGAATCTGCCCTTTCCATCTAAAACTAATTTCCCGATCGCGCGATTAAAAACCTCGCGTCTGGGAGTAAACCAGCAAAAGTCAGTTTTTAGTTTTTTACAATCCCGTCACTCTTTGCGACGCGACGGCGACAGCAACAACATAGACTTTGTCTCCTCGGAGCGTTGTTTTCGCGCCTTGAATTCCCGTCGAGTGTAGCGCAGGTACAATGGAACCCTCACGTGCTTAACGTCTTCATCGGTAACCCGTCGAAGTGGGTTTTAGGACAAAATAATTTTACCTTTATCGGTCTATTAAAGTAGACTTTTTGAAATGAGGGCATCCAAACATCCCGAAAATGTTTTGCGCCAGTCTGAACATAATTGACGGGCCATGATTTTAAGTTAGATGCTAACTTTCCGAGATATTGTACTCCCAAAGTCAGAACTCTCCAGGCGGCCTTACTAACCGCTCATCAGAAGTTTATGACAAAAGTTTCACAAGAATGGCCGGCGTAGACGCGATTTCATTGCGTCTAAGCATTAAACTGTAGGTGGAAGTGTTCTGGACTCACAGAAGACCCCATCTGCCGCAGATCATTTAAATAAACATTCTCATTAGCAGAAGGTGCAAACGCTGACAAAGGATTGGGAATTTTTGAAATATCCTTGCCTTAGGTGTTGCAGTACTTCTTCAGCGTTAGAAGATACCCTACCGGCAGCAAAGGTACTAGCTAAAATCCCAGACATTCTTGTTTTGTCGATATTCTGCTGCTGCATAGTACAGGTGCGGGAGATTCGGCTCCTCAGTGGGTTCCCCAGCATTCTCTGTGTGCTTTTTGGTAGATACTCCAGTTTAAAAATTGTCGCTTTCTAATTTCTCAGAAATTATCTACGAACTCGGAGTATATCAGTTTATTCAAGGCCTATAGACTCATACCGAGGATGTTATGCATGTCCTTTCTGTTGCCGGAAACAAACAATCGTTTACGATAATCTTCTGGAGACGAATTCAGTTAATTGGACTGCGGGCGATTTAAAGGCGCAGAACTGATGTCGGAGACCAGAATTCAAGGGGTAGATTAAAAGAAATAAAAGATATTTATAAACTCCCTACGACCTAATTGTGTAAGTCATGCAGTTTTTACCGGAATGCCATCGTTGTCTAGCAGGCAAGGGTACTATCATGAAGACAATCACTAAAAATACGCACACAAACGCACAGAGAAGGCTCAAAAAGACGGACGAAGTGAGAACTGAAGTTGAAGATTTTGTTGCGACAGAGGTGAGGCTTTTCGGAGACAAAACTGATAACCAGTTCTTTCCAGGGCCTCGCTGTCCGAGATCCTTTCCTCTCACTTTCCCTCAGATATTGCGCGAAGTCAGGTGAAGTGGACATGAATGAATTTCTGCGCTTGGTTTTCATGATCTGTTCATATGTCTGACGATCATTAAAAACAAAGTCCTAATAGTGGCCTCCCGCATTTTCAATTCCGCGTTCATAAAAATGTTGCGACTGTTCCGTAATGAGTGATGTTGCCAGTTGAAGATCTGCCCGAATTTAGTGGCTCGATTGGCGATTTTTATTGATCTTGACGCTTGTGTATGGTATATTCCCCGGGTGCGTGAACTTTCCACATGAAATGAGGTGATGTCAGTTAACACTTGCGATTGCCTCCTTGTAGCAATTACCTGGCGATGGTTTATTATGCGACCATTGCTTTCTCTGTGATAATTTCCATTTCGTACTTTTTTGTAGATACTCCAGTGTAGAAATTGTTGCAGCTTAGTTTACCCAGAAATTGGCTGCTAATTTGGAGCTGCAGCCGAAGTGGACTGAGACTCTGCCATACGTATGCAAAGCAACAGTTTTGGTAGGCTGCCCATACCCTGTCGGGCAGGTGTTTAGCGTCCCGAACCCACTCCCAACTGGTGGACGGTGTGATCGCCAGCGCCTCTTCCTGTGAGAGGATGATCCGTGTTTCTCTGCCAAGGGCTGTTGGGACCTTCTGGAAGGCCGCTAAGTCCCCGTGTGGATTAGGACTTGGGTGTGGTGAAAAAACAACCCCAAGTCGCCTTGGCCACCTATGTGGTTGTGTAAAGCCCCTTTCCGGCGTGTGGGGATGGAAAGCGATCACAAGACACCCTTCTGGCAACACATGTACTCGTTAAAAGCTCAGACACGCGTGTTTCGCCGATATTATGCCGCGGCATAGTGCAGCTGCAAGGGGTTCGGCTCACCAGTGGGTACCCCAGCATTCACCGTGTGGTTTCTTGGTTGGTACTCCAGTTTAGAAATTGTTGGTTTCTAATTTCCTCAAAACCTAACTGCCAACTTAGAGCAAATCAGTTTGTTCTGAGGTTTGTAGGTGCAGACCAAATTCTGACGTATGAATATTTGTGCCGAAGCCCATCCGCCACAGCAGGAAAGTGGTTACAAGACACCCCACTAGCAGCAGAGATACTCGCGAAAAGCCCATACACGCCTGTTTTGCCGATATTCTGCCGCTGCATGACACAGCTGCGATGACCGGGGCGTGCGTGGCACGCGTAGATGTCAACTTCTGCGCCCCAGCCCGCCTCCTGTAGCCCTGATATCGTCCTGCCATCAGAGGAGAGAGGGCGGTAGATGCTGCACAAGGCCGCGTCCCTATAAGCTGATTCACCCCCTAAGTTACTGGTGCTGCGCCCATCTGCCAGTGAACTTCGTCGCTTGCGACGGTCGAACAAACGAATTTCCCAGAATCCAAGACTTTACTGGCGACCTCGCATAAAATTCAATCTCCTTTCACTTTATTTCTGGGTTTTTTTCTTCTCATTGATACTGTGGCCTGTTTTGATTCCGGCGTGGACGACTATTTTGGTGGCTGCGAAGTTAAAGCCGTGGCACATTTCCTAGGTGTGGGCGGCCACTTGTGATACTGCGTCGCCTCGTCGCACAGCCAGCTTATGTTCGAGTATGCGCGATCCGAACATGCGCCCAGTCTGACCTGTGTAGTTGCAAGGACAATTTTGACACGGAATGCCATATACTACTCCAGACTGCTCTTCAGGCTTTAACCGGTCGTTAATTTTCATGATCCTATTGCGCATGGCGGCATTTTGGTGGTGTGGTGAAAAAAGCGACCCCAAGTAGCCTAGAGTGAGTGACCGATCTCATGAAATGTTGTCTGAAATTCTAAAATGCGTTTTCGATTAGGAAGGATTAATTGGTCGCGGTTGTAATAATGATTATCTCGCGACATAAGCTTATAAAATTTCGGACTCGGCAGGATGTCGGCTTTTAAATGTACTTCTTTTCAATCTCCTGTAGAAAGCGTACTCGGTGAAAAATGACTACTTAATTAGCATGCATTTGTTCCATTGATTTTCGATGGTCTTGTAAATTCAAATATATTTTATACAAAGCATAAACAAAAATACGCTTTCTTTTAGTCAATCAATAGAGAATAACGTGTTTATATTTTATACTTAAGGAAGGAGTATAAGTAGGTTTTAAAAATGTTTCTAATTATGAGACTTTTTAAGACCGCGAAGTATCCATTCACATAGCACCGTACCTGTCCGTTTACCACAGCTCCTCATGAAATGTACAACATAGCCCGCATGCAGTACAAATTTTATGCACTCTGTATGATATCTCTTTAATGGCATAGAAAAATATGTGATTTTCTTTATGCGGAAAGAATGCACCTTGTAGAGTGAAATCACTAAGCGCTAATGCAAAGAATGATCAGGCTCCAAATTATTCGGCAATTAGAAAACTTTTTTAAAACCTAATTATACTCCTTCCTTAAGTATAAAATATAAAGAAGACGTGATTCTCCATTGATTGGCTAAAAAAAGGCATCTTTTCGTCTATGGTTTTCATAAAATATATTTGAATTTGCAAGACCATCGAAAATCAATGGGGAAAATGCATGCTACTTACGTAGTCATCTTTTACCGAGCACGCTTTCTACAGGAGATTGAAATAAAGTGCATGTAAAAGCCGACATCCTTCCGAGTCCGAAATACTATAAGAGTATGCCGCAAGATAGTCAGTATTACAACCGCGACCAAGTAGTCCTTCCTAATCGAAAACGCATTTCAGAATTTCAGACAACATTTCATGAGATCGGTCATTCACTGTATGTGGTTGTGTAAGCCCCTCCTCCGGCGTGGAGAGCGGTTACAAGACGCCCTCTTAGCAACACATGTACTCGCTAAAAGCTCAGACACGCGTGTTTCGCCGATATTCTGCCGCGGCATAGTGCAGCTGCAAGGGGTTCGGCTCACCAGTGGGTACCCCAGCATTCCCCGTGTGCTTTCTTGGTTGATACTCCAGTTTAGAAATTGTTGTTTTTTAATTTCTTCAAAAACAAGCTGCCAACTTAGAGTAAATCAGTTTGTTCTGAGGTTTGTAGGTGCAGACCGAATTCTGACGTATGAATATTTGGGTCGAAGCCCATTCGCCACAGCAGGATGACTGCGTAATATTCAGTGGTAGGGGGGGCGCTCACTAATCGCTCTTACAGAATTCATTCGTTTCGTTGCGCCTAAAGGGCTTTCTCTTGAGCCCAACCAGCAGCCGCACAGCGTCGCATGATGTAGGCAGTATGCTTTTACCGACAAAGACAAGGGAGACTGGAATGGCAATTTCTGACTTAGTAGCCGTCGTCAGTCAGTCATACCCAACCCCGGAGTGTGGAACATCCGAGGCTCGAACTCGCAACCTGTTAGTTAGAAGTTCAGCGCCCCTAAACACTGAGTCACCGGCCCGTTGTTCTGTCGGCTTTCATCGGGAATATAATATGGCAGAGGGGCGCCAACATACTGTAGGTTGTATATTTCCGATCGAAACCGACAGGTCAACGAGCCCGTGGCCCAGTGGTTGGAGGCGTTGACTTCTAACCAACAGGTCGCGAGTTCGAGCTTCGGGTGTTCCACACTTCGGGGTTGGGTGTGACCGGCTGACGACGGCTAATAAGCCAAAAGTGGCCATCCCAGTTTCTCTTATCTTTGTCAGCAATAGCATGCTGCCGCGTAATATTCATCAACTGCCGACAGGCGCTAGTGCATGTTTCAGCGTCATAATATATCCTACTAGCGGCATGGGTACCAGTTAAAAGTCCAGAAACGCGGGTTTCGCCGATATTCTGCAGTGCACAGCTGCAAGGGGTTTGACTCTTCAGTTGGTTCCCCAGCGGTAATTTTTAAGATCCACTGATGACAGTGTTTGTGTCCAGCGGAGGATCTGGTGTTTCTCTGGGTGAAAACTGCCGAAGACACCGCGAGACGAACATGGTCGGCGCCATGTAAAAATTTAAATGGTGCATTTTTCCATTTGCAAACTGAGTGTTCCCACCGTCTGTTAAGCTGAAAGAAGTACTTGTAACCCTGTACAGGTTAGCCCGTCAGTCGACCCTTTGCTAAGGATAGGCTTTGCAACTCCACTGATTTTAATATGTATGACTAACTGCGTCATTTGTTTTAGAACAGGAATGCACTTGCGTTTTCTTTTGTTGTCGAGTAAATATACCATGACTTACTTATTTCTTCCAAAAGGGTAATTAAGCCTTTTTGCGCCATGTCCGTACTCACTGTACAACGCGTGCTGTAGGGCTCGTTAGCTGCTTTCTGGTTTACTTTGTCTCGGTTAGAACACAAACACTCGGCTCCCTCGATCTCCAAACGGTTTCTGTTGCCGAACGCGTACGCCATGGCTTAGTTACTACCTCAATAATACTTGTTCGCAGTCCCTCGCATAACCAATAACAGGGTCGTTAAAGTCAGTTGACTTTATGTACAAAAATTTGCCTACAGATGGTCGTCAAATTGCCTCCAGGAAGGAGGCCTTCATGTTTCCTGTTAGGGAAATTGTTACATTGCATATGCTTTCGCAATGCGCGACGGGAATATTTCCCACGCTTGCTCTAGGCCAACCTTGTCTTAGCCCCATCGCAGACGATATTGGACCTCTTCTACGCGGACGCGACATCGGCCCTTCTTCACGGAGCTGCCTTAGTCGGATTCTTGAAGTACTTGGTATAGTGGGGTGTATAGTTCTTAATGTCGATGTATGTGGCGTTCAGATTGGCACTTTGTCACACTATGTGTCAATCCACTTGTTCGGTAGTGTTTCACCACCTTCTCTGAATTTGTAGTTATTTTTTTCGTTTTCTTCAAAAAATTAAGATGCGAGTGTCTGACCTTTCTTCGACCTAGAGCGATGGAAAAAATAAGCATTATTACGTACTTTGTCTATTGACTCACTTCCTTACTATACATAGCGTTTACGTATGTATTTCCCCCACTTTTTTACACTGCATTTATAAGTTGCCCTACTATACAGATACGAGCAGGCGTCCATTCTTACGTTATTTGACTTTTTTATTGTTACTTAGGGTGCATTTACATAGCCCTTCTAACACTAACGTGCATCAGGTTACCTTCCAGTGAATTTTTACAGCTGCGCTATTTGGCATTTGCTGTTGATCTTTCCTATTGGTTGTTCATTACATTGGTTTCTGACCTGCTTCAAATTTGTAAGTGGCGTTTTATTCAAATAGGTCTCATTTATTGAAATTGTTTTTGTTTATTTTTAAGTAATATGCTCAATTCCTTTGGTACGTATAGGCATATGAAAATAATTTCAAAGAAATTCTATTTATTTTCTCCGTCTTAATGCATTTATTTCATGCCCCTCCCCTCGCGGTGATGCCTCATCACGTCCGGCAGTACTGCGCGTATGACTTCTGACATATTTTTAATATTAAGCGGAAAGTTCCCTGACAGAACGGACATCATTCTTCATGCGCAGCTTTTCTTTACAGCGCACTCGCTGCACTCGAGGGAGAAGATGGAGACGTGATTACATTAGCGACAAGTCAATGCTGCTTGCTTCGCGCTTATTAACACCTGTCTTGACAGGCAAACAGACAAGCTCGTGCAAGTGGGCTTCCACCGATGGATCAGACTCTATTTTTAACCGTCTTGACCCTTCTGTTTCGGCTTCTGTTGCTACGGCTGCTGTTGCTGCTACTTTTCAATCCGTAAGGCATGTCTTTGTGGCATGTTTTCTAGGCATGGTCTTCCCAAGATTCATAAAACTGACATTCCGCCGCGACCGATGGTCTCCCTAATCGATGCACCCAAATATAAGATCTCGAAGTGGCTATTTCGCCAACTACATCCACGTACAAAGAACTCCGATAACTCCATTCAGGATTCAAAAACGTTTCTATACTAATAAAACGGTGACAACATTACATGTGACGAGATAATTCTGTCATTCGATTTGGTCGTGCACTTCACTTCGATTCCGCTAGATTTAGCGAAGAGCTGCACCGAAGAACCCCTTCAAACATACACTTCTGAGGTGCCTCCAGAGGCTTTAATTCAACTCCTTGATCTCTGTCTGGTGAGAAATTTTTCCTTCTCCAATCAATGCTACCGGCAAGTAAAAGGTGCTTCCATGGGTTCATCCATATCCGGTTTCCTGGCAGAGGTCGTACTGCAGAAATTAGAAGGCATACCCCATTCCACAGTTACCCCAACAATTTGGCTGCGATACGCAGATGACACTTTTGTCATCGTCAAGAAAGATCAGTTGAATCTGCTCCATACCAACATTAACTATGTAATTCCAGGAATTACATTTACTTTCGAAACTGAGGTTGATGGACAACTTCCATTCCTGGATGTCCTTGTACGTCAAAAAAAAACCGGTGAATCACTTCATACATCAGTTTACCGCAAAGAGGCGTATTCAGAGGTCATCACACACTTTGATAATAACTACCTTGTCTCTCACAAACGGAATACAGCCTACAGCCCTCTGAATTCAGCCATAGCCCAATGCTTTAATGAAACAAGGTATTGAGCAGAAGTGAAATACCTCTACAAACTGTTCTCCTAAAGCGGGTACCCGAATGACTTTATACGTCAATGCATGAGGCACCAGAAATTCAAGGGAAAAGGTATTTCCAATGCTACGGCCGCTCAGGTACCAAAAGTAACCACCTGGCAAACTTTCTCTTACGTGCCAAATGTACCTGAACTAGTCAAAAGACAATTTAAAAAGTATCAGATACACGTAGCACACCAGCCGGCAACTTCCTGACGCACACAGCTTGTACACCCTAAGGACAGGATTGGCTACCTCGGAAGAAAATGTATTGTCTACAAAATCCCATGTTCTGATTGCGATGCCGTTTATTGTGGTCAAACTGGGAAATCCGTCTCAACCCGTGTACACGAACACCAGTCAGCGGTAAAGAGACGCGACCATCTATCCCAGGTGGTCATGCACACAGTGGACACTGGGCATAAAGTTGCATGGGAGAACACTCGCATTGTTGGCGCCTGCCTAAAAAGGAAAGGCAGCGAATTCCTGGAGGCAATGCATTCAGGTGAGGCATATATCAACCAGCATATCGATCTATACGTCACATACAAGATCGTTAAGGACAGCTTCGAACTTATTCAAGCAGTTCCAAGAAGATGACTTTGACCAATCACCAAATCCTTTGTCAGACTCGGTCTAGAAGTCGATTGTTTTTGCACGCCCCTTGTCTGAAGACGAGCTGGGGAACCAGTCTCGAATATTTACACAATAGAGTTTACTGTTTCCCAAAGAACTCCATTTTCCTAATTTTATTAAATATATTTGAATTTACAAGGCCATCGAAAACCGGTCTGAAAAGTGCATGTTACATAAGCTGCCATTTTGCCGAGCGCGGTTTTTGCATGAAGGTGAAAAAAAATCGCATTCAAAAGCCAACATTCTGACAAGTCCGAAATGTCATGGGATTAGACCGCGTACCAATTAATAGTAAAACCACACCTAGGTATTCCTTCTGAATCAAAAGCGCATTTCAGAGTTTTGGCTAGCATTTCATGAGAGATCGGTTGCTTATTAAGTATTCATGAATTAGAATACAGGCATTCTAGGAAATAAAATGTTAAGCCAAATATATTCTTGAGTAAAGTAAAAATTTTCACGAGCAAATTTTGGACGTTGGCTCTCCAAGTCGTTTTCAGACATTGACCAAATGTAATAACAAGAGCTGGCGTTTCAGACCTGCTTAAAAAATCGATATTTGTTAGGTGTTTGCCCTAGCAATTACCTTCGTGCCCATTATACTGAATCAAGCGGTTGTTGTCTCTTCCAGTTTTCCCTGAGATTTTCGCACATGTTATCTTATTTAACATACTGATTGGTGAATGTCTTACCTGAATGCATGGCTTCGAGAAACTCTCGGCCGTTTTTGGTAGGGCAGGCGCCTACAGTGCGAGTTATACCTCAAACAGAAGTGTGCTCAATATCTTGGGCATGCATGGCCACTAGAGACAGATAGTCTTGCCTCTTAACTGAAAGTTAATGCTCGTGGATGCGTGTGAATGCGAATTTTCTTGTTTGACCACAATACACGTCAACGTAGACGCCGCATGGGATCTTGTAGATGACCTCCTTCCTATCAATATGGCCATTCTTATACTCAGGGTGCGCAGGCTGAATGTGTAGAGTTGTCGTCGGTTTGTGCGTCACATTTATTTAATGTTTCATCGAGTGCCTTTTAGCGACTTTAGACACATCCCTAATGTACGGAAGGATCCGCCAAGTACTTTCCCTGGGCGTCTGACTGGCATTATCTGGTTCCTTATTTTAATTCCTGTTATTTCGTGCATTGACTCACGATATGCAGACCAATCATTTTTCGTCATTAAAAGGGACCAAATGGAAGCACTGTACAATGCACAGGTATTTTTTCTGCGAGGAGAACCAGTTCAAATTATTAAAGAAGTCAGATCCGACGAACCCGCGTTTTGAACTGTTTATCCACAGGCCTATACAGGAATTTAAATGCGATACAGTGAGGTAGTGGAAGTTAGAAAACAGCCAATCAACATTAGTCATGGAGGAGAGGGGGTGGGGGGCGTTCGGGCCTGTCAGACATCAGGGGTGATTTTAATCTGGTTCTGTCAGGGGTAAAGAAGATTCTCAGTAGGAGAGTTAAACTAACCGCACTGATGGCAGAAAAAAAAACTCGATTTTTCAAAGTCCCATTTCAAGGGAAGGACGCCTGAGAAGACGCCTTTTCCAAGCTTTCTCACAGATCTCCCCGGCAACAAGAGTTTAGATAACATTATCGAACAAGCCCATTTTATGCGTACGCTTACACTTCAGACCCTCTGCGTGTGCACTGAATCGTTTACTGGCGTCTGCGGAGCAGGCTATATTGGTCGCAAGGATCGGCACTTGTACAAGCAAATACGGGTACACCTCCCGGTATGGCTTAGAACAGACAAGGCTAGGAGCTTAAACAGTGCCATTGTCGCACACGTTATTGACTCAGGGAATTTGACGGAGCCCAGTGAAGGCGTCCAACTGCTTAAAAAGATGGCATCAAACAACCCAAGGCCGCTAGGTCGGCCTCTGCTAACAACAGTGGCAACCGCTGCGATCGGGTTACGCAAACCGACCTTGTGCTCACAGAAGACCGTTGGACAGTCGTTTCCCATACTTCTAATTAAGTGGGACGTGTCTAAGCCGTGTTTGTGGTGTGTGTTATTGATCGTGTTCATGTGGGGTGCTGGTTGATATGATTATATGTGGTGATGTGGCTTATTCGGCCATGGTATACCGCGAGTTTTCATTAGGACTCATTTGACCAAGTAGGCCAATGCGATGGGTGTACAGTAGGTGGGCTTACTCATGAAATGTCAACCGAAATTCCGAAATTCGTTTTCGTTTCGAAAAGATTACTTAAACAGGGTTGTAAAATCAGGCAGCCTGCAACATAATTCTATAATAATTCAGTTACTGCAGGATGCCAGCTTTCGGATGAACTCTCTTCCGGTTGCACGAAAAAAACGACACTTTGTAATAAAGACTACGTGTTAGCATGAATTTTTCTCATCGATTTTCGATGCCTTCAAATGTTAAATTATATTTTATGGAAAACATGCATAAAATATTAATTCTTTTGCTCATTTGGTAGAAAATTACGTCCTCTTTGAATGTTATACTCGAAGGGAGGTTATTATTCGGTTTTCGAAAACATTTCCAATTCCCGAATTATTTTAACCCGCTCTACCGTTACACTTGAATTCAGGTTTTCCAAGCTACAAACCGCATATTTTCCGCGTACGAAAAACCACACATTTCTCTACGTTAATAAAGGTGGACCATATAGTGTTCATAAAATTTAACAGTAGATTTGATCCATATTGTTAACTTTACAAGCCACATTGGTAAATGTAGAGACATGACGATTTATGGACGGCCATCTCACGGTATTTAAAAGTCCCACATTTAGAAACTTTCTTATAACCGAATTATATCCCTCCTCCGAGTATAAAATTAAAAGAAGACGTAATTTTCTACCGAATGAGCAAAAGAATCAATATTTTTATGCATGCTTTCCATAAAATATAACTGGACTTTTAGGGGCATCGAAAATTAAGGAGAAAAATTCATGCTAATACGTAGTCTTTTTTACAAAGTGTCGTTTTTACATGCAGCAGCCAGGGAGTTCATTCGAAAGCCGGCATCCTGTAGTAACTAAAATATTATAGAATTATTGCAGGTTGACTAGTTTTACAACCCTGTTTAAGTAATCTCTTCGAAACGAAAACGCATTTCGGAATTTCGGTTGACATTTCATGAGTTAGCCCACCTACTGCATGTTGGAGTTTCAGGAACTGCTTCGCTTGTCTCCGCACGATGGATTCGTAAGCGACCGGCCAGGCCGATGCGTGTGGTGAATGTGCGATCACAATGAAGGTCAGCTTGGGACTGAGTCCAAATCGCTGGAGGTGGTGATTGACGGAACGTCGGGGGCGAAAGTGGGAGCTGTGGAGATTATTGCAAGGATGATGAAGATGGCGCTGATCGATGGCGACGATGTAACGAGATTCCGATCATCGATGGTGACGGTTTTCGTCGGTGTGAACTTCGTGCAGGTTGGAACAGGGCAGCATTTGGGGCCGTCGTGCTGCTGGCGCACTGGCCCCGGAGATGTCTGACAAGGCCGACCCACTCGCAGAATGTTTGTTGGCAGCACAGGCATGCGAGTGTGGTTGGGGGTTGACGTAGTAAGTTAGTGAAGCCTCAAACTTGCGCGTTTCTTCTTTCTCATTGGCAGTGGCGATCTGATTGGCCTGTTCCAGTCTTTCTTGAACTCCTCGAAGCTGAGCTCGGTTATTCCAGGTTTTCGGGTTGATTCTTGATCGATACAGGGTGTCCTTGTAGCGGTGATTTTGGACCTCTTTTCGGCAGTCCTTCGTCGTCTAGCCTCACAAGGTGCGTACAAAAGTAACTCCTGCAGGCGCAACATACACCATGGTTGTAGACGGGTTACCTTCCTGCGATTCTCTTCGTCCTCCCCCATCACTCCCTAACATGGCTCCTTCTAACTTAACCGCCTCCTAAATCACCGCCTTTTACCAACCTCCCCTACCTTAGTCCCACAACATACTTTGGCTGAAAGACACCTTTTAATCAATTTTTCTTGTTACTCAATTGTTTTTCTCGACCCCTTTCCTATATAAGCAGGTTGGCCTGATGATACTTCATCAAAAGCAAACATAAGCTCGTGAACAGGTACTTCGTGAGATTTTGAGCAGGATCTGCAAGAAATATTGCATCCTAGGGCCTCTTGGTCCTGCGTTTTTAATGCAGACAGTTTTGATATATTTTATACAGACTGTCCTCTATACTCCATCCGCAACAAGTATAGTCACTCCTTCTGTATACTATCACCTATAACTTTTACGGATACATTGCACTACTCGTCTTCCTGTATGCATAGGAAAAGGAAGAGACTCAGCGATTTCCCACAAAAATGAATACGTTCTGGATTGCGCTTATAGTACTTGGTTAGACGGAAATAAGTTTTGAAGAAGGAGACACGATCGCTGGGAAAAGAGCTCTATTAGCCTGACGTTTCGGATTCGTGCTCGAATCCATCATCAGAGACAAAAGCAGATAAAGGTGGTTCGTGCAAAGGGGCTGCAGTATTTATAGGATGCAGGCACCATGCTACCGCATACTCATGAATATTCACGGCTCCCTCCCTTTCATCCGGGATCGTCGTACTTGGTGTGCTAATTGTTAGATGGCCGCCATTCGCATCGTTAATTGCTGCAATTTCATCACGTGCGTTGGGTGTTGGCGTGATGATTGCTCGACCATCTGATCCACTGACCCTGGAGTTGGGAAAAGTGTTCACTTGTGCGATCCCCGTGTGGCTAATTACTCAGCCTAGGCGAACTTTCAGCATCGAGTATTGAATTGGAGATCACTGCACTTCTCAATAGACTAGGGGCCATTAAACCATGACTCAAGCAGCTCCCGGCTCACGCGGTTGTCACTTCTTGCGAGAATTTCGGCCTCATCGAATTTGAATGTGTGGCCGGATCTCGTCGAATGAGCCGCAACTTGAGAGCTGGTGTCATTTCTGCGCACCGCTGCCGCGTGTTCGGCCATCCGCGTTTGGAGTTGTCTTCCGGTTTCTCCGACGTAGTTGCTTTGTCCGCAACTGCACAAGATCCGATAAACGACTCCGGTCTGTGTGTAAATCCAACCCCAAGTGGTGCGAGAAGGCGGCCGACAGTTTCCGAAACGTTCTTGATATACGGAAGCGCTTGCCAAAATTTGGTGTCTATGCGGTCCCCCCCCCCCCATAGGTCATACAGACAGTCCTGGGCTTAATTTCAGGTGCCACCAATTTTCGTGTCTTAAATTCAATTCTTATCTTGACCCCAGACATGGCCCTAACACCAACTCTAACCCTAGCCTCCTCCCCTCCCTCTTGGATTTTAGCGCAGGGCAACGTGTAGTACAGGAAGCACTTATTACAATGCCCCAGATAATATATTCTATTTTTGATACAGTATACAAAGTGATCCAGAGCTCTCAAGCAGGTGTTGGACTGAGTATCTATAAAATACAACTAGCATGTCCAAATGGCAGGAAGACTTCAGCAAATTGTGTCAGGTCCCTTGGCAGTCCCCCGAATCATATAACGCAACAGGCTAACGAAGCAGATGACATTTTTCAGGAAGTCCCCTGACCTCCTGCATCCTGCAAAAATAGCAAAACGGTACTTTAGGGAAGGTGGCACTTGGGGGCGGGTGATTGATTAGCCGAAACGCACCATGGACCCAAATGCCGATGGGAATCACTGGCGCGTTTTGGTCTGACATTCATTCAGCAATATGTGCCGTCAGACATCCAATGATAAATGTACGAGATTTGATCATGTATGATAGAGAGAATGCAAATTACAAGACTGCATAGATCGGCAAATAGTATGCTGAGGACGGGAGGGGCAGTCCTTGAAGAACTTGGACGAAGTCCACAACGACTAATGTATCCCTGCTTGTCCAATAAAATATTAATTCCGGCATTTTCACCATCGACAGAAGGCCTTGTTTTTGCAGTTTTTTTCGAGGTACATTTTTGCATGACTCTCGGGTTAGACAAACATTATTTTTTTCATATACTACCAACTGTCTTACCCAATAAATCATCTGTCTTTGCTTGAAATTATGTTTTGCTTTGCAAGTTTATTTAGCGGTTGCCTTTTACCATAATAAAAGTCACTTAGACAATTTTTGCCATAATAAATCACTATCGCGAGTGAAAGACCCTATACCTAAAGAGCAGCAATGCAATGTCATCTACCGCATTCCGTGCGCCAGCTGCTCTTTCGACTTTGTTGGTCATACAGGCCGACGACTTGGGACGCGTAAAAACGAGCATAAACTAGCCATCCGCCGACGTGACCCTTTGTCACTCGTGTTTGCGCACGCCCTTGAATGCGACCATCGCTTCAATTGGGAAGGGACTGAAGTTGTTGCCATGGCAAACACCAAACATGCTCGTGAATTCCTCGAAGCCTGGCACTATAACACGACAAGCATCAATCGCCATGTCGATCTAGATGCTAATTCCGAAGGTCTGCGTGTCCGGCTCACTGACTTGCGCCCACGACCTAACAACAGCCGCTAATTCACACTGGGCCATGTAGAATCACACTATGTCGTCACCCCATTACACTCCCCGACACAGCGAACCGCAACTGCAATGCCTAACACCTCTACATTGGTCTCACTGACCTCTGCCCGCATGCCGGATCTACGACCATTACATCCACTGTCCA
>CACRXP010000401.1:341892-379851 GCA_902702965.1 Spirometra erinaceieuropaei | reverse complement strand
ATTCTCCTCCATATGGGATGCCGGCTGTCCTCTTGAAGGTTGGTCATGTGAGTAATGGGACCAGGTTATGTGAGGGGCAGACAAATACGGTCTGTTCAGCCTTTAAACCCTCCGTTCGTCTTGATACTGTCTGATCATCGGAAGCAGATACAGTGAGTGGCCGATCTCATGAAATGTTGGTCAAAATTCAGAAATGCGTTTTGATTAGAAAGGATGACTTAGGTGGGGTTGTAATACTGATTATCTTGCGCATAATCCTATAACATTTCGAACTCGGCAGGATGTCGGCTTTTAAATGCACTTCTTCTTCACCTCCTGTAAAAACCGCGTTTGGAAAAAAAGAACTACTTAAGTAGCATGCATTTTTCTAATTGATTTTCGACGTTCTTATAAAATCGAATAGAGTATATGAAAAGCGTGAACAAAAATATTCTTTCTTCCACTCGTGCGACAGAGACTCTCGACATCTTCATATTTTATACTCGACGAAAGAGTATAATTAGGCCTTAAAAAAGTTTCCAATTATGAGATTTTTTAAGACCGTGCCATGTCTACTAAAACAGCTTCGTACATGCTCGTTTACCACTGCTCCTCATGAAATGTGCAACATAATCCGCACCCATTGCAAAATTTTATGGACTCATTATGGCATCTTTTTAAAGGCATAGAAGAATTTATGATTTCCCTTACGCGGAATGGATGCACCTTGTAGATTGAAATCACTAGGCGCTAATGCAACGGCTGATCAGGTTCCAAATTATTTGGGAATTAGAAAACTTTTTCAAAAATTAATTATACTCTTTCTTCGAATATAAAATAAAAAGATGACGTGATTCTCGATAACAAGAGTGAAAGAAAGCATATTTTTGTGCATGCTTTCTACAAAATACATTTGAATGTGTAAGACCATCGAAAATCAGCGTGAAAAATGCATGCTACCGAAGTAGTCATTTTTTGTCGAGTGTGGTTTCTGCAGGAAGTCAAAATGAAGTCGACATCATGGTAAGTTTGAAATATTACAGGATGATGCCGCATGATAATCAATGCTACAAACCCACCTAAGTAATCCTTCCTAATCAAAACGCGTTTCAGAATCCTGGCTAACATTTCGTGAGATTGGTCACTCACTGCAGGTATGCTGGGAGAAGATTCGGTAAATAATGTGCGAGGTTGCACCGCTACAAACTAATTCGGGTACACGTCACCGCCCTGAGCCTACTTAGTTTGGCACATGGTGGGCATTAAGGCCGCCCCGGGAACCCAGCACGACCGCGTTTGACAAACGGTTATCACAGGTGCAGCACGATGGTGAATGCGTCCGGTAAGACTGTTCTGACTCTTGATGACATGCGAGTAGAAAGAAAGTTGATTACGTTGCTGAGGAACTCGTTGAACTACGGGCTGACATAACGCAGGTTAAGGCTACAATGGCCGAAATTTTAACGGCCGTTCAGGAATTACGTCTGCCTGCTGAAGCGAGACCTCCTTCACTGAAGTTGCCTCTGTGTACGAAGGAGGCTTACAAGGCTTTCATCAGTGAGCTTGACAAGAATGCTAGTTTCGCTCAAGACGCGGAATGTACATATACTGACACTTCTTTATTTGAATGGATTGTAGATTAAACGTCTGGCGAGTACAGACGGGCGAAACGAGAAAGAGTTTGTCAGAAATCTACTGACCACTCTACTCGGCCACCCACTATGCCTCAGTTTCTGCTGGGGCGGAGCAAGAGATAAGCAGGCCTTCGTCGGCAGCCCCCTTTATGGCCTTGTTATTGGTAGGATATTTATTTTTAAGATTACTTGTTCAGCTGCAATTCGTGAACACGCCGCCTTCTCAAATTGCACCGTTGACACAATTCGCAAAAGTACAATTGATTGGTTCCACGGCGCGCGTGACAGATACGGTGGCCGATCAAAGCGGAGAGATAATACCACTGCAAATGCCACGGTAAATTAATTGACTTGAGTCTTTATAAGCCACTTTCAGCTTCCCGTCAGCTACAGCTCAGCCGAAGAATATATGATGCAATCTACTTCCGAGGACACTGTAAGTGAGCGTTTCTTTATATCTATTAAACCTGCATTTATTCGAGCCTATCAACTTCAAAATACTTAGATCATAAAATATACTACTAAAATGCCTTATTTCAATAGTATGTTTTTGACAATTTAATTAATAGGACGCTGTGCTTTATTTTATTGTAGATACCCGCCACCGACATGGACGGATTACCAAATATGTCCCTTGAGGAAACATGACTATTTGTACGTATCAAATTTTCATCTTTATCGATCAATAAATTTTCTTTAACCAATAAATGCCGTTCAAGTGTGCTGATGGATATGGTTCGTTGGGGGGTTTGCAATCACGCGTGAAGGTCCGCTAACGGTCGCGGGAGATATTGGCTTTGGGAAGGCGAGCCGGAATGAAACATGACATATTTGGCGAAATGGGGTTCGCTAGAAGGTAACAAGGGATAAAATAGGACAGATACCGGGGAAAATCTGTCTAGGAAAAGGGTGATCAGGATTATAACGCGAGTAATTAGACGTTAATGGATCGGTATTACGGTCAGACAGTCGAATATGGCCATGGGTGGGGGCAAAAAACGGTAACTATAAGGCGTCCCTCTGCGCATTTTTTTGTCGATGAGGGGGCCAGAGGGGGCCACATCGGGGATTTGCCCCGCCATAGCCCCCTCTCCAGCCCCCTCATAGCCCCCTCTGGCCCCGCCATAGCCCCCTCATGAGGCGGGGCCATGAGGGGGCCAGAGGGGGCTGGTGCTGGCAGGGTTGCTTGATACAGTAGAACTTCTGTCGTATATTTTCTTTTCTATCGTTTCGTAGTCGACTATCAGGTTAGATTTGAGATGGAAAGGCTTGCTTTCTCTTCAGCCTATTCAAGCGATTATTGCCTGGGTAATCACAAATATGAGAACCTTCTACGTACTCAGGGCAAAAGCGAACTGAATGTCTATCTACTGGTCTTTGCTGCACTTCATCGGAAACTAACGGGCTCCTTCCTGTTTGAATAGCTCCCGTCAATTCCGACTCACTTCGGTTCTGAGTATTCTAATATTGACTTGGCCAGCAACTCTACTGGCTGCCTCCATCTTTATAGCATCGTCCCCAGTAATGATCTGTGGCATTACGTTTGACACATCTTTATAAATGCCCGGAGGTATTCTTAAAAGAACCCAACCTGCCCAGTGAATTTTTTTCAGTTTAGCCGAACGTCACTCCCGGTGCATTTCTAAGATTCTTTCTTGCTCGAGCGAGCGTTTCGAATTTGACTTGGATGGAGACCTCAGAGGAAATCGCGGAGAATATGACATGATCCGCCACAGAAGAGCAGCAAGCAGACGATCATCGCCCCCCCCCGCATTGAGACTGAAGAGAAGCAGGCAATCAATAATAAGACGCAGGCCGTTCACATGCAAATGAGGTCACATCAAAGGAAGAAGTTAAATAAAAACGGACTGACGACTGAAAAGGGAGCGACAGAAATCGGACGACTTCGGAGTACTCGAAGAAAAGAACTCCCTAAGGTGGAAAGGCAGAGTTTATGTTTCAGTTTAGCCAAATGTCACTCCCGGCACATTCCTACAATTCTTTTTTTCTCGAATGCTCCGCCACCAATGAGCTATATTTCAGTGGTGTTCCCCATCTATGTTTCTTCCCTAGTGTTGATTGGCTCATTGAAAAAGTTTTCTTCCATATCCCGTCTTCCTCATCGAAGTTGAATTAAGACACAGACGAATAAAGAGTCCAAAGTGCTTTAGGACTGAATTCACTTCAGTAGTAGGGAAAATTCGATTCCCAGGTGGCCCGCCTGGAGAGGTTTACTTGAGGTCTGGCGGTTCAAACGGTGAATTCGCCCAAACATCTTAGGGGACTGGTGAGTTCTGTTGACAGCTCTCCGAATATGACTTACTTTGCGCGCTACGTAGGTCGTCAGTGTCGACTGCGAGAGCCTCCTCTGTCACCGTGACCTCTGTCGTCCCTGCCCTCGTTCACTGATAATTGGGGGACCTCGAATATGTGCAGCCAAGCTTGCTAACAGAACCGTCAGATCTCACATAAACCCATCTCGTTAAACACCAAATCCCTGCAAATCAAGTGACTGCCGCTCACTATTAACTCGTCTAACTTCAAAGTAAGCAAGGGTCAGGAAGACATAGCCTCGTTTATGGATCTTGGATAGACTCGCCCTTATACACAGCCACAACACAAACTCGTATCTGTACTATGTTGTTGCTATTCACAGGGGCTATCCTTAACTTGTGAACTTTTTGCAGTTCCGGTCTTCTGGGAATCTCGTGGGACCTCGTAGCTCAGGTGGCAAGAGCGCTGGCTGTACTCAAGTCCTCCCCTTGCCGTCATGGGTTCGAATCCTACCGAGATGGGTGAAAATAAAGGTTCTTGCAATCGACCGTTGAATTTAATCTCAAGTGGACCCAACTGTATCCAGGTCGGGAGATCCAGTCGGCCACAGAGTACATCTAAGGCTGTGAGTGCATCTGAAAGACTGAACAGTGCAGTTTTGACGAGCCTTGGAAATCGTTCCTGTACCCCCACATAGTCCAAACCGACAACACTCTCACCAATAAAACCGACTGTCCTTGCCTTAAAGTGAAGCAGGAGAATAAGTATTCCCTCCCCCTGTATTGCAGGCTAGAGCTAAAGTTAGGACATGGAATTTCGCGCACAACCATCTGTAGCGCAGGGGTATTTAGTCCTGTGTTCAGCTTGCCTAAGCTCCAGGCAGCCGAACAAACCTCTGTCGAAACTTGGACATCTTGGTAGCTCGTTTCGTCAGATGATGGCTCACTCTCCAAATTTGGGCTCCTCCCCCGATCCTTCTTGGTCCAAACCGTGATTAATTTGCCCAACCAACATTGCTTCATTGCGGAGGACGTCGCATATACTGCCGTATGGCCCAATCCAAGTGGGTTTGTTGGTGGTAGCCATTCAACCAGAGCGCTTTAAGCGGTCATCCTGCCTTTGCGTGGTGTCTGTTTGAAACCCTTCTCGCAGTGCGGATAGATTCTTAGAATTCATATTTCACGCTACCAAATGTAAGAGGACGCAATAAGAGTGCAACTGGCACATCTGGATAGTCTCCTGTGATATCGTACTGGGCCGTCGCTTGATAGCCACCACCTGACATTTATTCTTACACATCCCCTGTTTGCCTTGTTTTATTTCCGAGGAAGTGAATGCGCGAACTTGGAGTAAATCCGCCGGTAGAGACCTTTTTAGGCATGGTAAGCAATTGCACACTTCTATACTACTGACTGCCTGTTGGCGGTTTGTGAATATTACGCGATTATTGCGTAGTAGCTGATGTCTTTCAGCTCAAATATTCATATCAAATTCTGAACCGTGCCTGAAATGGTCAGTTCCGAAGGATTTTCTCCAAATTCGTGCATTCATTTCCTCGGAAAGTTAACAAAGCAAAATGGAACTGGAGTTCATATATAAGAAAAAACACACGGGAAGGCTGGGGGACCCACGGATGAGTGAACCCCTCGCAGTTGCGTCAGGCAGCGGCGCAAGGTCGGCGAACCACGCGTGTCTGGGCTTCTACCTTCTACCTGTTTTTTCAGTGCGGCAAATAATTACAGCACCTCATCCCTGTTTATTATAATTCAGATCATCACACAAGGACGGTTCTGGGCCCATCCAAACCACTGGTCTGACTTGCCTGCGTTTCGCGATTTAACAGCTTGTCGTACACTTTTGTTCTGCCGGACAGTGCGATGACTCCAAAGGTATACTGTTTTGTTCAGACAACGAGTCACCGATATATAGCTCTGAACAGGATCTAAAATGGGTCCGACAGGTCATCGCAAACGCGATGTACTCACTTGCTTCCTAAGATGGGACGTATAGGCGCTTCTAATGTATATTGAGCGACCCAGACGGATAGGTAAGGATCCACGTTTTTCGGCCAATCATGTGCACATATGTTTGTGTCCCTAAAACAGACCACGCGGTAAACGCGGAGTCCGGCAGATGTTATCAGGAACGCGTATCTACAACAAATGTCAATATTCGGGGTGTGGTGTCGGGCCCAGTTGCAGGGTCCCGCGGCGCACATTAGGATTCTTGCCGTCCGCTCACCCCCCCCCCCCCCTTACATTTTGTTGTCTGCTATTTTGCCCAAGTGTTTGTTGTCCAACAGGGAATGTGGTGGTACGCCTGGGTGCGAGCACGGTAGTGCCAGTCCCCCCCACCCCTCACCTCGAGTCTTCTTGATTATATATTGATAGCGGGTCCGGGTGAGGAGGAGAATGAGGAGGAGGAGGAGGAGGAGGAGGAGGAGGAGGAGGAGGAAGTCTGTTAGATGCTACGCAAGTCTACTATCACTAGAAAAGAAAGCACGCGCAGGTCACCGTGCCCGCTGTTGCCCCGCTATGGAGCACAGGCTGGACATTGTCGGCCACCAAAACTGAACTGTTGTATGCGCAGGTGAACAGAAGTTCACCACTGACTGTTGGAACTACTGGCAGGTCTGCAGACAAAAAAACAATGGCGGCTAAATTTCGTGAATACAAGCGCTGCAAAGGATGGATCCAAAGACCGTAATTTTTTTAAATTTGATAGAAATTCCGAATGTGGCAATAGTCCTTCCAAAAAAATGCACTTTCACATAATTTTAACATTCCTGGGTAGCCCCTTGCAATCAGTGACTATGTGCACTTTGGCGAACCGATAATATTTATATGTATGAAGAAGAGGATAGGAATAAAAAGGCTTCACGATGAATATGACGTCGATATTGTGCAAGATATGTAAAGGTGCATCGGAAGCTAAAAGTACGACTACCTAACGACCTAGATAGTACCATAATCCCCTTTCTAATCAGGACGGTTGAAGGAACTTAATGTGCCTAATTTTGCACTATTATTTATGATTGAAATTCCAGTATTCTAAATGTGCAATTCTTCTGTTTAACAGATGATGCGCAAATTCGTTTTTTCTCCACTCTGCAGCGCTCAGGCAGCTACATGAAGAGAGCATTATCCTGCCCAGGGTCGGACCTGCTCTCACCCCCTACGGATAATAGTTCCGTCGCGCACAGATATACCACAATTGTCGGTGATGAGCTGTCGTGGGCAGATTCCGCAAATGACTGCAGTAGAGTATCTGGACCAGATGGAAGACAGACACCTCGGGCTTTCTCCTTGGATAAAAACTGCAAGGCATCCTCTAGCCGATCAAAATGGTGCTATTAGCTCCCACAGTGCATCGCTAGTCAGCTTCCGGTTTTCTTGAAAAACCCCACTTCCCTCGATCGTTTGAGTGAAAAGAAGCGGAAGCTTAAGAATAGGATGTATTTTTAGTTTTTTTCTTTACTCGCTCTGAACTGAATAAGGAACCTTGAAAGTCAGAAAATTGTCCTTTATTCAGTGAAGTAACCCTCAATAAACATTGAACAAGGAGGTTATTGTTGAAAGCTTTAAGAAAATCAAGATCTTTATGTTTAAACCGTAATGAGCAATCGGGGGAAACGAATTGCCGTTTGTCATATGTTCTGCCTTTTACGAATCCACCTTGAGCAACTTCGTAGTTGGTATTCTGTCAGGATCGTTTTGCGCCAGGATTGTGTCGAAAGACGCGGCCGTGGTTGCCTTCTTTACATCAGAGCCTCACTTACACAGTCCCCTTGAGACCTGAACATTTCCTCTTTCTCTGGAAATTTAGGTTTCGCTTCGGTAATACTTCCGCAAAATATGAAAGCCTTAGTCGGATGTGTATATAATCCTCCTTGTTACTCCGGAAATGAAAGCCAAATCTGTGGATTCTTTGAAAAAATCGCAGAGATTTCTTTCGATGTCAAGATCATCGTAGGAGATTTTAATTTGCCAGAAATTGACTGGCACACACATACTTCCTCACCTAAATTCCAGAAGCTTCTAGACGCCATTCACTTTTCAAACCTGTCTCAATTAGTCCACTCTTCGAACAGAAACGATAGTGTATTATATTTATTTTTAAATAATGACACCTTCCCTCTTTCTATGAATTTACATCGTGATATTTTTGTAAATGATCATGCAGTAATTCAGTGTCGCCTTCCATTTGCCATTGCCGCAAAGCCAACAGTACAACGTAGTATTTTTCACTTTGCTAATATTAGCAAGGAATTAATAAATAATGTTCCAAGCACTCTTGACTGGCCCAAAACTTTTTCAAATAGTGATTTAAGATTTTTCAACAATTTATTACAATGCGTAACAGAAGGTCTTCTAGACCTTATTCCACGGAAGACGTTTAAATCGAGTGCCACTTCCACCGCTGTCCCACACTTTCATAAAAACCGGTTTAAAAAGCTACCTAAGCAGCTTAAATATTCTCTTTCTAGCTCATTATCCGCTCACATAAGAATAGTTGAAATGTTTGAATTAGCTTCGAAAATGAGGCTCGCGCGAGATAGGCGTAGAGAGTCTTTATCTATTAATGGCGTGAATGCTTCTCAATCAGTTGCTCAGGTCTACCGTGAAAAATCATCTTCTAAATCTCACCAAGTCATTCCGCCTTTGCTTAGCTCCAACGAGACTTGCATTACAGAGGAGTCAGGCAAAGCCGCAATGTTAAATTCGTTCTTTGAACATTGCACCATTGAAACTGACCCAATCCCTTTAATTCCTCCGTTGTCTGATGCTTCTCTTAGCATCATTAATTTATCTCCTGAATGTATTCAAAAACTGATAAGCCATCTTCCTAACTCTCACTCAGTAGGTACGGACAATATCCCAAACTCTTTTATAAAACAGCTAAGAGATTTTCCTCCTCTGCTTAGCAAAATCTTTTCAGTATTTCTCGTAAATGGCTTCTTCCCTGGCTATTGGAAAACTTCTATTATTATTCCAGTATTTAAGTTTGGCTGTCGTTCTGACGTACAGAACTATCGAGGTGTCCATAAAACACCCTCTCTCGCCAAAATCTTTGAAAAAATTATCGCCGTAAAAATTACCGAATTTTGCATAGCCAATCAAGTTATTAACCCTTCCTAGCATGGTTTTTCACCAGACCGCGCTTGCGAAACATGTCATATGTCGTTTCTCAGTCTACTTACCTCTCTTCGTAAGGACCATCTATCTCTTGTCGGTATTTATTTTGATCATAGTTAAGCCTTTGATAAAGTACCACATAAAAGACCCTTGGTTAAATTGGAAGCTATGGAAATTCGCAGTCCACTAATAGACTTTCTCAGGTCATACCTGTCTAATCGTAAACAAAAGATTTTAGTGGGATCTTCACTTACCAGTGAAAGCCCTATTGTAAGTGGTGTCTTACAAAGTGCAGTTTTAGGCCTTCTTTTCATCCTGCTTTAAATAAATGATATCTCGGCAGCAGTAAAACATTCTCAATCATTTATTTATGCCGACGATCTCAAATGTGTATATTCTTTCAAAAAATCTACGACCCTTCATTGCTTCCAGCAAATTCATGCGGACTTGCTTGCTCTCTCAGCGTGCAGCTCAAAATGGCTAATGGAATCCCCTCCGCCTAAATCTCGCTATATGTGTTTTGTATCTGATATGTTACATCCCATCCAGTGGTCTTTCAAGTCACACATAAGACTGAATATACAACTATCGAGGCTTTAGGTGTAAGCTACATTAATAATCTTGATCTCTCGCCATACGCTGACAAAATCACACCCAAAGCTGCCCAGATTTGTGGCTTTATTTCTTACAATATCTATCTTCCCGAAATTAAATTTAGACTTTATTATATGTTTTTACTTCACCTTCTCGAGTCTTGCTGACCATTCTTTGGTTTGATAAACGGGGCTAGTCGTTCAAAATTTGAAAATGTTCGAGGACGTTTTACTAGAAAACTTTTAGGCACGGAACATCCAAATATCTCCTACTCAGATAGATGCCAACTAACTATCCTAA
This sequence comes from Spirometra erinaceieuropaei, assembly GCA_902702965.1. Lineage (NCBI taxonomy): Eukaryota > Metazoa > Platyhelminthes > Cestoda > Diphyllobothriidea > Diphyllobothriidae > Spirometra > Spirometra erinaceieuropaei. The sequence goes on along the minus strand of CACRXP010000401.1, from coordinate 369,935 downwards.
CACTTTCATAGGTTCGAAGACTAGAAGCTTTAATAGTAGTTCAAATCTTCCTCGGATTACAGCACTCACCCCTAGTAGTCGCCAATACAGTCTTTGCAACTCTTTCCGATTTTACCTCCTGTTGCTTCCTCCACATGTAAGTGCTTTTTTCGCTTTCAAGTATACTTTCCTCTGGAATAGCCTTCCAATAAATAAAAGATCTTCAGATAATCTGCAATCTTTTAAGAGAAGGCTGCGCCTTTTGTCTGAATACTGACTCGATTTAACTTTTATTTTCTTTATGACACCGAGAAAAGGCCACCGGTAATTTAGGACGCCGCCATTGACTTTCCGGATCCGCTCACATTTCCTTCTTTTGTGCGTAGTATCGCTTCCTATGATCTCTCATCAAAAGTGTTAATTTTTCGGTTTTTCACTCCATCCATTGTGCCCTCACAGAATGCGCACTATCGACGCTCTTGGCAGAACCTTCTGTATTCGCCACATAATAGTAGTCTGGACGCATCTCCCTTGTACTCTCCTCATCTGGACTCGACTGGCTGTAATCGATCGCATCTGACTTCCTGTCGCCTCGAAACTGGTTTTCTATTCGCCACTTTGACACGAATGGCCACATACGGCATATAAATGCTGCCCTGATAATGCCCGTTTTCAACCTTTTACTCAAGACCACATACAGGCCAGTCCTGCCTGACTCGCCTCCTTAGCCCTTCATGAAATCCGTTATACACTGCCACGTACAGGCCGGTCCTGTCTGCTTTTATACATTCTGTAACGAGAGTTTTTTTCTCCTCTAGTTCTAATCCAGTCATGCTCATTTTTTATATGTTAAGAGTTTTTTTCACTGCTGGCTCACCATTCTTCGTAACATACTACTTGTTCAATAACTATGAATTAAGTATTGTATGGATTCCGTATACCTATTCTAAAATTCTAAAATTCATGCAAAAGTTATTCTTACTTGCTATGAAATGACCCCCATGAGTCTTGAATAAAAATTCTTTTTATTGTTATCATTGGAAGAAGAAGTTAGAGCGATCTCCGGGAGGAAAATTTAATTACCTGACGTTTCGCTCTCGTACTCAAGCACATCATCGGAGAAAAACTAAATGATGAGCGCATGGTTTAGAAAGGCCATTCTTGCCCGCACCTGATAGATCCATCCCGCTCCCTTCTTATTGGCTCTCATCTCTCGCGGAAGTGGTGCCTGGCGTTCGCGTATGGCGCTGTATGCCGATGCTGCGGTTGAACAAGTTGGCGTCCGATTGCCAGGCTACGATAACTTCTCTCGCTAGTTTGCCTTCGGCTTGGCCGGGGACATGGCACCGACAAAGTCGAACCTTTGTTTACTTTCTAGACCGTGCATGACGACGCGCTATCCGACACCCCTTTGCTTTACGGCTAAAGCGTGCTCAGGCATGCGCGTTTTCAGTCGTTTGTCGATCATGCCGCAATAGTTGACCAGAGTCTAGATATCTGACGCAGTGACTGACGCCTGACGTGTCCGCAGGTGGAGGCCGGTCCTTGGGCTTCGTGAGTAAGCAACGGATGGAGGCCTCCGGTCAGTGTCCGATACCCACGCTTAGCTGTCTTGACAAATACAACCGATTCGTTCTCATTTACTATCTGCTTGTCAACTTTACCCCCTGTTACTGGCGGCCTCCAGAGGGGTGATCCTAAACACTGACGATTTTTGAATTCGATATCCTTAGCTTACTCTCTCCGGGAGGGTATCTTCTGTGGATGTACGCCTAAAGTTCTCTCCATTTCTTCCACTTGGCCGGTAAGAAATCCCTCTGAAAAAAACTGTTATGTGAACATATCCGAAGGCTTGTATAATGCTCAGCAGTGGCAGCGCTTGTTTCTCATTTTGTAGAACACTCTTTAATGGTCTGTTTCGACTCGACTCATCCTCCGAATCCTTAATTCGTTCTTTCCCTGAAGCCTACTTTATCACTTTATGCAAGTACAATCTCTTCCAAAGTTGCGCAGATATCAGGGTTTATATCACGCAATTTCTTCTTTCGGAAATAAACTTAAGACTTTATCAAATGTTTGTTCTTCCTATTTCCGAATACTGCGGTTGTTTCTTTGGCTTGATGGACGCCCACGACTGTAAGAAAAATCGAAAATGTTCGGGGAGATTCAGCTCGAAAACTCTTACCTCAAGCCGCATTCGATATTTCTTGTATCGAAAGGTATCAGTTGACAAACGTTGAATTTTTATGGATTAGAAGAATCGAAGCCTGCCTTTGTTTTCTGTTTCACACTAACTCTGGGTCCGATCTTGCGCACATTGGCATTCGGATTCTAAAAGACCGGTCTTATACCACCCATAATCCCTCCGTGACGATTCCGCCGCCTCTTTGCTCTAAATGTAAACGCCCTCATTTCGCATTCAAAAATGCCTTCCATCGGAATAATCTTCCATTAACACTTACGTCATCGCAAAAATTATCCGGTTTTCAACTTCGGAGGCTGTGAACACTGGTGGTCGCTGCCTAGAAATCTATTACACCAACTGGCAGAGTCTCCTCAACAGGCTAGATGAACTCAAATTAAGAGTCTGTGAACAGAAGCCTCACATAATTGTCCTAACAGAGACATGGTTGACTGAGGAAATAAGTAGTGGCGAAGTCAGCAGTGGAGGCTATCATGTGTTCCGTTGTGACATATTTCGATGTAGAGGAGGATACACAACGATTTATGTGTCAAATGAAATTTCGTGCTGTCAGCGATAAATATCCCATGTGGCGCCGCGAAATTTTGAAATAATTACTTGCAAGATAAGTATCAAACAGTTACCGACCCGTAACCTGTGTGTTGTCTATCGGCCTCCTAGCTTGAATGAAACGCCGACATGCACTGGAGTTGTCATGCAAACAGGAGGACTTACAACTTCTGGGTGACTCTAACGCTCCAGAAATAGACTGCAACATTCACTTAACAAATGCCCCGTCCACGTCATTAGATCACAAGCTACTACAACTCTCTCTGGATGAAAACCTCATTTAACACATAAAATTCGGAACAAAACTGAGAGAAGGACAATGATCTAACTGTTTAGATCTCGTATTCAGTAAAGAAGGAATCATAAGGGAAGTGGATCCACAATGCAACGCTTTCGCTTCTATTGAATCCACAACCTCCACTCGGTTTAAATGATCATTTTTCTTTTGCCTGCATGTGCCCCCTCCTATCGAACCAACGACCAAAAATCAAGAGGTGTGGAAATCTTTAGTAGTGTGACTTTAACGCAATGAGACGTACTCTTTTGGAGGAAACCTGGTCAGTCAATATGGAAGATTCAGAAGAATTCTGGTAGTACTCTCGCGGGATTATAGAGCGTCTAATTGATTCCCATTGTCCCGTAAAAATAAAAAGACCAAGTGCGCGACCGCCGTGGGTCAATCCGATGATACAAAAGACCATGAAAAAGAAACAGAGGGCGTGGAAAAAGTATTTGCAACTTCGAAATCGAGTAACATTCTCCGAAAATAAGGAGCATCGCAATGAATGCCGCAAACAAATACAAGTTGTTAGGACTTCTTTCGAGCGCCGACTGATAGCAGAATCCATTACATGTCCCAAGAAGTTTTACGGGTGCATCCGCAGTAGAAGAAAACATAGGGACGAAATAAAGTGTCTTAAGGATAGCCTCAGGAACTTATTAGTTGAAAGGCCACAGAAAGTGCAGTTACAATCTCAGTTTTTTCAATCGCTTTTTACGGAGGAGTCCTCAGAAGACAATCAGCAGTTTAAAATGAACCGAGACAGTCGGGAGCTTCAAAATTCGCAAGAAACCGCCGTCATTGAAATCATCGCCTTTTCCGTCGCAGAAGTAAGACGCGTCCTCAATCAAATAACACCAGATATGACTCCTGGACCCGACGAAATTCCTGGGCTGATACTACAGGAGCTATTAACGGAACTTTCAAAGCCTCTTTCCCCTCTCTTTGGCCTGTCAATGGGAACAGAAAGACTGCCATCACAGTAGAAGACAGTTAACCTCGTTCACTTACATAAGGGAGTTAGCAGGATGGCAGCAAGCAGCTTCAGGCCTATTAGCTTAACTTGCCTCCCATGCAAAACGATGGAGGCTCTATTAAGGAGCGCTATACACCAGTTTTGTGGGGAAAATAGCATCTTTTAGGATTTTTAACATGACTTCCGGAGAGGACGTTCCCGCCTCGCAAATCTGCTAGCTTGTGTGGAAATCTGGACCAGGGCTTTAGACGACGGCTTTGAGGTCGCTGTCCTGTGCATCGATTTCAGCAAAGCTTTCGACACTGTTCCGCACCAACGCCTTCTTCCCTAACTGAGCACCATCGGCGTCCGGGGAGATCTTCTGAACTGGATAAGCGCATTTCAGGTTGGTAGGAAACAACGCGACTGTATCGGAGATTATATGTCAGACTGGGTGAACGAAAAAAGTGGTGTGCCTCAAGCCTCAGTTCTGGGACGATTGCTCCTAATCCTTTATGTTAACGACAGCCTTCAGGAACTCGACTGCGACAAAATAATGTTTACAGACGACGTCATTAAGGGTCCGAGTGATCAGATATCCTTTCAAAATAATCTGCATCGACTGCATGCGTGATCGGAGAAATTACTTCTAAATTTCCATGTGCAGAAGTGTACCGTCCTTCATCTGCGACCAACTAACTCTCATTCAAATGAGAGCCTGAGGACATATTATCGGAAAGATATAAGACTTCCCGCAGAATCTTTACAGAAGGATCTCGGGGTTTAGATACAGAGCAACATGAAACCAGCACTGAAAATAAATACACAGAAAAAAAACAAATCGAAATTACGCAAGCACCCTTCATCGGAAAGCATTAAGTCCCTATTGATTTCAGGTTTTCCACGTCATCCCCTCACTCTGACACCAAGCGATCTGTTGTCGATCACTGCGGAACCCTCTGTTTTCGTCCTCTGCTAGTAGTTTGCTCGGTCATCAAGGAAGCGTTGTGGTTGCGTCTCCCCACTCATTTATGACCGCTGTAGTTCTTAATGTCTCTCCTCGGCTAGACTCTTAGCAGACTGTGACCGGTCGCGTTTGGGTTCCTTTCGTCAGGCCACCCTGATAGTTGCTTCTGTTTTAATGCAAAATCTTATGATGGCATCTGCAGCGAATAGAGTCATCGTGCTTATTATATTTCTATGCACTCCAGTCTAGAGGAAAATCCTTTTATCATAAGCCAGCTCCTCGGCATACACAGACGTGAAAGACTCGGGCAACAAGTTCGCCTTGTTTGAATTACCAGAAAACTCGTTTTCTCCGTAGTACAGAAACTTATATATAAGCATAGGGACAGTGAAAAACTGGTACACTGAGTGTCAAGATGACGTCGGATGGGTGGCATTGACATACATAATTATGTTTCGATCCAGCTTTTCACTTGAAAGCTTCTACAGGTGTGGTCACAATAATATTCGCAGGCGGAGTATTCCAGTGTTCAGTCACCCTCTTGGAGTAAATGGACTTACATCTCTCCAGCCTATCCCCAGTCATGTGTAGGTTAGGTGAACGGACTTGAAGGCTCGTTGTGGGTGCTAACTTAAAAGTCTCTAGATACAGGTCAGCAATACTGAACGTATATTATGTGGAATTTTCGTATCAGGTCGCCTCGTAGCTGTCTGTAAATCCAAGGAAATAAACCGATATTAGCCAGTCGTGTTTCATACGGTAGTGGATCCTGCCCAGTTACAACTTTTGTTGTATGCCTTTGAACCTTTCGGAGGATGTTGAGGTCTTTAAAGACCCAGGGTTTCCAGGATTTAATGACGAAATCCAGTTGCGGCCGAACAAACGTTCAAACTAACTTAGCGAAGCTGTCTTCATTTTAGGTAGAGAAAACTTTATAAAGAGTGTAGGGGGCTAATATCGCGGAATTGGCTGTTTTTGAACAATGCAACAATGTCCTCCTGAGCGTGCACATTAGTATGTCATTCGACGGCAAACCCTGCGGTTCGGAGATCGGGTTTCGCCAACTTGCAGAGTGCTGGACTTGCTCACATGGAATGGCAGAATTCAGCCATTGAACCATTGCTGAAATCAGTTTAAGTCCGTCTGCCAACGCTGTTTGTTGGTTTTCGTTCAGATTATGCAGCTCAGCTTGATACCTTAAGCAAACATAGCGATATCGCAATTCAGTTCCTTGATGCCGTCGTTAACGAATATAATGAACAGGATAGGGCCGAGAACGGAGCCTAGGGAAATATCACGCCAAACCGCAACCTCTGCAGACAACCGGTCATTATTGCGGACAAACTGAGGGCAACTGATGAAGAAAGTGCAAATAAACCATGGAAGATTAGCCCAGACGCCTACTCGAGTGAGTTTGTGCGGCAGTCACTCATGTGGTACACCGTCGAATGCCCTTTTAGAGTCAATATAGGCTGCCTGCACCACACTCCCTCCATCATTCGCCCCAGTCCAACGCTCTGAGCAGCATAACAATTTCGTTGCGCGATATCTGGTTCAACGTGTTACTTTCTGGGCACGGGATTGGAAGTTTTGCTGTTCTAGGTGAAGCATTAGCTCTCGCTTTTTCCGCAATTTTGCAGCAGGATAGAGTGAGACTTATTGGTCCCGAATTGTCTTTTATTGGATGTTTAGCTTTTGCTATTCTACTCTCCCTTATATTGCTGTACATCCCTGATGGTTAACAATCGTAAGCCTACATTTGCCGAACTTGACTTCTTAGAATTCATAGACCTGGGCAGAAAATACACACTAATCTGTCCATCTACTGGGAAACTTACTCGTAATCTGTGAATAATTGCAAGCCCGATCATCGTAAAAAGACATTTATTAGATTTAGATTTGGAAACAGTTAGCCTAGTTATTATCAGAAACAGAATTTTTCTTCGATGTAGAATGATTTCGTTTAAACGAACTGCTCGAAAACGTGAATTTGGGCTCTGATTGGAAACCCTAGATGACCACCAAAAGTAATGAGGAATTTTCGGAACTTGCCCCTCCTAAAGCGATGTCTGGGAATATCTGGGATGGGTTCGTCAAACATGTCTTTCGCCATAACCTTTTCGTCTGTCTAACCATCAATTTATTACGCATTTTAGTGTCTATGTTACTAGCCATGTTTCATCTATTATTTATACATATTAATATATTTATTATATTATTAAACTAACATGTAAGTTCCAAGGAGCTAAACATGTGACCAAGTTCTTTATTCGTTTATATACGTCCGGAATTTCAGAAAATCCAGCATGTGTTTATGTTTAGGAACGTCGAACTTTGTCCCGGTTGTTCTTTCAATATTCCAATAACGAGTTCAATATATTGAACGTGGGGTCGACTGCTATAATATATTATAGCATCTATTGATGTTCTCAGAGGCTCATGTTTTTGGCCTCCTAGTTTAGCCCTAATTAGTGAATTTTTCCTTTTTAACTTGCGCAATTTAAGGTCGTTGACCTCATCGCCCAACATATTTTAATGCGCAAAACGCCTATAGGCGTTAGTTTACAGTTATCGGGTATTTTTACGTATATGTTTGTTCATATCACGAGTTTTTAAAGGTTTCTGATTGCTCATATCAGAAATTTTACAAGAGGACCTTCGCTTCTCAGACCATATGGTCTGACGGATAAACTGATTTTTTCATTACACTCGCCTTGGATCACTGAATTTCGTTCTGATTCTGAATTTCTGTATAGCTAACCGAATTAAGTGGAACTTTTTCTGACGACTTGTTTTTTGCCTTTCCTCAGCCTGATCAATATTTCCACCATATAACCTCTATAATTTCACATTTAAATCTCCTATTATTGAGTTGTTTGAAGTTGGCGGCATGTGTTAAATCTGGGGGGGGGGGGGCGAATTCTCTCTTAGCTGCGCGGACAGTTGTCTACGATTACGCACATGCATTACAGCTGCACAGTAGATTGTGACACATAGTGAACATAGAAAAGAGTGGGTTCTATTAAAAACGGCCATACAACAAAGCAGCTTTAACTATTCCCCGTGACGCAGGTGGGATAGTTTGAGGCCCAGGTGGACGTTTCAGTCCAGTAACGCATTATTTACTGGACAGAGAAGCAGGTGAGCCCCTGAAAGAAACATACGTACTATCCGCTTTTCACCTTTTTTATTATTATGACCTCCGATTTATACTCAGTTCAATCACTTATTGCGACTTTAGTCTGTTTTGCGATCTCGTTTTGGCCCACAGACGAAGACTGTGCTTAGTGTAGGACTCCACTTGCAATCAAAAGGCTAAAATTATTACGAATGAGCCTTTTGCCGGTGCCACCGTAACATTAAACGCTCTGAACTGTCTGTGACATAAACACCTGATTTGAAGATATCCACGTGCAGCTATTAGTGGAGCGCGACAACTTCCGCTGCACTCGTGTACGCCATCCGTTGCAAGGGCAGTCAAGGGACCAGCACAGAGTGTTCGTATAAATTTGTATGATACGGCAAAAGACGTATTTTTGTACATCGCCGTAATTCCTGCACGCCCACATTTTGGACTGCAGTAAGCTCTACCCAAGGTTAAATAGGTAGAATTTACCATATATCATTTTCTCCGAAAAGTTCGTTGTCGAAGGCAACATTGACCGTGTGGAACCTATGAGCCGCGTTAGTGAGTGCCTATTTATTCCGATGATTTTGGTCCCATAGGGCTGCGGCCTTAGTTCCTGCCACCATGAAATAAGGCTTTTAGGCGACACTTTTATCTAGATTTCCACCAGATGTTTTACGCTTTAAGATTATCATCTTCTAGTATCGTCTGTTCAGCATTCGGCGTTATGAGTTTTATTGTTCTTCACGGTACAGATTGAGCTGCGCACAGCATGTTCGTTGTGGGATTCCATGCACACCTTCCGGTTAACTATTAGGTGCCTCAGGTGTTGTTTTGAAAAACCTTCACGATCACCCTCAGAATGATGTTTTTAATTTTATTGTTGGGTCAAAAACTCTATAGATCTGTTTGTTGATTTATTATAATTACTAAACCGCTTGTCGCAACAATCTTCCTCTAAAAATCGTCTTATATGTGAAAAACATCCGTCAAGTACATTATTTGTTGAGCCTCTTGCTCTTAAAATGCTACTTTCTGCCAGATCTTTTTCTGCGACTTTAATTAAAACAAACCTATGCGCTAAACCTGCTCGGTGGTTCCTTCGAAAGTCATCAAAGACAAATGACGTTGCCTTGCATATTCCGCTCGAAGCAAGGAAAAAAATGAAGCCTTTGTGTCCCTATGAAATAAGCTAACCTTCATCCGTTAAGAATTTTGACTATTAGGTCATCTTTGTTGTAGAATCTTTCTCTTCTTGACTATTTCGCCTTTTCCCCATTTTTGAGATGGCTATCTGTTGCACTGTTTTATTAGAGCCTTCCTATATGCAATTCGTTTTTCATAGTTGTCCTTTTTACGTCAATGAACGAATTTTTCAAGTCCTTTTTATCAACTTCCACAAGGAGGTTTGCACCGATTTTGTATAAATGAGGACAATTTAATTTTCGACTTTATACCTTTGACTTATTCAAAAGGTTTAATAGGCCATTTGGCGACCTGTAGAAATCGCATTTTCGGGAACTGACTGTTGACCACCCCTCTTAAAAGAAATTTGCACCTAGTGATTTTTCCGTTGCCTCTATTTTTTAATAGCATCCTTTGTGCGCAAATGTTTGCTTCACAACCAATTTAAGGCTTTGTCGGCGAAAACGTTTTTGTTTATATGATCAAGGATTGTTTTGTCCGCACTATAATTGATCGTTCTTTCGTTTTCTTCAGCCATAAGCGTAGAGCATGGATGGTCGCGCTTTTCTTTGGCTGCTGTCTCCTCTACGCCGCCAGAAACATAATGCCTGTCTGTTCACACGCCATTGCAATGGAATCGGGTTGGACAAGACAGGACGAGGTGAGTTATCACTAATTCAGCTGTTTTTCACTCCTTTTAAGCCTCACCTGTGTCTGAACGCGGCGCACGCAAGCAAGGCTTAATGATCTACGGCTCTTTGACTATCGGGGTTCATTGTGATTAACTAACTGACTGACTGATCACATGTAAGACCACGCTTCGGCCTACCTTAAGATTTCCGACCACGGCTTCTACCACTGCAAAGAGTGTCTCTTGACTCACGCAGCACCCGCATTTTTCTGAAATTTGCTCCAATAATGCATCGTCATTCGGAGTTTAAGTTCTTATGTCCAGGCGATGCACTCCTCCTAACTAGCAGGTAGAGAGACATGCGGACCCATGGCGTTTGGGAGGCTCTCGGAGTTTTTAAATAATGCGCAATAACCCCCTTACTTGACTTACTACCCCCAAGTTTTCATGTGCACGTACAGTACTAGTACTTGCCGCCCTTAGCCAGCCTCTGCCTCTAAGATGCCTTTTATCTGACGCTTGCACCTTCTAATCCGTGGCCCACCAGCTCGCCGGTGAGATAGAATGCCACATATGTGCTGCTAAAATGTGTCATGCATGCAAAAAAATTTCAGGAATTACGCCAAAATGCAGCAATTAAAAACCAGGTACTGAGTCCGTAAATTGGCCCGTAAAATGTGCTCCATGCAGGCCAATGTAACTCCACAGGCCTGATTTCCTGTCTCTCTGCATCTTCGCCTATTTGACGATTTCTATATTTGTCATTCTTAGTAACTTTTTTGTCAAACGTATGCAGTTATATAGCTAGTCATATTACTTGAGAACAGTATATGGAAGGTGGTTGGGTCACCAACGAGCTCAAAGGACAGTATCGACAGGGTGGGTTGGGGGTGAAGAACACTCGTCACAATTTCTGGATACTGCGATCGTCGAGTAGACCTACTTTGACTCATAGTAGACGCAGAGCCCGTGCGGAATGGTCACTCACTGCTCTTGGTTCATAAACGTTGTTGCTTCTTTCGTCGCCGCATGCTGAGGAGGTTTTAATAACTTGTTGTCGTGTGTTGGTCGAGTGCTTTAGAGCAGAGCTTTTCACATCTGCCAAACCAGGCCGATGGGTATTTTACCTTCGTAAGGACGTCAAGTAGTGGGGCCGGCAATGGTTTGCAGTTGAAAGCTCGTGAAATCGTCCTGCTTCGAACTGCCAGACGTGTATACTATGTATTTACTTATTTACTACGACCCATTAATCTGCAATTCACTGGGTGTCAGCCGGGTCAACGTGTCCCTTTTTTCCATTGTAGGCGTTTTTGTCTTTTGGTAATCTCTTACTTGTTCTCTTAGAAGTAAAACGCCCGGGGTAGCCATTTCGCATTGAAACTTCTCTGTGTCTATTAGTCTGAGGTTTTATGTACCGTCCTCTCCATGTTTTCTTCACAAAGACTCCTCGTACAGCCCAACAGTTGACAACACAATCAACGTGTGGCCGATTGTTCGTTTTCTTCCTAGCCGACAGGAAAGTTCTTTAAGAGTGCAAGAAACCAGATGCAGACAGCTGTTTCACGGTCGTTATCGATCGTCAATGCGTCATAGGCCTTATAAAGTGAGGTATGGAAGCATGTCAAGTGGGCGTTTGACCCTCACTGTTGTGGTAAGGATCTCACTCGATCCCATTCTATCCGTCTGCCAGCCTGCTACCGGCAACAACGAACGCTGTCATAGGAAACATACCACATATGATACATAAGCAGCTCGCCTGGAAGACGATTGGCAAGGATAGATTATGCTGTCCTGATCCCCAGTATAAGCCCAATGTGGGCACTGAAATTAAAGTAAGCCGAAGTGGGATGCTGAAATCGTTAGTGGAGAAAGTAGCCGAGGCTGAAACGGAAAAGTCAACCTGATATATGACAAATCTGCCCCGAGATTGAAGGAAATTTAGAATTCCCGCAAAAGGCCTGGCTGACAGGACACGCGGAGCAGCAATACCGCAAACCTGACAACAAATGCGGCCGTAACCTCAGAAGTAAACCTTATCCTTAACGTAATTATAAACCTCACTCTAACCCTAAACTCAGCACTTAACCTAGCCCAAACCAACTACAAACCCTAACCCTAAACTCAATTCTTGGCCTGGCACTAACCCAAACCCTAAAACTAAACTTACCTCTAAACCGAAACATGAGGTCGCCCTTTTCCGTTTTATCTTTGGCTACTGTCTCACTAACACTTTCAGCATCCTCCTTCGGCTTACTTTACTTGCAATGCCCACACTGTGTGTGCACTTGGGACCAGGACAGCGTAACCGACTCCTACCAGACGGTTTCACCGAGACATGTTCGAAGAGCCCCGCCGCTCGCCGCCCTCCTCCCGGTCGAACCTCTGAATTCGAGCACAGGCCGTCTAATCAGTCCTTGGTCGCTGACCAGAAGCCACTAACTATCCCCATCGAACAGATTGTTTTCAGCATAGACGTGGTTTTCAGTTACATGTATTCGGCAACAATTTCTAAATTGGAGTATCTACCATAAAACAGACGGTGAATGCTGGGGACCCACTGATGGGCCGAACCCCTCGCAGCTGCGCCATGCAGCGGCTGAATATCGACGAAACACGCGTGTATGGGCTTTTGGCTAGTATCTGTGGTGTTAGTGTGGTATCACTTACCCAAAATATACTACTAGCTGTCTATCGGCAGTTAGTGAATATTACGTGGTTGTCCGCAGCGGCTGATGGATTCGGCCCAAATATTCATCCATAAAAATTTCGGTCTGTGTCTATAGGCCTAGAACATATTGGTCTGCTCAAAGTTCGCATTTTATTTCTGAGGAAATTAAAAGGGTTTGCATGAACACGGTAATGCAGTGGGTGACCGATCTCATGAAGTGTTAGCCGAAATTCTGAAATGCGTTTTCGACTAGATAGGACTACTTAAGTGGGGTTGTAATATAGATTATCATGCGGCACAATCCTCTAATATTTCGGACTCGCCAGGATGTTGGCTTTTGAAGGTGCTTCTTTCCAACCTCTTGTAGAAACCGCGCTTGGTAAAAAAATGACCACTTAACTAGTATGCATCCTTCACATTGATCTTCGATTGCCTTATAAATTCAAATACATTTTGTAGAAAACTTGCACAAAATGTGCCTTGTTTCACTCGTTTGGTGGAAAATCACGTTATCTTTATATTTTACACCGAAAAAAGAGTCTATTTAGGTTTTGAAAAAGTTATCCGATTCCTGAATAGTTTTGATTCACATCAGCCGTTGTTTTAGCGTCGAATGATTTCAGCTTACCAGGTATATACTTCAGCGTAAGAGAATTCATACAGTGCGTGACCGATCTCATAAAATGTTGGCTGAAATTCTCATATGCGTTTTTGATTAAGAAGGATTACTTGGTCACGGTTGTAATACTGATTACCTTGAGTCACACTTATAATATTTCGGACTCGGCAGGATGTCGCCTTTTAAAGGCACTTCTTTTCAATCTCCTGTAGAAAACGTGCTCGGTAAAAAATGACTGCTTAAGTAGCATGCATTTTTCCCATTGATTTTCGATGGTGTTGGAGATTCAAATATATTTTATAGAAACCATAAACAAAAATATGCTTTCTTTTAGTCTATCAATTGAGAATCACGTCTTCTTTATATTTAGTACTTAAGGAAGGAGTATAATTAGGTTTTAAAAAAGTTTTCTAATTGCCGAATAATTTGGAGCCTGATCATTCGTTGCATTAGCGCTTAGTGATTTAACTCTACAAGGTACATGCGTTCCGCGTAAAGAAAATCACATATTTTTCTATGCCGTTTAAGAGATATCATACAGAGTCCATTAAATTGTGCAATGGATGCGGGCCATGTGGTACATTTCATGAGGAGCAGTGGTAAACGGTCAGGTACGATGCTATGTGAATGGACATATCGCGGTCTTAAAAGTCTCATAATTAGAAACTTTTTAAAACCTAATTATACCCCTTCTTCGGTTATAGAATATAAAGTGGACGGGATTCTCTATCGAACGACTGAAATAAAGTACATATTTGTTTGTGGTTTCTATAAAATATATTTGAATTTGCAAGACCATCGAAAATCAATGGGACAAATGCATGCTACTTAAGTAGTCGTTCTGTTCCGAGCACGTTTTCTACAGGAGATTGAAAAGAAGTGCACTCAAAAGCCGACATCTTGGCGAGTCCGAAATTTTATAAGAGTATGCCACAAGATAGTCAGTATTACAACCGCGACCAAGTAATCCTTCCTAATCGAAAACGCATTTGAGAATTTCAGCCAACATTTCATGAGATCGGTCACTCACTGTATATTCTTTTATGCCTTTAAGAATATACCATATAGAGTTCATAAACTTTTGCTATGAATACGGACTATGTTGTATACCTCATAAGGAGCATTAATAAACGGACAGATGAGATGCTGTATGAATGGGCATTGCACGGTCTCAAAAAATTCCACAACTCGAAACTTTTTTAAACCCAATGGGGCTTTTTTCGAGAATGAAATAGCAAATCGGCATGGTTTGCTACCTAATGAGAAAAGGAAAGTACATTCTGTGCATGTTTTCTGTGGAATATATTTGACTTTATAAGGTCATCGAAGATCCATGCAAAAGACGAATACTACTTAGGCGGTCATTTTTTACTGGAGGTCAAAAAGAAGTGCAGTCAAAAGCCAACATCCTGTCGAGTTCGAAATATCTGAGGATTATGCCGCATGATAGTCAATATTACAACCCCACCTAAGCAATCCTTTCTAATCGAAAACGCACTTCAGAATTTTGACGAACAGTTTCTGCGGTTGATCACTCACCGTAAGTGCTCCCTACGCTACATGTAGCTGTTTTCTGAATCGCAGGAGGTGAGAGGGAATGTAGGTGCGTGTGTCCATGTGACTGTGAGCTGACGCCTACGATGGGTGCAAAGTTCAGGATGATGCGAACTATAATTTCTTCGGAGGTGTTTGCTTTAGTGCACACCTCCCCCCCCCTGGACTGATACTGATTGGACGCCGTCTGCGTTGTAGGCAGCCGCGAAGGAGTCCAGATAGCCCAGTCATCCTCCTCTTTCTGGCTCGTGTTGTTGTTGAGTAAAATCCCGTTCAAGTGCTTCTTAGCTGGAGACCAGGGGCGTAGAGTGGAACGCCAAGGTGCGGGCTCAACCGTGCCATCCACCTGCAATCCCCCCCCCGCCTCCGGTCTTCTTGAATCTGTCTCGACCCCAGTCCCGGTGGGGAGTAGGGCGTGCGGTAGATGCTGCGCAAGTCTTCTGTCACTATAAACTAATTCACGCGAAAGTCACCGTGCCTGCTGCACCTTGCTATGCAGCAGACGGTGGACATCGTCGAAATCGACGGTTGAACTGTCACCACAGCCAACCCTAATAATATCATCCCATCTTAACGCACACATTCCCAAACTATGAAGTTTCCCGAACAAACCAAATTTTTTTAATTAGTAAATATTTTCCGCATAACACTACGCCATTAGGATTAAGTGGTAGGGATAAGGTATATGATCGTCACCTCCGCGTACCCAACTGAGAACATAACGACACGACCTACAGTGGGTGGGCCAACTTATGAAACGTCAACTGACATTCCGAAATGCGTTTTCGTTTCGAAAAGATTAATTAAGAAGGATTGTAAACCTTATCACCTTGCAGCGTAATTCTATAAAAATTCAGTTACCAGAAGATCAGAGGAAGAAGCGATCGCTGGAACAAGGGCTTTATTCGCCTGACGTTTCGGATTCGCACTTGAACCCATCATCAGAGACAGTTGCAGAAAAGGATGACTCGTGTACAGGCAGTTGCAGTATTTATAGGATGCAGTCGCTATGCTACCGCATACCTATAGCAATTAACCGCGCTCCCCTTCATCAAGGTTTGTTGCCCGCTGGTCGAGCAATCATCACGCCAGCATCCAACACGGATGATGAGATTTCAGCGATTAACAACTTGCATGCCGGCCACCAAGCCATTGGTGTACCAGCGGGCAACAATCCTTGATGAAGGGGAGCGCGGTTAATTTCTATAGGTATGCGGTAGCATAGCGACCGCATCTTATAAATACTGCAACTTCCTTTACACGAGTCACCCTTTTATGCCACTGTCTCTGATGATGGGTTCAAGTGCGAATCCGAAACGTCAGGCAAATAAATCCCTTGTTTCAGCGATCGCCTCTTCTTCTTCTGATCAACTAGTTCCTGCAACTCGCATTTTCGCTTGTATCGGCAATTCAGTTACCTCTGAATGCCGGCCTTAGTACGAACTTCTTTCCGGCTGCATGCATAAACTGTCGTCGGTTGGCTAAGGAAATCGGGCATATGCATGCAGCAGTTTTCAATGTTTTTTTTGTAATCATCCTCCCATCATCCCCCCGCGCCTCTCCCTCACCATTTCACTAGGGTATCATTCTTGGCGTCTTCTTCTGGGGCTACATGTTCACCCAGTTCCTGGGAGGTCTGCTGAGCGACATGTTTGGCGGTCAACTGGTTATCCTCTCCTCCACCCTCGTCTGGGGTGTTGTGACACTGAGCTTCACTATGCTGCCGTTGGCGTCCACCGAACAGGAGGCCATCTTCCACTTCTTCCTCGTCTCACGCTTCTTTTTGGGCTTCTTTCAGGGTGAGTTTTTGAGTCATTTCTTCTGTCGGTTGCCTGGTGTATACGTTGCCTAGTACTTTGGAAGGGGAGCCATAACAGGACGGCCTGGGAGTGTCTTTGTGCCGTCAGAAGAACAGAAGACAGGGACAAGATCGGAGTCCGGCGGGTGTTATTGGGTATGCGTACCCATAACAAATGCCAAAACTGATGTGTGATGGTACGCCCAAGTGTAGACTCATGCTGGGCCGATTTGGATCCAAGCCGCCCCCTGGTCACTGTATGCTGTGGACCAGACAGTGTGGTGGTACGTTTAAGTGCAGGCTTTCGCCGTATCATCCACCTGCGCCCTCTCCCGCCTCCGGTCTCCTTGACTCTCTGTCTTGACACCGGCCTCCGGTGGGGAAGGAAGAGGAGAGAGTGTGGTAGATGCTGCGCAAACCTGCAATCACTATAAATTAAATCACGCGCAAGCCACCGTCCCTACACTCACTCTGCTGGGAAGTAGACGACGGACACGACCGGTCGCGATGGTCAAACTGTCGGAACAGAAAACAGACAAGCCTGGCAGACTGTACAAAATTACCGCGACAGCCGCTGTGCGTACATATGCATACTTTTCAGTTCTTCCGCTCAGGGCTTCGCATTTTAGGGTCATTTGTCCATGTGAATGTGACCTGACGCCTACGATCGGTGCAAAGTTCAGGATGATACGAACTATTATTTCTTCGGAGGTCGTGTGTGGCACGCGTAGAAGGACTACTTAGTTTTGTCAGCCACTGCGCCCGATTCCGTCTCTGGTCTTCTGGACTCTGCCCACGCAGATGAGGAGGGAGGGGGGTGCGGTGGATGCAGCGCAAGTCGACAGGAGGTCAAAAAGAAGTGCATTAAAAAGCCAACATCCAGCGCGACCAGACACTTCCTGGCTTTCCAGCGCGAGCAGGCCGCTTTTTAGCCCGCTGGTGGCGGGCTTGCTAGTTGCAGACTCTCGCGCAGGCCCGACTGGTGAGCCACGTCTGCGGCTTGATGGTTCCTGCCGTGCGACTTAACAACTGCATCACCGTCTCCCTGCTGGACCGGCTTTACTATCCCAAATCATTACCGTTCATTCCGAGTCAGGCTGATTATAGATGACATTGGACGTAGTGACTTGCGTGACGTAAGGCCCTCGTCTGCGCGGACCACACACACGACAGTCCCCAGATACACGAGCGTAAGTCTTGTGCAGAGTGATCTCGGCTCAATCAGAACGCAGCACAGCAAGACAGCAGCGGTTTCACTGGACCAAATCGCACCTTGTCTTTCACCGCCCGTCACTGATTGGTGTTTTCACCCTTATGTGGCCTGAAGACGCGTGATCACGTTTACTCCAGCTACTGTCGATCTCTTGCGGAGAACGATGAACGCAGAAGTGAACTCCACGTTGTAACCGGAGACCAGTGGATGCCTTCGTTTTACTAAATAAATATGTCAGCGGCCAGACGGCCCGCACAAAAACTTCTGCCTCCACTAATATCAAGTCGGCGAAAAAAGGCAAATTAACACTGTTCATATACGGAATTGGTTGTGGTCATCAGCTCGAGTTTTGTGAGGTTCTTTGTATCTGTAATAATGCCGTCCGATGATTTAACGCAATTTAATTTAATTTAATTCAGTTATTTATGGTAACAGAAATTTTTCTGACAGTTTTGGGAACAAAGACGGGAACGAACATAAGATGACCATTTTTGGCTTACCTGCCGTCACCACCCAGTGATGATACCCCAGGCTAAACATCCCCAGTTGCGAAGCCGGATGTGTTGATAATCGGTCAGCGCCCTCACGTCATGTGTTTCACGTATCTCAACCGACAGTTTGACTGCCGTGACTGACAATGTCCACCGTGTGTCCCACCGCATGGTGGGCGCAGGGACGGCGCATTTATGGTGATAGTCGACTTGTGCTGCATCTGCTTGAGCCCGGTGTTGGGGCAGAGTCTAGAAGACCAGAGGCGGAATCGGGCGCAAAACAGAACCGCCCGTCTACGCGTGCCACGCGCGACCTGGTCCCTACTCGATTGGCCGGGTTTCCACACACGGGCAAGAAAGGGACGGCCCGTCGCCTGACTGAGCGGGAGTGCCATAAATGCCACATAAAGGAGGGGCGATTGCAGTCTCATTCTCCGTCCTGAGGGAGCGACCCAGTTATCCCGTCAGTTACCTTCCAAGCCACGGCTTTTAGCGCACTGTGATAGTTTAATAGCGCGTGGTGGTTTGTTTATAGTGAGAAATGTGCCCCTAAAACGGGCCACGCTGGATCAACAAAGGTGTCACATTGGATTCTGGCAGGCCCTCTCAGAATTGCACACCCATAACAAATGTCGACATTTGGCAGACCGCCATCTGCTCGCGAACAGATGGTAATTTTTTCCTTTCTTTTATGGTGTCTTCAAACTCAAGGCCAGTGTGCGATTGGAAATCGTAGGCGGTTTTTACCGAAATCTGATGATTGGAAAAGAAGCCGGAAAGTGCAACTCTGCTACTCAGTGCCACCGTGTTGTCATGGCTAGCTCGGCGGCAAAACGCGGTTCCCGTAGTTGCTGCTCCAGTCAGGCCACGTGACTGAACACCACTCACACGAAAACAAGTTCATACGCCGATCAATAAAATTTAGGCACTATCAAGTGCCTTACTTGTGTGTGTACGCACGAACGGGTGTCTATGTTACAAATGCATGCGGCTGAGACAGGTGGAGATGATGGTCTGGTGGAGTTGTGTTTGTGCATCTGTGGACAAGTGACCCTCCTGACTTGACTCTGTCTCGGCACCAGGCCCAGGGGGCTGGAGGGGAAAGAGTGCGACAGATGCTGCGCAAGTCCACCACCACTATAAACTAATTCACGCACAAGTCGCCGTGCCTACTGTCACCCTGCTGTGGAGCACCAGATGGACATCGCCGGCAACGACGGCCGAACTGTCATGTTACAAACACATTCCGTCTAGAGTACGGGAAAGGCGACTGAGACGGGTGGAGTTGCGTTTGTGCGCGCGAGACCATGTGACTTTGAGTGAAATCATAGACCAATGGATGACAGACAAGGACTTCATGTAGTAAATGACACGGGAGAGGGAGTGAGGCCGACACTGGGAGGCTCTGATATTCGTCTGGCGCAGGGGGAAGAGGGAAGAGCGAGGGAGAGCGAAGTCGACATTGGGCGACCTCCGCCCTAAGGCACATCATCACGTTCGTTAATGCAATAAACCTGACGCGTTTGAACCTATCACGACGCGCCAAAAGTCATGGCTTTGAAGGGTACCAATAGACTGGACAACTCGATTCTTCACAGGACTGCGAGTCAGCCTACGATGGCTCCACCTTAATATAGCCTTCAGCGTACTCACGCAAACGTGACACATGAGCTCCCCTCTTCCGTGAGGACCTGGTACATTGTGGGGGGACCAAGCCGTGTGGGGCAAGCACAGGTACGATGTTTAGCTTTATCAGTCAATAAGCCGAGTTCGTTTCTAGGCGTCTTGGTATTGTTTTGTCACCTAAGCCTGATGGGTGAAGGGCACGATGGGTGAGTGCGATAGATGCTACGCAAGTCCACCTTACTCCATGTCCAGTCCTTGCAGCACTAGGGTGGCCCAAGGACGAGACACACACACGCAGCACATACACCCGGTCAGACCCCCCTCTACGTCAAAAATAACTCGGTGACTCAACGCAGCGTCAGTTCCGACAGAAGGGATGCTGCGACGTCCCGGGGATATTTTGGCAAAAGGGTCTGACTGAAACTCAGCAAAAGGCGCTCTTAAGACAGAGAAGACGCTAGTTCAGGGACGTCAACGACGTTTCCGCGAAGACGGATGACATCGTGAGAAACTGTGTGTGTCTCGGGACTATCGCCGTTTGCAACTGTGGTATCCACCGTTAGATTTCCCCTGCTGTTTTCCAGGTTTTTATCGTCACAATCCTCATTTCGGTTGATGGTTGGGTAAGATGTGGTTATGTAGCCCTATCCGATAGACACAGTGTTGTTGGGACTGGAGTTAGGCATTAGGGCGACCATTTCTCAACCACTTAAAGTACAACCACGCACTCCCAAAAGCTCTTCTTTTGACCTTGTCGTCTGCACGTTCCCGGCCCCACCCCTAACGACCCCTATTACCATCGGTCCCGTTTTACAGGAGGCTAGGGTTTGTTTACTTCAGGTGGTACTACATAACCACATCTGGCCAAGTAATCATTTACGCTGTATAGTAACCATCAACCAAAGGCATGCATGTTATGGTATGGGAAATTTAACTGGGATGGTGCTTCTTGGCAATCGCTGCTGCTGCTCAACCACAATTGAGTAAGCTTGGCCACGGCATAGTTTAAGCTTTTCGGTTAATTTTTTCCGAAATTGCGACCTTCTATTCTCTCGGGTGTTGTTCTTTGACTGACAAGCCTTTAGTGACTCATTCCTACTCTAATTTGGCGGGAAAGGTCAACGCCCTGCTCACTCTGGGCTGCCTCGTGACCGGCACTGGAGCAAGGACTAGGTCAGGTCGCAGGTTCGGAATAGGGGGGGACGAGTGAATTTGCGCCCCAGAGTATTAAGTGGCTTTTTTCCAGTGGCCTGTTACTATCTGTCATTTTTATTCAGATTGGAAAAGTTGAGATATCCGGGTTGAGTATTTGAAGACGAACACAGGCTCTCCGGCAGAGGTTTATTTAAGTGCTGACGTTTCAAAAAGCTGGGTCGGCTCTTCATTGTCAAAGCGTAAAATGCACTGGATCGATCAGAAATGTAATTTAAAGTGGCAGTCGTGTTGGCCGGCCTCATGCTGATCGATTTTCCCTCCTCTCGCTGCCTCGGCCTCTCGGGAGATGGTTGACGGGCGTTTTTCCTGTGTGCTTTGTGAGTCACCACTCCGTCGAGGGGAACTGATTGGACTTTAGTCGGTCGGTCGATCTGGCGGTTCTTCTTCTTCTTCTTCCTCACCGAGTAAACTCAGCGTCGGGCTATCTCCGTGCGGCCTTCTTAAGTCCGGTGTGGTTGTTTGGTCCTGAGCTCTACGATTGTGATGACGTAGGACTTTGTAAGGTGCAGGAAGGTCCAGATGCCTGTTGATAGAGTGGGCATCGGAGAACCAAGCCTCGAGAGTTAGCCGTTCTGTTTTTGTGTTGCCTCGGCCTAAGATGGTAGCCCTCTGGAGGTCAAAAGTATGCCCCGTTTCTCCAACGTGTGTTGCTAGTTGGAGTTAGGGTCTAACCTCCGAGTGGCCGATTTGTGTTCTTGTAGGTGAGTTTGCAACTTCTGCCCGGGTTCGCCCACATAGTTGCAGCCGCCATCATTGCAATTTATTTTGTAGATGACTTCTGAGGTTTCAGCGGGTGGCAATGGGTCCTTAGGTTGCATTAGGCGACGTCGAATCGTTGCTTATGGTCTATGGGCTATGCCTACTCTGGTGGGTTGTAACAGTCGCGAGACCGCTTCAGAGACCTTTTCAACGTAAAGAATGGCCCTCCAGACTTCGGGTTGCTGCTCGTTTGGTCGTTGTCTGGGCGCCCAACGTCTGCTTCTCTTGATGAAATGCCTGGGATAACCATTGGCTGCAAATAGGTTCACAAGGTACAATCCTTCGGCCTTTTTATGCCTTCTAAAAAGATAATTTATGTGAATCGCCAGGCAGAGACCGATGATTCTAACCTATCTGACTGTCTCCTTGCACGCAGTGAGGTCTCTGAAAGTCGCCTCACCGTCTTCTCGACCCCACTTTGGGCAAGATAGTGCTCGCCCCCGCCTCCAGAGCAGTCAGGGTCCTTTCCTCGCACATGTAATCGATACGAATCACCGAGTCGATGCCAACGAAGCATTTCAGGTTGTCTATCCGACACCAACAAGCTTCTCTAAAAGCCTACGTCAACGGATATTAGCAACGGCCGAGGCAGTGGCTATACGGCTAGCGAATCCGATGTACTGTCGGAAAACCCTACCACAAGCCCTCTCTCTGCCGTGGCCAAAGCCAACCTCACGTGATGACGACATACCGCCTCAAATCCCTAATTACAGTGATCGGTACTCCGTGTACTCAATCCAAGAACATCACTCAAAGACACGCTTGTCCCCCTCCCCCAGCTCTAAGGACCAAAACCCGCCGACCTCGTCATGCGGGCGGCGTGGATAAGATGAGTATTAATGACTTAATTGCCCTTGAGACACTTATAAACACTGTTAATTTTGGCAGAATGATATTACCGACAAAGACAAGGGAGACTGAAATTGCCATTTCTGGCTTATTAGCCGTCGTCAGCCAGGCATACCCAACCCCGTAAGTTTCGTAAGAACGACTGGTGAGAGCCCCATACCATTGTATATTCCCGATCGAAAACCCACAGGGCAACGGGCTCGTGGCTCAGTGGTTAGAGGCGTAGACTTCTAACAAACAGATCGCGAGTTCGAGCCTCGGGTGTGCCACACTTCGGGATTGGGTATTACTGGCTGACGACGGCCATTAAGCCAGAACTTGCCATTCCAGTCTCCCTTGTCTTTGTCGGTAATATCATTCTGCCTATATCATGCACCGCTGTGCGGCTGCTGGTTGGGCTCGAGAGAGAGAGTCCACAAGGCACAACGGAACGAGTGAGTTCCGTAAGAACGATCGGTGAGCGTCCCCTACCACTGTTAATTTTGTACATTTTCATTCCTTCATGTAACTGTATTGGCCTGACGAAGAATTACCGAAAACACGTGTTTTCCAACTGGACTTTTACAATATTTGCAATTGAGAGCTGTCACTTCGTTTTACAAACTTCAGTCTAAAGTGCACTTGTCTACTAAACAGTTTGCTTTTCAAATGCGTCCGCATTTCAAGATCGTAATGCTACCTAATCTTTCCTGATAATTTTTCAAATTAACGGCTGACTATAACTGCCTTACAAAGTCACATACTTTTATGAACATTATTACTAGTCGAAGGTTGTCTTCAGTCCCTTGTCTGTTTGACGCATTTTTGCAGTTATTGCCTGTGAAAATTCTTTTAAGTAGATCAGGGTCAGGTTTGACGAGGCCATCTTTTTAAAGTGCTTGGCTGCCTCGATCTTCGAGAAAAGTATCTCGACCGTTTTTTTTTTGCATTTCGAGCGCTCGCGTGTATTGCTATTTCCCGCTCCACTCCGTTCCTCTAAACAGTATCGCCACGAAGTACTGCAGTGACTGCCTGAATCCTATTATCATGGATAAGGGCACGGCCTATCTGGCAACATTAGCAAGTTTTGCCCGTCTGGTTCAGTACTTACCCAGCTGCAAACGTTAACAAGTCGGTTGATTTCTCGCTCTCGACAGTACTACTGCGATCAGAGCCGCGCCCTCCCCCCCCCTCCCGTGAAAGCCTGGTTCATGCTGTGGGAACTAGGTGGCGTGTGTGGGCCGCGTAGGCCGGCTGTTTACCCATACCGGCTACTGCGCTTGAGTCAACCTCCGGTCGTCTTGGCATTGTTTTCCCACCGGAGGCATGTGAATGAGGGAGGAGAGAGTGCGATATATGCTTCGCAAGTCAGCCTCACTAACGAACGACAGTTTGGCCGTCGTGGCTGACGATGCCCACCGTGTGCTCCACAGTAGGTTGGGAACAGGGATGGTGAATTGCGCGTGAGTTAGTTTAAAGTGATGGTAGATTTACACAGCTGCTACCGCACTCTCTCTTCCCACTCCCCACCTGAGTCCGGCGTCGAGACTGATTCAAGAAGACCGAAGACGGGAGAGGACGCAGGTGGCTGGCACGGCGCAAACCTGCGCCTAGGCGTACCACCACACCCCCTGGTCCGCAAAGTGCACTGACCGGGACTTTATACACCTAGGAGAACGTGGGGCATCCCGGATCCCAGTTAGCGCGGCATCAGCCTGCACCTAGGCGTGTCTCCACTCCCCCCCATTTTGGCACTTTTTATGAGTGCGCATTCCCAATAACGCGTGCTGGACTCCAATCTAGCCTTCGTTTTGGTCCAGCGCATCTACCGCGTGGGCTGTTGTATGGCACCGCTGCTGTTCCCACTCTTTGGGTAACACATTAGACGTCGTCGCTCAGGATGGTCGGACTGTCACCAGCGTTACGTCGGGAACCATCTGACGGGTGAACCTTGGCTGAGATGTCGTACTGTCAAGTAGCCTAAACTATTGCGCTGTGTGAAACAGATGAGAAGGAATCAAGTTGTGTGCAAGGTGGTGGTTAGTGCAGTGTTTGATACTGTCAATAAGCCTCATTTGAATCTGTTGCTTTTTTCTCTCCACGGAACAAATCTGTCCCGTCTAACCTGATTGGTCATTTTTACGATTTTAGGCTTCTTCTACCCGAGCTTGGCCAGTCTAATGGCGAAGCATGTGCAGACCTCCGATCGACAGTTTACCTACGCTTTCATCACCTCCGGTGCACACGCTGGGTTCGTCTGTTTCCTTGACGTTCTTTTTCAGTTATCTATCTCTTACTTTACCGCTTTTTAACGTGAGGTGGGGAGGACAAAGAGAGCTACAACAGCCGTGTTGAATGGGGACTTCGGCGTGGGAGCAGCCTCGGTGACTGTCGCGCACGTTGGGTTTTAGTGAGACAGACTTTCATAGCACCTATCGCACTGCCTTCTCTCCTGCCCACTAGCTGACAGAGCCAAACAGCCCGTCTGTGGCCTGGCACAGACTATCGGATATCACGCGCCTGCGAACGCCATAAGGGCCACAGTACGAAACAGTTACTGCCCCAATCTCAGCTCTGATTCATCCCGCCAATCGTCAGCTGATGGCTCGTCGTCACCGGGCGCTTCAGATTTATTCGAATATAGAATACGTTAATTTGCTATGGGGGTGGATTTCCCAGCCTGAGTCGTGCTCTCTCATTCCTCTCCCACGCACCGATCGACTGTACGCGCCCGTCGAACAACTGGCGATGGAACTGGACGCAGCAAACCCATCAGGGGTCATTAGCGCCCCAGATTTGAACTCTCGTCGGGTTACTCTACGAGCTCAGGCCCTGTCTGCTGCCTTCTATCTGTGGGCTACACCCCCCCCCCTCCCCCTTCTATTCCGTTCTGCAATTATGGCAGCTGAGTGAGCGCTACTCACTTGAGGCCTGACGTCCGCATCTCCAGTTACGTACAGTGTGACAGGCAGTGTTATCGATTTATCAGCTGACCGCGCAGCGTATTATTGCCAGCATCATGACCTTTAGCCGGGGGCGTTTTACCGACAAAGGCAGGGACACACTGGAATGAAGGCGAAATTTCGAGTTCCCCGTGTATGCATAAGTGAAGAAGAAGGGTCGAGCACCGGGACACTTCGTTTATTGTCCTGAGCTTTCAGACTCGTACAGGAGTCCATCGTCAGAGGTAGTAGCAGCAACAGAACAAGCGACAGTTATAAGGCATGAAGGCCAATCAGCGACCGACGGCGCACGACTGAAGGTGACCACGCAGGGCTCTGTGCGCCGGCGCCAGATCGATAAATCGATTGGCTGAGTTCTCATCTGAGACCGACGTTTCAATCAATTCTCGGCCTGTTTTGTTTCCGGTGTGGGCGACTATTTTGGTGGCTACGAAGTTAAACTCGTGCCCCATTTCGTAGGTGTGGGCGGCCACTTATGATTATGCGTCGCCTCGTCGCACAGCCAGCCTATTTTCGTGTATGCGCGATTCGAGCATGCGCCCAGTCCGCCCTGTGTAGTTACAAGGACAATTTTTACACGGAATACCATACAATACTCCAGATTGCTCTTCGGGCTTTAACCGGACTTTGATTTTGATGACCCTATTGCGCATGGTGGCTTTGGGTCGGTGTGCAATTCCAACACCTTGCTTCGCAGCAATGCACTCGGTCGCTGCTGAAACGTCCTTGATGTATGGCAGAGAACGCCATATCGTCGATGGTGTTGCTGTTTGAGTCCTCTGGTGGCGACCGCGTAGGCAGCGACTTATGAATGCCCTTGGATAGCCATTTTGCACAAACTGATCGCAAAGATAACGGGCCTCACGTGCTCTGTCCTCTGGTTTACTGCAGTGATTTTGGATCCGTTTAAGGAGCGTCTTCCCACAGCTTCGTTTGTGAGCCACCGGATGGTTGCTGTAAAAACTGAGAAGCTGTCTGGTGTTCGTTGCCTTCCTATAAACCGTCCTTTCAAGTTCACCGTTAAGGTTTCGTCTGACAAGCACATCCAGGAAGGGCAACTGCTGTTCCTGTTCTTCCTCCCTCTTGAATTTTATATCAGGGAAGACTGCGTTGAGCCGGCTGTGGAAATGTTGCAGCATGCCGTTCTTTATAACTGTCGCTTGTTCTGTTGCTGCTACTATCTCTGACGATGGACTTCTGTACGAGTCTGAAAGTTCAGGACAATAAACAAAGTGTTCCAGTGCTTGACTCTTTTTCTTCTAGCTTATTTGCTGTCACCGGCCCTGCGACCACCTGTTGCGTCACCCCTGCCTTCACTTGTTGTCGCACCCGTGATCGAACGCCGCCACACGTGCGTGACCTTTGGCCCCCCGGCGTCGTCTCTGCAGGTGCAATTTAACCAGCGCGCTAACGGCGCTACCCGCCACCCTGGCCTCGGCTGCCGAGACACAGCGTCATCTTGTGGTCTTGCGTGTGCTCTTGGTCTTCGCCAGACGGAGGGTTTGATTGGTGGGTTTCAAATCCACGACTTGGGGTTAGACTTTCTATCGACGGTGAAACTTGTTGAGGCGTCCACCGCTTTTACAGTGAATTAGGCAACAAGGCAGGCACATCTCGCCAGTGATTTGTTCATCTGTGCAATTTTTTTTCCTGCGACCAATTCAAATTTAGCTACGGCGTTTATTTCGAAATGCGTCAGAACTCAATCGAAGAACAGCAGGGCATTTAGAAAGGGAGTGTCTTTCTGCCGGACAGCTCTGGCCACTGTACAAACACGCCCCTTATTGTAAACTTTCGACCAGTTGCTGATGCCTTATGACGGATCTATTGGCATTTTCTAGGACCCCCCGGCGGCATCCGTTCGGCCTGCTCAAAGTTACTACTTCAACGACGTTGCCGATAAGGACGAAGAACACTTTAACGGCCATTTCTGACTTATTTGCCGTTATCAGCCAACTGGACGTTGATTCATAGCTTGAGTGAGAAGAAGCTTTGACTAAAAAATATCTGATGGACAACTGGCTTGGGTTCAGAGCTCGGGCTCGTGGCCGTGTCTCGAAGCACCATCACCTGTTAGCAGAGTGGGGGGGCATTTCATTACCTCTTGCCTTTTTCACCAGTGCCTCTCGAGCCTCGTCATCCGTTTAGCAGCGCATTTACCCCGAGATCTCCCACATTGTCCGTTGCGCAGCGGTATCTTGTCCAGGGACAAGCAGTGCAGCTTAGGAGAATACCCTGGTATATTGCAGCGTCTACGGAAGTACTGACTGACTCGGCGACCCCTTTCAGGCAACTGCATCAGCCGTGAATTTCTGTCATCCAGTGCCTAACACGAAGGAGAAAGTTTTTGACTGTCCGGCGATCACGCGCAGTCCAGGAAAGCAAGCAACTGTTCGGCTTTGTAACTACCAACGGCAAGAATGCAGTATGCGG
>CACRXP010000401.1:299435-335287 GCA_902702965.1 Spirometra erinaceieuropaei | reverse complement strand
GCGGAAGGGAGAGCTCGTGTCACACGTTTGCGAGCGTATCCTAAAGGCTATATTAAGGTGGAGCCATCGTAGCCTAACTCGCAGTCCTGTGAAGAATCGAGTCGTCTCGTATATTGGTGCCCTTTAGCGCGTCGTGACAGGTTCAAACGCGTCAGGTTTTTGTATTAACGAACGCGCTGATGTGCCGTGGGGCCTTGAGGTCGCCCAATGTCGACTTCACTCTCCGTCCTCCCTGCGCCAGCCGAAAATTCGAGCCGCCCAGTCTCGGCTTCGCTCCCTCTCCCGTGCATAAAGTGCTTGCCTGTCATCCATTGGTTTATGATTTCACTCAACGTCACATGGTCTTGCTCGCACAAACGCAACCCCACCGGATCTGCATCTCCACCCCTCTCAGCCGCCTTTCCCGTACTCTTGAGACGGAATGCGTTTGTAACATGACAGCTCGGCCGTCGTTGTCGGCGATGCCCACCTGGTGTTTCACAGGAGAGTGACAGTAGGTACGGCGACTTGTGCGTGAATTAGTTTATAGTGGTGGTGGACTTGCACTGCATCTGCCCTCCCCTCCCCCCCCCTGGGCCTGGTGCCGAGACAGTGTCAAATCAGGAGGGTCACTCGTCCTCATACGCACAAACACAACTCAACCAGACCATAATCTTTACCTGTCTCAGCCGGATGTGTTTGTAACACCCGCGTGCTTACACACACAAGTAAGGCATTTGCTAGTGCCTACATTTTATTGACTGGTGTGTGCACCTATTTTCGTATGAGAATGGTGTTCAGTCACGTGGCCTGACTGGAGCAGCAACTACGGGAGCCGCGTTTTGCTCTCGAGCTATCCATGACAACACGGTGGCACAGAGTAGCAGAGTTGCAGTTTCCGTCTTCTCTTCACATCATCAGCCAGCCAGGCCTCCTCTACGGCAGAATGTCGAATTAAATGACCGTCTGGCCTCTGATTTATCTCCCAAACCGCGCTTTACGCTCGGACTAGGACTCGTTTACGAAGGAAAGCAGACCAGAAATGGTTGCTACGGTCTTCCTGGTCGGCAATACTTCCTGGTGTTTTTCGCACTCAGCGCCGTCGGAGATATGTTAGATGTGAAAAGCGTTTTTTGTTTCACCCATGTCACATAATTCACATGTTAAGTTAGACTCATTACTCAGATGCGCTTATGTAGCTCCACTTGAGGTAAACAAACCCCCGTCGTCTGAAATACGGGACCGGTGGCAATGGGGGTTTTTCAAGTGGGGCCGGGGAACGCGCAGGCAACGAGGTCAAGAAGCGGTTGTACTTTGAGTGGTTGAGAAATAGTTGCCCTAACTCCTAACCCTAATCCCCAACTCTAATCCCTAATCCTGAATCGCAGCCCTAAACCTCAACCGAACATTATTGTGTCCATCAGGTGGGGCTACATAGCCACATCTTACCGGCTCCTTTTCACAACCTGGACGAAGCGCCGTTCAATACTGGTTGTCATTTATTTACAGAGGGGAGGGCGGGACATAAGTACGAAGAACTATTCCCGGACTGTCTTCCTCGCGTTAAATCAGAAAGGTAAGAGGCG
The DNA here is from genome assembly GCA_902702965.1 of Spirometra erinaceieuropaei. Taxonomy (NCBI): domain Eukaryota; kingdom Metazoa; phylum Platyhelminthes; class Cestoda; order Diphyllobothriidea; family Diphyllobothriidae; genus Spirometra; species Spirometra erinaceieuropaei. The sequence continues at coordinate 333,722 of CACRXP010000401.1, read as the reverse complement.
TGATGCTCGACCGTCGATTCCGACGATGTCCACCGTGTGCTACACACCAAGGTGCAACGAGCACGGTGATTTGCGCGCGAATTAGTTTATAGTGATAGTAGGCTTTCGCAGCATCTACCGCATTCTCTCCTCCCCTCTCCCCAACTGGACCTGGATAAGAGGCGTACTTATTGTCTGACGTCGTGCGCGGTCCGAATAGGATGCCGGGTTCATCTACAGCTGGCACATTGGCTTACTAGGCACCTGGGCCAACAGAGCGCATGCCACGCGCGTCCCATCGTTCTAACGTTGTCCTGTCATCGAGGCAAGGTGACTGAGGTGGGGGGAGAGAGAGAGCGCGCGTGGTAGATTCTGCGCAAGTCCTGGTGTCGCGCCCACTCCGTGTGGCACACGGTAGATGCGCCGGCCCACCACAGGGGGCAAGATCGGAGTTCCGCAGGCGTTATCGTGAATGCGCACTCAAAACAAATGCCAATATCTGGGGGGGCGTGGTGGCAGACCCTGCGTCCGGTTCACACCGCGCTAATTTGTGTCCGAACGACCGCAAAAATGACCGACATCGAGTGATCGGTAACAGTTCCGGCAATGCATATGTCGTATTTATGTGACTACTCTTCTCTGCATTCATAATCGTTGAATGGAACCCAAAAGGAAACGAAGATGGCTGCAATATCAAGAGGGGAGTAAGTTCTTCAGACTCCGTCAGAAAAGCTATAAGTATTCTTCAGGAAAGTGAAAAAAAATGGCCAAAAGTGCCACCTTTTTTCTTGATTTTACCACGCCGAAAGGTGAACTGCATGGACATCCGTCAACAGAGTACAGTATTAAAGCACATTTTAAATGGGTGTTTTTCGTTTTCGCATACCTGAAAGTCGCTCGTTATTTGTTTGCGTTTTGACATGTGTATGTGTTGTGTCCCCAAGCGGACCACGTGGTAGATGCGTCAGACCAACATGGGGGCCGTGTCGGGTTCTGGCAGGGGTTATCGGAACTGCGCACCACAACAAATGCCATCATATTGGGGTGCGGTGGCAGATCCGGTTGCTGACAGACGTCGCGCACACTGGGACCCCTGCTGTCCCCCATCGATTTTTTTGGTCAAAATCGTGGTCATTTGATGTGTGGACCAGGGGGTGTGAGGTGGAGCGCCAAGGTGCGGGTTCTACCGCGCCATCCATCTGTGCTCCCCTCCCCCGCCTCCGGTCTTCTTGACTCTGTCTTGATTCCGGGTCTAGGTGAGGGAGGAGGGGGTGCGGTAGATGCCTTGCAAGTCGACTACCACTATAAACTAATTCAGACGCAAGTCACCGTCTCTGCCCCACCCTGATGTAGAGCACATGGTGGACATCTTCGACAACGATGGTCGAACTATCGTGTGTGCCAGGACTTGTTTCGAACTGGTTTCTGATCTTTCGCCAGTCTAGGCATATTTGACGAGTAAGGTCACATGCCATGAGTAATTTTATCCTGCTGAATCTGGAGTATAACCAGTGCGTCAGGTCACTCACGCAGACGTACAGTGCGTGACCGATCTCATGAAATGTTAGCCGCCATTCGGGAATGCGTTTTCGGTTAGCAAGGATTGCTTAGATGGGGTTGTAAGATTGATTAGCATTCAGCGTAATACTATAGCATTTCGGACTCACCAGGATGTCGAGTTTTGGATGCATGCTCCTTTCTAACCTCCTGCAGAAACCACACTCGGTAAAAAATGATTTCTTATGTAGCATGCATTTTTCCTATTGATTTTCGATGGTCTTCTAGATTCACATATATTTTATGGAAAACATGCACAAAATATGCTTTATTTTACTTATTTGGTAGAAAATGACATTGGCGTGTTGGAAGTTGTTTCTTTGTTGCTATTTGCATAATCTGTCCCGCACTTACGCACATTTTACCTCCTCCCCCTCCTTCCCCCACCCTCCTTGCATGTAGGTCAATGATCCTCGCCAACTTCACCTTCAACAACACCTTCCTAATCATCCTCAACTGGTCACCCTCCTTCTTTCACGACAGATTCCCCGGCTCGCAGGTTTGTGTGGCGTACCTTTTTCACTTCTTCGTCATATTCTGAGCAGCCAATGCTGCTTTAGTCTTTTACCTTTGTCTCCTTTTCATAAATATTCTCTGCATATGACCCCACTCGACGTAAACACGCAAGTTTGGCTCGAACCGGCATATGCTAGGTTGAAGTGTCGCAGCAACTTAGGTCATAGACAGGGCTCTAGTCACTACAACCCTCAGGTCGGGTCTCGAATAAAAACAGGAGAAATTGGACGCCGACGGGTACGGCATTGTATTCTGTGCAGAATGAATGCGGAGTAGGTCGGAGTGAGTTGGCAGCCGGACGAGGGCACGCGTCCGCCGCCAGCGCAGGCGTCCGAGTGAAACCGGGGCAGGCATTCGAGTGTAACGCCCCTTGGCACGAACAGAGTTGTTTGAATGTCGTGACACTTTTGGCGCGCGGACCTGGGATGGAGATGGCGTAACTGCCTGCTGACGAAGACGGCCGGTGTCCCTTCCTCTCGCTACCGCCGACCCCGCTCCCGCAACGAACCGCCGCTCTCGACTCTCTCTCGCTCTCTCACTCAACGTCGGCTCTCCCTCGGCCCTTCCCTGCAGTTGCCCACAGCGCTGCATCCCCACCGACTGTTTAGCTAGTATCGCAGGGTCGTCTATCCATCCAGACAGGTCACTTATTCGCTGTTCCTCGTTGCACATGTACATTAACATTCGTTATATACATTCTCCATATCATGTTGTTCCATTACACTATATCCATACTCGACGTACTCTCTTCTTGTGCGTGTGAACGAGTTTCAAGAATGTTAATAGTTCTGTTCAGGTCTACCTCTGCCAGGATCTCTTCTCGGCGTTTCCTTACTCTGGTGTGTGCTACCCCTGACGTCCTCAGCCGCTACAAGAGCGCTCTGACTGAGGACATGTCTGAATCGGCCCTTAAAGTTGATTGGACGGTTTGGGTAGACGTGATTGGCCGAGAACCAGACTGCCACTGGAACGAGCGGGAGACGCAGTGTTACGTCAGGCGTCCGACGTAGGATCACTACCGAAGAGGTGTTCACTCGTCTGTTCTGATTATAGGATGTTCAACCTTATCCCGGGACACCGGTCTACGGTCCTGGATCCGGACATGACTAACTTACGATGGCAACCAAGATTAGAACTGTTTATTGCCGTCTCCCCTGCCTTCTCTGACAATACTCCGGGATAAGAAGCCCGCAAAGAGAGTGACAACGTCAGGACACATGTGGAAATACCGACAAACACAGTTTTGGGTGAGCTGGTGTGTCAACTCTACCAGCCATCATCTTGGCGCCAATTTAAATGTGTCTGTTGAGGTGGGTCGCAGGCCAGTTCGTCCGCTTCATACCGACAGATCTCGTTACCGAACTATATTTGAGGCAGTTCCCTTTTGCAGCGTCACGAGTCGTGGGCGTCTCCTCAAGCCTCTGCCGAGGCCGCTGTATTCTGTGCGCGCGTGTTGCTTGCCGAATTCCCCCCTCATTTGCAGTCCAGCCGGGCGCAGAAGTGACTGGTAGGGGGGCGCTCACCGATCGTTCTTAAGAAACTCACTCGTTCCGTTGTGCCTTACGGGCTCTCTCTCCCTCGAGCCCAACCAGCAGCCGCGCAGCGGCGCATGATATAGGCAGAATGTTATTACCGACAAAGGTTAAGAAGAGTAGAATGACAATTTCTGGATCATTAGTCGTCGGCAGCCAGTCATACCCAACCCCGAAGTGTGGAACACCCGGGGCTCGAACTCGCGACCTGTCCAACGCCTCTAACCACGGAGCCACGGGCTCGTTGTCCGGCCGGTTTCGATCGGGAATATACAATGGTGGAGTGGCGCTCGCCGATCGTTCTTACGGAACTCACTTGTTCCGTTTTGCCTTACGGGCTCTCTCTCGAGCCCAACCAGCTGACGGCGGCTAATAAGCCAGAAATGGCCATTCCAGTCTCCCTCGTCTTTGTCGGCAACAACATTCTGCAGAATTGGTTTACTACCGCTGTAAGATCACTGGCACTAACTGTATACACTTTGCGTTCGGTGCCTCATTTTCTGTGCGCAGCAGTGAGTACCCGAGACATACGAAGCACTACTTTCCGGCCGACCGCCACCATTTATCCAGCGTCAGCCTGGACAAACGTTGCCCCCTCTCGTCTGGCTGGTCATTCTAATTTCCCCAGCTCGACCATCGTAAGTGACAGGCACTGGCGACTTGCTCTGTGTCTTTCTCACACCCCTTCCGGCATCCAGCCTGCTCCAGGGGCAAAAACGCCAAAATGCGAACAAGACTCGATCGTTAAAATAGACATTTTTTCGCCCGATAAATGCGAAGACGACAGATGCGACGTTAATATGCAATTTCGAAAGCAGCCACCTAACCAGTCACTCAAAGGCACCTGTGTAAGGGCGTTCTGCTGGCGGGTTGGTCGGAGCGAAATGTCCGACATAAGTGAGGGCCAAAGGAGGACACTAAATCACGCCGACAAACGTAGTCGTCCGCTCCGGTGCTGTAGCATACGACTTCTGTATGGCGGTTGTTTGGCAAGTCTCTAGAGAATCATTTCGGTTCAAGCCCGACCTGGTACGGCTGCGATCAGGCCTAATCTACTTGACCTCGACGATGTCACGTATTCTAGCCCTCCACGCGTGACGATCAGCAGCAGCAGCAGCTCGATCCGTTCTCTTCTCCAGCGCCGGAGACCGAACAGTGAAAGGTCCGAGAACCACATCCGTGTCTTGGCAAACTGCGTTGAATCACATCTCTCTCCCTCTCTCTTCGACGCCTCCGGGTGGACAACAGCGCCAGGTTGAGGGCTTGCTTGCTTGCTTGCCTGATACGGCTGCGATCATGCCTGATCTAGCCGGCCTCGCTAATGTCACGAACTGTACCTCTCCACGCGTGACGATCCACGGCAGCAGATCTGGACCGCTCAACCCATTCCATTCGCCAACGACGGAGACCAAATACCGAAGATCCAAGAACCACCTCCATGTCTTGACGAACTGTGTCGAGCCAGGTTTTGAACTGACCCCCTCTACTTCAACGTCTCCAATGGGGCAACGGTGCCGGATCAAGGGCAATAACACTGAGCTCCTCAGAAGGACGACGAAGAACATGCCCGAACCACCTCAGTCGTCTTTCATGGATGGCGTGGGTTATCCTTGCGATGTTGTCACAGCGAGCGCGGACTGTCTCATTTGATACGAAGTAGGTGAACTTCACTCGAAGGATGGTCCTCAAGCAGTAGTGGTCAAAAACCTCCAGTTTTCGCTCCTCCTTCACGCCCAAAATCTAGCATTCACAATCGTAGAGAAGGACAGACCGGACAGATGCACGGTACACACGAATCTTAGTGGCGATGGAGAGTTCACGTCGGATCCATAGACATTTCCAAAAGCTTGAGAAGACCCAAGGTGCTGGCTTGACCGTGCCATCCATCTGTGCCCTCCGCCGCCTCCGGTCTTCTCGGCTCTGTCTTGATACCGGATCCAGCTGGGGGAGGAGGAGGAGGAGGAGAAGGCGGCGGAGGCGGAGGAGGAGGAGCAGGAGGAGGGAGTACGGTAGGTGCTGCGCAAGTCTACTATCACTATCTGATGGACAACAGCGCCAGATTGAGGGCAGTACAACTAAGCTCGTGTGATGGACAACGAAGGACATGCTCAAGCCTACTCAGTCCTTTTTGGGTGGCTTGTGATTTCCTCGCGGGTGCGGACTGTCTCATTTGAGACCAAGCTGGTGTACTTCACTCGGAGGATGGACTTCAGGCAGCGATTGTCAAATATCTCCCTTTTTCGCTCATCCTCCGTGCGACCTGAAACTGTTGTTTTTTCCTGGCTTTGAAGTGTTATTGGACAGTAATGGCTTATCAGTACAGCATGATAGTCATGTCACTCTGGGATTATGGGTTTCCAGACGGACAGTAGCGCGGTCTTCATCTAAGCTCGCCCTTGTGTCAGACGGCGAGGGAAGCGATCGCCTGTTACCTTATGAAATCTCGCATAGGTTTAATGGTGGGACGATCGTGAACCGACATTAGCCAAGTTTGCCTGCCGCCCGGCTAGGCACGGAGACAACTTCTAACGGACAATCCGGTCGACCCACCTTTACCTCGTGTGAAAATGCCTAAACACAATAGTAAGGTCCTTGTTACAGCGCGATTGGAACCAATACACTCTTCAGTAGTATGCTATTACCGAAAAAGACAAGGGAGACTGAAATGGTTATTTCCGGCCTATTAGCCGTCGTCAGCCAGCCATACCCAGGCCCGAAGTGTGGAACACCCGAGCCTCGAACTCGCGACCTGTTGGTTTAGAAGTCCACGCCTCTACCCACCGGGCCACGAGCCCGTTGCCCTGTCGGTTTCGATCGGGAATATAAAATGGTGCAGGGGCGCTCGCTCTTCAGTCCCAGTCCAGTGGTTTAGTGAACTATACACGAGCTGGACTACTCAACTGAGAACGGCCAAAATATGCGAACGCTCCGCGCACGTGTTACTAAAAGTCTGACGGCACACAGTCATAATTAGCAGCCTGACTGGTTACATTGTACTTAGGTTTTTTAACTAGATGTGCAAAAAATTGACCCAGATGAGCAGAACAAGGAGGACATCTTTGCACGAGTTGGTGCTGTATGCTGGGTTTTCGCAAGCCTTCTGGTCAACTTCGAACCTTTCGCGATATCCCTTCAGCGCAGTAATCCGTGTGTACCGGCCTACCATCCCATTAGTATCTTTTGTGCAGTCCCGGGTGAAACAGTTCGCAGTCTTTGCGATAACATCGTGAAGCTATCTTACTCCTCTCAGGAAGAAGGATTTAAGCGCGGTTTTGCTGCGCTCGATCCGGTGCTGAGACTTCGCCTAGAAGGAGAAATTAGCCTCGCGGGGAGCGCACAGGTGAACACTTTTCTCAACGCCAGGGTCGGTGGGTCAGATTGTCGAACAATCATCACGCCAACATCCAACGCACGTGATGAGATTGCAGCGAATGTTGGCCCTCACACCACGTGCAACGATCCCTGATGAAGGGTGGAGCCGTGAATATTCATAGGTATGCGGTTGCATGCCGACTGCATCCTATAAATACTGCAGCCCCTTGTGCATGAGCCACCAGTTTCTGCTATTGTTTCTGTGCAAGAATCCGAAACATCAGGCCAATAAAGCTCTTGTCCCAGCGATCGTGTCTCCTTCTTCTGCACAGTTTTCCAAGACATTGCGGCGGTTCTAGGATCTTCGACACTCGATCTCCGTGTGGCCCTAGCTCTCCAGATCCACAGTAGCAGATCATCATCCCCTGAAAATAAGCAGTTGCCGACAAAGACAAGGGGACTGGGATGGCCATTTCTGGCTAATTAGCCGTCTTCAGCTAGTCATATCCAACCCCGAGGTGTGGGACACCTGGGGCTCGATGCTGCAACCTGTTGATTGGAAATCCAACGCCTCTAACCACTAAGCTATGGGCTCGTTTTTCTGTCAGCTGCGATCGGTGAGCGTCCCCTACCATTGTATATTCCCGATCGAAACTGGCAGGACAACGGGCTCGTGGCCCACTGGTTAGAGGCGTGGACTTCTAACTAACAGGTCGTGTGTTCGAGCCTCGGGTGTTCCACACTTTGGGGTTGGGTATGGTTGGCTGAAGCTGACTAATAAGCCAGAAATGACCATTCCAGTCTCCCTTGTCTTTGTCGTTAATGCTATTCTGCCTATATCATACGCAGCTGTGAGGCCGTTGGTTGGGCTTGGGAGAAGGCCCTTTGGCAAAACATGGCGAGTGCGTTCCGTAAGATGATCGATGAGCGCCTCTCTACCATTTTATCTGGATCGTCTAGATCAGACATGTTCCCAACCGCATTAAGCGCAGGTACGTATTTAGCGCTCTAGTAAGATCATGTTCTCATTACGCAAAAATGAAGCCTACCCATTGGGCCTAGCTCTCCTTTTCCTCTTCCACCGGTGGCGTACAGTGAAAGGCGTTTGGGTATACTGAGTAATCATCTGCAGGTCACGCAGCGGCACTATCTTCAAGCATGTCCAAACAGTGAAAACTGTTCACCCAGTGAACGGATAGCCCGTATGGCAATGAGCTGGTTTGAAAATTGGATCACGAGCTATTGCGGGATAGCCATCCGGTAGGGTCTCATCCCGCGTCCTGCACAGTCTTGACACCCCAAGCCGTTTTGTCGGGAGGGCGCGTGGAGAGGCCCACTTTCGAACCGCAGAATACCACCACTCCGCATTCAATCGCTGTTCGGCTTGACGATTGTCACTGGCGCAGAAAGGACCTATTTTGCGCCTAACAACGTTTACCTGAGCTACCCACACGTGTAGAGGGTTTCATGCGTAGCGCCAACAGCGGACCTATAACGTCGCGACATTTGGGTGGCTGCCCGCTCTGATTCTCATCTCGAGAAGGTTAAATCGGAGCCTGATATCTCTTGGATGGAATACAGTAGGTGGGCTAACTCATGAAATGCCAACCGAAATTCCGCACTGCGTTTTCGTTTCGAAAAGATTACTTACGTAGGGTTGTAAAACTATTTAGCTTGCAGCACAATTCTACAATATTTCAGTTACTTCAGGATGCCGGTTTTCGAATGAACGTTCTTCCGGCTGCATGCAAAAAACTACACTCTGTAAAAAAACGACTACTTAAGTAGCATCCATTTTTCACATTGATTTTCGATGCCCCTAAAAGTCCAATTATATTTCATGGAAAACATGCGTAAAAATATTCATTCTTTTGCTAATTCGGTAGAAAATTACCTCTACGAATTTTATACTCGAAGGCAGGGTATTATTCGGTTTTCAAAAACTTTTCTTATTCCCGAATAATTTTGAACCCGCATTACCGCCACACTTGGATTCAGGGTTTCCAAACTACGAGCCATATATTTTCCACGCGCGGAAAACCACACATTTCTCTACGGTAATAAAGGGGGACCATATAGGTTCATAAAATTAAGCAGTGGATTTGATCCATATTGCGAACTTTACAAGCCACTTTGATAAATGCAGAGACATGACGATTTATGAACGGCCATTTCACGTTATTTAAAAGTCCCACAGTTAGGAACCCTTTTAAATCCGAATTATGTCCTACCTTCGAGAATTAAATTAAAGAAGACGTGATTGTCTACCAAATGAGCGTAAGAATGAATATTGTTATGCATGTTTTCCTTGAAATATATTTGGACTTTTAGGGGCATCGAAAATCAATGAGAAAAAATCCTGCTATTCAAGTAGTCATTTTTACAAAGTATAGCTTTTGTATCCAGCCGGAAGGAAGTTTCTTCGAAAGTCGGCATCCTGATGTTACTGAATTATTATAGAATTATACTGCAGAATGATTAGTTCTACAACCCTACTTAATTAATCTTTTCGAAGCAAAAACGTGTTTCGGAATTTCGGTTGACATTTCATGAGTTAGCCCACCTACTATATTCCACCCATGAACGGATAGGCCATATGGCTATGAACCGGTTTGATAATCGGATTAAAAACTATTGCGAAATAGCCATCCAGTGGGGTCTCATGCGGCGTCCGGCACAGTCTTGATACCCCAAGTCGTTTTGTCGGGAGGGCACGTGGAGAGGCCCACTTTCGGACCGCAGAATACCACCACCACTCCCCCCCCTTATTCAATCGCTGTTCGGCGAATTGCTACATAACCCGGGCTTCCGACGGCTTGACTATTGTCACTGGCGTCGAAAGGACCTATTTTGCGCCTAACAACGTTCACCTGAGCTACCCACACGTGTAAAGGGTTTCATGCTAAGCGCCAACAGCGGGCCTATAACGTCGCGGAGCCTGATATCTCGTGAGTGGAACACAGTAGGTGGGCTAACTCGTGAAATGTCGACCGAAATTCCAAAATGCGTTTTCGTTTCGAAAAGATTAATTAAGTAGGGTTGTAAAACTAGTCCGCCTGCAACATAATTCTATAATATTTCAGTTACGTCAGGATGCCGACTTTCGAATGAACTTCCTTATCGCTGCATGCAAGACTACACTCTGTAAAAAATGACTACTTAAGTAGCATGGATATTTCTCGTTGATTTTCGATGCTCCTAAAAGTCCAATTATATTTCACGGAAAAAATAAATAAAAATATTCATTTTTCCGATCATTCAACATAAAATTACGTCTTCTTCCAGTTTTATCTTCGAAGGAAGGATATTATTTGGTTTTCGAAAACTTTTCTAATTCCCGAATAATTTTAAACCCGCCTTGCCGTCACGCTTGCATTCAGGGTTTCCAAACTACAAGATATGTATTTTCCGCGTACGGAAAACCATGCATTTCTCTACAATATTGAAAGGAGACCATATGGCGTTCATTAAATTTAGCACTGGATTTTATCCACATTGTTAACTTTACAAGCCACGTCGGTAAATGCAGAGACATGACAATTTATGAACGGCCATTTCACGGTATTTAAATGTCTCATAATTACCAAATGAGCAAGAGAATGAATATTTTTATGCATGTTTTTCATGAAATATAATTGGATTTTGAGGAGCATCGAAAATCAATAAGAAAAATGCATGCTACATAAGTAGTCATTTTTTACAGAGTATGGTTTTTGTATGAAGCTGGAAGGAGGTTCGTTCTAAGGTCGCATCCTGATGTAACTGAATTATTATATAAGTATACTGCAGACTGATTAGTTTTACAACCCTACTTAATTAATATTTTCGAAACGAAAGCGCATTTCGGAATTTCGGTTGACATTTTTTGAGTTAGCCCACCTGCTGTAGAAGGAATTAACGCCGTGTCTGATTCGGGTGGGAATCCAAAACGTCAGGCTAGTGAAACTCCTGTACTAGCATACACGTCTTCATCTCCTCCTCTTTTATCAGAACGTTTTATTTTAGTAAACTAATCGCGCCCTCTTCTCTCCTTCCTTGCAGAGCTGGGTTTTCAACGTAGTACCCTGGCTGATTGTGATTCCCTGCTCCCTCCTGAGTGGGGTCTTTGCAGATAAATTAATTACTCAAGGTAAGTCCTGTTTGCTTTGGGCCGCACTCAGCTTTTCGTGTCAGTCCTATTTATTCGAAAAGACGCATTGAGGCGGGATAAAGCGACTATTATCGCCGTGCCTTCAATTGCAACCTTGTCTACCCCGACTCTGCCAAGTTTGTTCTGCGAAATCAGGCGCTCGGATGTTCACGTCTAGTCCTGTCAATGCTGTTTTCGCCATCTGCTCTCGCAGTTCCCCCTCGTACGAGATGTGACTCACTTGGAGGGTTTTCCGAGCGAGGAGACTGGCTGCCGGTGCAGAGATGGGCGGTCCCACAGGTTCAAGGCCGAACTGAAGGTCCCTTCTAACAGTCACCTGGTTTTACGTAGCTAGTATATTTTGTGTACGGGAAATCATATATTCCTCTGCGGTATTAAAAGGAGACCATATGGGATTCATAACATTTAGCAGTGAATTTGAGCCATATTGTTAACCTTACAAGCCACATTGGTAAATGCAGGGACATGACGTTCCATGAACGGCCATTTCACGGTATTAAAAGATCTCACAATTAGAAACTTGTCTAGCATCTACCGCATTCTCTTCTGTCTCATCTGGACCCGGTCGCAGGTGGTTCGCACGGCGAAATTCCGCACCTAAGTGTGCCACCCACACCGATCTCATGAAATGTTGGCTGAAATTCTGAAATGCGTTTTCGATTAGGAAGGATTACTTAAGTGAGGTTGTTATACTGATTATCATGCAGCATAACCCTATAACATTTCGGACTTGGCAAGATGTCGGCTTTTAAATGCACTTCATTTCGATCTCCTGTAGAAGGCATGCTCGGTAAAAAGGACTACTTAAGTAGCATGCATTTTCCCATTGATTTTCGATGGTCTCGCAAATTTAAATATATTTTATAAAAACCATAAACAAAAATATGCTTTCTTTTAGTCAATCAATAGAGAATCACGTCATTTTTATATTTTGTACTCGAAGAAGGAGTATAATTAGCTTTTCAAAAAGTTTTCTAATTGCCGAATAATTTGGAGCCTGATTATTCGTTGCATTAGCGCTTAGTGTTTTCACTCTACAAGGTGCGTGCGTTCCGCGTAAAGAAAATCACATATTTTTCTATGCCATTAAAGAGATATCATACAGAGTTCATAAAATTTTGCAATGGATGCGGACCATGTTGTACATTTCTTGAGGAGCAGTGGTAAACGGCCAGGTACGATGCTATGTGAATGGACATTTCGCGGTCTTAAAAAATCTCATAATTAGAAACTTTCTTAAAACCTAATTATACTCCTTCCTTAAGTATAAAATATAAAGCAGACGTGATTCTCTATTGATTGACTAAAAGAAAGCATATTTTTGTTTACGGTATTTATAAAATATATTTGAATTTCCAAGACCATCGAAAATCAGTGGGGAAAATGCATGCTACTTAAGTAGTCCTTTTTTACCGAGCACGCTTTCTACAGGATATTGAAAAGAAGTGCATTTAAAAGCCGATATCTTGCCGATTCCGAAATGTTATAAGAGTATGCCTTAAGACACTCAGTATTACAACCGCGACCAAGTAATCATTCCTAATCGAAAACGCATTTCGTAATTTTTAGCCACTATTTAATGAGATCGGTCGCTCACTGTACACTGACCAGGATTTTAGACCATATCAAAAATAGGGGAAACGATCCGGACCGCATTTGGCGCGCCCGCGCCCGGACCTGTCACCACACCCTGAAATGTTGGCACGATTTCCACGAAATATAATTGAATCTCTAGGGCCATCGAAAATCTATGAAAAAAATCATGCTAATTAAGTAGTCATTTTGTTGTTTTTTCCTCTTTCCTTGGTTTTCTGATCGAACTTTTTGATCGGTGAGCTTTCGGAAAGCGGACTTCTCTATGTTGTCGAAACCCCTATTGACAACAATTACTAATTATTTAATTATTAATTCACCGGGGCCTTCTTTCTTTGTGAGTGTGCATTTGCTGAATGTTTGCACTTTCACCTGCTCCCTCTGTCCGCCTCCCCCCCCCCCATTCGCAGATGACCCTCGTTTGTTATCTTTTTTCACTTTTAGGTCTGTCTGTCACGCTTGTGAGGAAAATTATAACTGTGAGTTCCCTAACAATAACTTCCCTCAAACTTTGCCCTTCGACTTTTATCCCATTTTATTAAAAGGACCGGACAGTCTTCGTTTTTTTCAAAACTTCTTGTAGGCTTTTTTGATTGATTTTAAATAATTCATTTTGACCCTTATGTGAGGAACGACGATCTTGGTGGGATTTGAGCTCACGACAGTTAGAGTAATTCTTGTGTATACTCGATAAAAAATAACTACTTAGGTAGCATGCGTTTTTTACATTGATTTCCGATGCTGTTATAAATTCAAATATGCTCTATAGAAAACATGCACAAACATATGCTTTATTTTACTTGTTTGGTAGGAAATCACGTTCTCTTCACATTTCATACTCAATGAAAGGGTGTATTTGGCCGTTGAGAAGGTTTCTCAATTCCCGAATAATTTTGAGCCAGATCAGCCGTTGCATTAGCGTTTAACGATTTCGGTCTACAAGGTGTAGGCAAAATCATATATTCCTCTATGCCTTTAAGAAGAGTCTGCAAAGTTTTGCAATGGATGCGGACTATGTTGCACAGTTCATGAGGAGCATTGATAAACGGACAAGTACGATGCCATGTGAATGGACATTGTGCGGTCTTAAAAAATCTCATAATTATAAACTTTCCTAAAACCAGAATACCTCCTTTCTTTGAGTATGAAATTGAAGAGAACGTGATTTGCTGCCAAACGAGCAAAAGAAAGCATATCTCCGCACGTCTTTTACATAAAATACGCTTAGGTTTATAAGGCCATCGAAAATCAATGTGCAAATGCATACTACTTAAGTAGTCGTTTCTGCCGAGCGCGGTCTTTGCAGAAAATCGAGAAAAAGTGCATCCAAAAGCTAATATTCTGGCGATTCCGAAATATTATAAGATTATGTCGTGTTACAGTCAGTATTGCAGCACCGCCTAGGTAATCCCTCCTAATCAAAAATGCATTTCAGAATTTTGACCAACGTTTCATGAGATCGATTACGCACTGTACATAAGGCTGCCTCCTTAGACAATATGAGTAGACACTCTGTAGGCGTATAATTCGAGGTCGCGCAGCGCGGAACTAGGCTATTACTAGCTGATTACGGTAAATAGGACTGGACTGGCCATTCCAACGTCCCTGTCTTTGTTTGCAAACACTCCTGATTATGCCATCGGCGACGATAGGGTGTAGGACCCCCAACTAACTTGAGCTAGCCTGTGGACCGTGCCATACGTTTAATGGTGGTAGAGGGGATTTTGCGGACAACACACGGTACGGAGATCAAGAAGACACAGAAGATGGGTTGTTGCCATCTACGTGTGAATCCCTCACCCTATCGTTACCATGCCATATTCTAAGGCGCATTACGTAGGCAAAGTGGAAGTTGAGAATTACGATTTTACGGTTTTTCCCGGTTTTCCAGCCGGAGTTCCCAGTCTGCCACCCCATTGCTTTCAGCCAGGGATACCGTCGACGTCAAGTTAGTCCATTTCGGGCTCAAGAATGTGCACCTTGAAACCAGGCTTCGACGTTATTATTAAAGTGGGTAAGACGCCGGCCCAGTTCACCCACCGATGGGACGACTTTCAACGTCCGACTATCTAGTGCCACCATCACCAATACCCCCACCTTCGGCGATATGGACTCGGTCCCGACCCGTCCTCATTGCGACCGCACATTCACCTCCATTATCGGCCTGGCCGATCACTTGCGAATCCATCGCACGGAGACTGGCTAACCAGTGCATGGAGCGCCAACGTACACCATACACACCCGACCCAACTGTCCGCATTGCCCCCCCCCCGCCGCACATTTGGCCACTAAGCCACATGCCCATTCACGAAAACATACGATAGACAACCGCCGGCTACGCCAAGGCATCACACCTCTACACAGCAGCACCTGCAATACACATCACCCATCATCACACAATTGACACGCAATTGACGCCTCTCACGCAAGTGGGAACTGTGCTCATCGGCTCCTTCTGCTGCGTGTGTTATCCCAGCTAGAGACTCTTAAGATATGCACCAAGCGCGTGGCTTGGAACGTTGCTGACTGACGTCTCAACTCCATCCACTCCGTCAGCGCAGTTGTGTGTGTGTGTGCGTGTGTTCGCGTGGAGTGTGGAGTGTGAGATCCGAGCCAGGCGTTGGCGGCACGCCCAGGTGCGGCTTCGGCCGTGCCAGCCTCCAAATCTCTCTTGTGTTGGTTGGAGTCCTGGTTATTTGTTGTGTGGACAGGGGGTGGGGTGGAACGCCAAGGTGTGGATCCGTCCGAGCCATCCACCTGCGGCCTCTCTCGTCTCCGGTCTTCTTGACACTGTCTTGACACCGGGCTCGGGCGAGGGAGGAGGAGAGAGTGTAAGTAGATGCTACGCAAGTCTACCGGCACTATAAACCCCTGCGTAAGTCACCGTCCCTGCTCCCGTTGCTGCTGCAGCTGTGGGGCACACGGTGGACATCATCGAAACCGATGGTCGAACTGTCAGTTCGCGTGGAGTGACGAACCGGTGGACTGGGAATCGGGCTTCAACGGTTCTTCCTTAACATGCGCTCTCACGCATGTGAGAAATGTATGCGTGTGTATGTATGGGTAGTGCCTCTCGGTCGATGACTGACTAGTTGCCCGGCCTCTGAAGGGTGATGGTCTAAGCTAAATGCATGGTCGCGTCTTTCAACCAGGAATACCGTCTACCTCAAGTTAGTCCATTTCAGGCTCAAGAACCAGGCTTCGACGTTGTTATTAAACTGGGTACGCACCGGGGAGGGCGTCGGCCCAACTAATATTTATCCGCTTGTTTCACTCCTTCCCCGCTGGCACAGACAATCGTCCTGTTTGGGACCTCCTTCTTCCTCATGATCCTCCCGCGTCTGCAGACTTTTGTGCTTTCACTCATCTGCCTGGGTCTTGCTGTGGCCTGTTGTGGTTTCCACAGCAGTGGAATCCTTCTCAACCCCCAAGACATCGCCCCCCTGCACGGTGGCAAAGTCTTTGGTGAGTCGGTTGAATTGCGCACCTAGGGAGTAAATGCCCCGATTGACTACCCTCCGGTCTGTATGCTACTTTTGTTTTGCAATTTGAAGTCCCAGTAACGTCGCAAACACGATCGCTTTCCATTCTAGGCATCATGTCAACAATAGGAACGATTCCCGGCTTCACGGGCGTCTACCTAACCGGCTATATCCTGCAGCACTGGCGCAGTTGGTCTGCTGTCTTTCACTTTGCCGTCCTTGGTAACCTCATTGGCTGGATCGTATACTGTATTTTTGGGTCCGCGAGGCCACTTGTCTAGGATGGTCTCGGTTTGCTCCCCTCCGCTCTATTGTACTCTTATTTTTTTTTTGTTACCTGAACTTACTTACCGCACTTCCCTGCCTTGCTGTATTTTCACTCAGGTTTTGTGTGTGTCCCTTGTCGCATATCTCTCACCTCCTCGTACCCCTTCATCTACCTCGTGTTTTTTTTATCACTCTTCACTCTGCATTTGTTTCTCCCTGCCTTCTCCCCCCTTTCTTTCGGGTTGCAATGTCCTGACGTTGCTTACGCTGCTCTGAAGTATTTCATACGGGAAAAGACAAAGTACGAACCCTGGGTGTGTTGAAGATTGTATCTTGGCAGCTGAAGTCACGTTCAAATTCTCACGCCAAGTTCCGCCGCGTAGGCGAACATGAGAGAGAGAGAGAGCTTTGTACTCTGTACAAGACGGGTGAAGAGGAGGTTGTAAGTGAAGTTCGACTACCGCACGCGGGGCGGGCGCCCGGCGCTGGCTGTCACAGGCGTGCGAGTACCAGCCTCGAAGTTGATTGGCCGGTTCGGATGGCTGCGCTTGGTCAGACGCGATGATAGCATCGGCCGGAACCTCACAGCGTCAGATGGACAACTCCCGGTGGTGCGTGCGCTAGGCAGGGATGTAATTTTGCAGCCAGCGCCGGGATCAGGGTCGCTACAGGTTTTTTTCGAATTTTGTGTCTTCATGTCCGTTTTCTTTCCCCAAGAAGAAGGCTGTAAGCAGGACTCGACGGTGGATTGGCGAATGGCGGCTGGCTATTGACCAATGGGGCCACCGGCGAGGCGCAACACAAGGAGGGAGGGGGGGGAGCTAACGTCAGAAGTTCACTTCGACCAAGTCCGTACCCCGAAGTTGCGGAAACTGCTCTGAATTCAGAAAGTACTGTAGTGGTTATGCGGTGAGAATGTGTGCAGTCTGAGCGCCACCATAATCAGGGCTAATCCTAGGTCGGAAGAAGATGACGGAAGGCGCCAGAATGAGGGGTTTATTGTGCACAAAACCCAGAGTTGTCCTGTCAGGTGGCAGTGGCCACTGGCGAAGCCAGGGATGGGGTTGACTGCGTCCAGTCATGCCTGAGAGTCCCTGAAACAGTGGTGGCAGCCGCCTTTGTAGGCCCTTTGGCCAAGCTCAAGTGATGTCCAGTCAGTGTGTGTTGCATTTGCCGAGGGGTGGTGTCTCAGTGGCTTGTTTTGCTGGTTGTAGGGGGTGGCGCATGGGTAGCCGCGACATTGTGAGGAAGCAATTGTGTTCAAGCCGAAGTCGGTCGAGTGGCTTCGAGTCAGCGCGTCTGGAACGGCTTGCTGCAAGAGGTGAATGACCTTGGGGCAGCGAGGTCTTGAGCAGTGACGCCAGAACGGCTATGATGGTTGCCCGCTACTAGCCGTACCCCTTGAAGCTGTGCCACGCAGCGGCGGAATATCGGCGAAACAGGCGTGTCTGGGCTTTTAGCGAATATCTGTCCCGCTAGTAGGTTATATTGTAACCTCTAAAATGTCATTTCTCGAGGCCGCAGCCACAACTCCTTTTGATTTGAGGGCCTCAGTTTTGCGCATTTTCCTCTATTACAGTAACTGGTCTATCTGAAAACAATTTCTTTGAAAAACTGGGCATCCTCGGTGGAATTCGAACCCAGGACAGCAGGGAGTAAGGCTTGAGTAAAGGCAACGCCCTGTAATCTGAGCTACGAGGCTCCGATCAGTGCTGTGTTTAGTCACACTTGGGCCAAATTACCCGTCCTGTCTATTGCAACTTATGGAATCCGCTAATTAGGATACAGTAAGCCGACTGACCGAGCAGGATATCCTAAGCAGTCAGTCTGGAATCCACCAGATGACTACCGGACTCATTTAATTGGTAAGTGTTTTGGCAAATTTGAATAAATAATTTATTCATATTGACCCAACTATGAAAAACTCGGCGCCTCTGTGGGATTGGAACCCACGCAGTTAGGGGAAGGCTTTAGTACAGCCAACGCTCTAACCACCTGAGCTACGAGGCCCCGCCGGACGACGCGAGTTTAATCACATTTGGGTCAAGTTTACCCGCCCAACCTACTGCAACGTCTGGTAATCCACCAAATCGGATATAGTAGGTTCACTGCCCAAGCAGGATTTCCTAAGTAATTCACCTAGAATCCACCAGATGACTACCAGACCCACGTAATTTGACTTAATTGGGAAAAACTCGGTGAGGTCGAACTCACGAACTAAAGAAATTTTGAACAAGGCGAAGGCGACGAAGCATGCAGAATTTAATGACGTCATAAATTTCGAGACCTCTCATTCAGCTGCACACGGTCATTGCATAGTTATATTACAAGGCAAAACTGTTCAATCAACGATCGACCTAGGGTGATAGTGTGTCAAACGTGGTCAAGCGACGACTTAGGTGCACTATCGAAAGGACGTATGCCGCCTCTAAATTGTTGTTCATAAGTACCACAACCGCCATCCCAGTTAGACCAGCTAAAGACATTTTGCCTATGCACGCCACATCAAACTGTATTTATGAATTTACATGTAGTTGCGGATGCAAGCACATCGGGCGCACGCAAAGGCAATTGGCAGCTCGGTCAGCTGAACACATGCCGAAATGGCTGCTTAAAGCGGAAAATAAGGTACCCAGGAGCTCAATCACAAAGCACCTATTCGACACGGGCCATACGGTGGACCAAAAGGTTGCATTCAAGGTCCTGTTTCGGGCGACGACCGGGCGTCTCTTGCGCTTTGCAGAGGCCGCTGCAATACGGAGGAGGAAACCAGAACTCTGTAAGCAGCTGGACCATGTGATAAACCTGGCACTGCCATGGTAATTATCGATTATGGACGAAACCCTGTTCCCATGTCCGCCCTCTCATTTTGCCCCCCACCCGCCCCCCCCCCTCTCCCGGCATGACTGAATGCTCCCCGCACGTTGCACTCCAAATCACGCCGCACCAGTTCTCTCATACTTGGACGACTTCTCTCCCCCTCCCCGCCTCACCGTATGCACCCGCATACTAGACCCATGTTTCAGGTTACCTATCACGTTTTAGCTCTCTAGGTCGATCGTTAATTGAACAGTTTTGCCTTGTAATATAACTATGCAATGACCTTGTGCAGCTGAATGAGAGGTCTCGCAATTTATGACGTCATTAAATTCTGCATGCTTTGTCGCCTTCGCCTTGTTCAAATTTATCCCGGGAAAACACTGCTTCAATCTAAAGAAATTTTGCATCTATAAATGCATACTGCTTAACTATTTATTTTAGTTGCTATCAATAGGTGTTTTGGCAGATTGTAAATGATTCATTTTGACCCAATTGTAAAAAACTCGGTGCTCCGGTGGGATTCGAACCCACGACAGCAAGGGGAGGCTTTAGTACAGCCAACGCTCTGACCGCCTGAGCTACGACGCCCCACTGGGAGCCGTCAGTCAAGTTATCCGTCCAGTCTATTATAACTTATGGAATCAGCCAATGCTGATACAGTAAGCCACCTGACCGAGCAGGATTCCCTAAGTAATCAGTCTAAAGTCTACCGGATGACTACCAAGCTCAATTAATTCGTGGGTTTCTCTCGCAAATGGGTCGAATGAGTTACTTCAACCTCCCATAACCCATTAATTAATTGAATCTGGTAGTCATTCGATGGATTCTAGATTGAGTGCTTAGAACGTCCTGCTTGGGCGGTCAGTTTACCTGTATCACAATTTGGTCAACTGAACCACTTAAGTTCGTCAGGTTAGTCCGAATCACACTGAGACCGCCGAGTTTTTCGCGACTGGGTCAGATGAATGACTCAAGCCTATTGAAAATCTACCCAAAAGTGCTCACCTGGAGGCCTTTATCACGTTTAGGAGAAATCGGCTGCCAAGTCAAGAAAGGTGAATTGGTGTTTCCTGTTGAAGCCATTGAATATTTGCTTCAAAGTTGACAAAACAGGTCTCTATCCTCTCGAACATGAGATCAAAACCCTGGAATCTCAAACACTCGTGCTCATCCCTTTGACTGGTTACCCGCTTAAGCTGATTTATGGATTAATAGGCTAACGTTTTGGGGTCTGCGTTCAGCCTACTTGAGAAGAATCGCAGCTGAAGCTGACCGAATGAGCGCCCACCGGTGATAGGACCGAAAGATTGTAAGGCTCTTGCCTTCAGTTCCGGATTCCGATCCAAAAAGCAGTAGTACCACTTTTTTGCAGCAGTAATTATGAAAAGTGTGTGCTGAAAATGTTAAGCAGTAAGTCATCGGTGCGAAGTGCTGCCCCCGACGCATGCCCTCGTGATTGTTCCCACGTCGTTTGAAGAAATTCCCGAGTCGATCTAAAGCCCTGACCATGGACGATTTCGACTCACCGGAAATTAACTGCAGCGCCGTTCAAGTGTCATGCCCAAAAGCGAACTTTGACCGCCGTCTTTTCTACAAAGCCTTTAGGACGCCTATCACACACAGCATGTCCTGTTTCCAAATTAGAACAGGTAAGAGGCAAAAGGATTGACTGTCTGGATACGGTTTTTACCAAGTTGTCGGGCGACGAGGTCATCTCTTTGCTCCCCGTTCGACCGAAGCAACTATATAGTGGCTATGTTTAGTTAGTCATTGTTTTCCGTTCTGCATAATCATGACCGAAAATGCACAATATTTGGCGATGTGACTTGAATCAGGCGACAGCAGACCTATCCGACCACGACTAGGGCTGAATGCGAGGATTCAGATTTCTTCAGGAATGTCCTTCAGCAACTCATCAATACCCACTGAAAAGTGAAGGGCAGAATTAGCAGCTTGGGTGGCTACATACCAACCCAAAGAAAGAAATAATTGGTAAACATGGATTCTGGGGTAGATCCTGCGTCACTGAGAAAGCCGGATATTTAAGCGGCTACGAGACAGTTAAACAAGCCAAGAGGTGTACTCTATAAAACGCGTTGGGAATTTAGTCTCTACCTTGGTGTGGAAGACACGTTGTTTTGAAATTATTCATAAATGGACCCCGTGTTCTCCGATTTTCGGTAAAATCTACTCAGGCGAGCTAATTCTGCGGCCTTCGAAATGCTTTTATGCAACGGATTTATCACTATCAGTAGGTTATCCTTTTCAGAATCACAAACTTCGACATCAACTTGCCTCCAAAATCCACGCCGGCGGTGTACGTTTCGAAGCTGCTTTCGACAGCGGAGACATAATGACAAAAGCTGAGTCGTTATGCGCTTCCTACAAGTCTATCAGCTTAATACCGCTGTGCCTTCATCCGTTTATTTAGAACGATTTATAAATAAAACAGGCCTGTACTATTTATTGGCCTGACGTTTCAGAGTCGCTTACCGGATCTGGTTCTTTTGCGGACAAAGCAGCTACGTCGGATAAACTGGGAGACTACACCGTACGCGAATTGCCGTGCCCGCTGCAGTAGTGAGGTGGGGAGACGCCAGCTCTCAGGTGGCGGCTTATTTGACGGGACTCGGCCATATTTTCAAATTTCAAGAGGCCGAAATCCTCGCAAGGGGTGACAACAGCGTGAGCCGCGAGCTGCTCGAGTCATGGTTCCCCGGCCCGCAATCCATCAACAAGCGCAGTGAACTCCAGCTACCGCCTTCTGTGCTGAGATTTCCCCTGGGCAGGGGAATCAGTCACGTGGGGAGGGCGGGGGCGAGCAATAATCCCAGTGACAGTGCGCCAATTTGCCGGGCAATCTTCACACCAGCATCCAACACGGATGACGAAATCGCGGCAATTAACGAATCGGACGCGGACTGACAGGCCATAATCGCATCGATTACGACCACAGCGGTGATTGCGAGAGCTGTTAGTTACAGTACGCGTATGGTCCCATGGCGGCTGCGTGCCGTAATTACTGTACTCCTTGGAGCCCCCATTACCCTAATCTGCGACTGTCTCTGATGATGGGTTCGAGTGAGAATCCGAAACGTCGGGCCAATAAATTTCCTGTTCCAGTGCTCGCGTCTTCGTCTTCTGAATTGTTTCTTGGAACTCGCCTGTTCGCTTCTATCACCAAAAAAACAGGCATTTACGACCCGTCAACGTGGGACACGAGCTTAACATCGCCAATGGGGTTCGAACAGCTGACCTTCGGGTAAGCAACCAACGCTTCAGATCACTAAGTCAGAGCGACACTGGCGGATGTCAAAAGGTAGCAGGCAAGCAGAAAATCTTTCGATATTCGGATATTACGCAAAATATTTTTTACGAGCCAGGCTCAAACCCACACACCTAGGGGGAAGGGCGAGAACAAGTGTCTTTACATCGCTGCCAGGCAGCAGTAGGGCTTCGAAATATGATGGATTACGCGTCGGAAGTTGTCAAAATGCCTGTTAGGTTGGATATTTTGCCACTAGCTCACTCCCTGCTAAAAGATCAAAAGACCGGGTAGACTTGATGGATGTGGCCTAAAAGAACAAATGTGTGTGGCGTATTTAAGTTTCCTTCGGAAATTCCTAAAAATGGAGAAGAAGATATGCAACATGAGGAAGGAAATGGCATATCTGAAAATGTCTGTTCGTCGTCCAGTCGGGAAGAGAGCATCAGTCGTAAAGGAAATTCCAAAGAAGAAGTAACTTACATCAGGAATTGAGATAAAGATGCCGCGTTTACAGAACCCAGTACAGCATAGGACATTTCTATCGCCCGAAAGGAAGCTCAGAGTAGATCATGCACTTTGTTATTGTCATTTATCTCATCCAGCACCAGAGGCAGTCTGGGTACACAACCAGGTGCTGCGCCACTACTGGATGCTTCGTCAAACATCGATGTCAAAAACTGCGCCGAATTCGAAGATCCGAAGAGGATAAATTCGAAGAAGATTAAGAGGATTAGACAAAAACGAGGTCAAAATTACAGCAAGGCTCTTTTTCCACGGCAAACTTTCGAACAGAATTCGATGCCGATGATACAGGAGTCACTGAAAAACCAAACCGATAAACTCCACGAACAGAGGTTCGCCATTACGGACACAAATGGCATATCCGACCAAAATTTAATTATTTCTTATGCCGCATTTTCTTCCAAATCCAGAACGCCAAACCTCCAAGCAGACATACTGGGCCGAAAACGAACTATCGCCATAAAGGGAGCTTCTGAGTCCACTTTTTCGATTGCAAAATAAAGTAGTTGAACATGACCTCAACCAATTTTGGAGTGCCTCCAAATGCCCTCCCTCATGATGGAGAATGTTACCTTGCACAAAGCTTTCCGTCTTGGAAACGCAGGAGCATCGCGGGAACTGCCACCACAAAGGCCTCTTAAAATCGTACATGAAAATGAATTTCAGTCGTCACACCTAAAAGGAAGAGCAGTCTCTTCATAATCCGCACAGGGCCATGTTTTTGGCAGCATTACGAAGCGATGGAAGAACACAAAATGAGGGAGCTCTGGGCGGAATTTAAGGGGAGAACAGAAGAGGGGGGAATGATTGAAAATAAGGGAAGCGTAAATTATACAGATCAAGCGATCGTTCCTGTGACCGACGCCTTTCTTAATCAGGACTAGTCCCCACCAGAGAAGACGAACATGGGCGGTACAGAGCTTGTTCAATAAGAGGATTGAACTCAGGACTTTGGTCGATAAGCATACACCAGGCGCCATCACCTTGACAGAAACATTGACTTCTGAGGATATTAGAGAACATGAGGCAGCTCTCAGAGGTTTTTATCTGAATAGAAGAGACGGGGAAATCCGAGGAGGATCAGTGGTCCTTAATGTCAACTGCAATTTAACCGCGGTCTCAGAACAACATCATACAACAGATGAAATAGAATTGTTGTCCTTATCTCTCTTAATACGTCCGACCACCTGCATTTGCAGTTGTATGCCGTCCCCCAACCAGACTGCCAAAACCGATGGCCTCATCCTAACAGAACTGCACAATGTACCTGCTTGAACAAATATGTCCTTACGTAATGGAGACTTTAACTCTCCCGCTATCGACTGACAAGCTGGATTGTTTCTGGTTCGCTGTATACACTCGGTCATTGTTTGCTCGAGACGGCAGCGGAAAAACTACTCTTGCAGAATATAACTCTCGTAACACGTATTAGAGATGGAGTTTTCTATACCCTATTTGTGGGTGACATCGGTCTTCACATAAACTTTAAAGGGCGAAAAATGAAAGAGGGTCTATCCGATTCGGCGACACACGAAGTCATCAAGGGTACGTTCTCAATAGTTATTAATCACTGCTCTATCCACAGAGGTCTTCGGCATTTTGAATGGAGACGGTAAGGCCACCCTTGCCGATCTGGGGTTGCCTATTACAGAGCGACCTAAACGGTCACTGGGCGCTCTGTCAAAAAAATGCCAAAGACTAGTAACAACACCCCAGCCAGCGATAAGTGTTCCTCCATTACCAATTAAACACTACTCTTAAATGTAGATCCAACACCGGATTCTTCAAAAGCGAGCCCGACCAGTTCAACAATGGATAGTCCCAATATAGACCAATGAGACTACAAATATTAATACGCATATCTATTTTTTACTTTTTTTATATACGCTAATCAATTCATATGATTTTAAAGTGTCGTGGGTACTTTGTGCTATTTTATACGTTTGTCCTCTAAACTAAGAACACGGCAGATGGTTTACGAGGAGATGGAGGACCTACAGAAACAAAATAGTTCAATCTAGTGTAAACGGTAGTATTTCCGTGGAAGATGGGGTCGTGTAAGTTGCTATGCGTGCTGATACCGTCGTTTTTCAATTATATCGAATATCCGATATCTACTCGATATCCATCTGCTGGACAAAAACGCTATCCACCCGATATACGTGTATCGAAAATACGCTATCTACCCGATATCGAGGCGATACATTCTTGTTACTAGAGTCGATCTATAGAATCTCCCGCCAATTGATGTCAATCATTATGTGATGATGCTCTTCAAATATTCCATGTTCTCTCAGCCTGACACATTTAAACAAGTAGAAAAAATATCTGGAAGGGAGATTTTTTCAGCATATGAATGCAGGTCTCAACAATACTGAGGACAACCACATTGAAGGATAACAGTTAATGAGTTATAGGATACGTTCATTTAGCTGATTAAAATAATAATTGATTCTACTTGTCATCGCAGACGAAAGTAAACAGACAACAGTCCGCCGCGGATAAACCCGGAACTACAAGTCACCTTTAAGAGAAATAATAAGACGTAGGAGTTTTTTCGACTAATCCAGCGTATCGAATGCTTTCAGGAATACAAACGACAGCAGGATCCTGTGAGCGCGATGCTCTGAGTTTCCAAAACGGAGAAATGAAGACTGGTGACCAAACGAAGCCACCGGTCCACTCCAGCTTATTTTACTCGGTACTCACCCATGGAACGAATCCTTCGCCTCCTCCTCCATATCCGGAAAAATAACAAAATTCCACATCGTTTGCATTCGATGACAGTCTTTACTTCCCGCCTGCATCGATTAGTGCAGAACTCCGTCTGAAGTCTGCCAAGTCACCTGATCCAGATAGAATTCATCAACTTTTCATTCGACAATTGGCCGGCATACCTGTGCCTGCTTGTGTCGATGATATCCAAAAGTCCGCGTAGGAGACGAACTGTCGAGGAATTAAAAGCTGCCCTAGTCTCTCCAATGCACAAAGCACGGTTCAGGCGGCCGTTCGAAGAATTCCTTCCCGTATTGTGTGCAAGGTGATGGAACGACTTTTTGGCGGCATTTAATGACTTATCTGGAGCATAGGAACCTACAGTTTGCTGCTCTGTACGATTTTCGCTGTGGTCACACATGTCTTATGGGCATTGAGATTGCTGGTAGTAGGGATAAAGCTGCGTATTTTTCACAGTTTTTCCAATCAAGGTTCCTTCCTCCCTCCACAGAAGAACTACCGACTCCAAGCGTCAGTGATATACTCTTCTCAGAAGGCATTGTCCGAAGAGAATTAGAGGCATTGAACGAATCGAAGTTGCCAGGACAAGACGAGATTCCATCCAAGCTTCTCAAGGAACTTGCCAGTGAGCTTTCTGTGCCTTTGTCGATTCTCTTTCAAACGTCATTTGACACTGGACCACTTCCTATCGATTAGAAGCTGGCGCCTATTACTCCGCTGTACAAAGGAGGTAGCAGGGCAGCGAAAACAAACTTCAGGCCCATAAGCTTGACATGCATTCTCTGCAAAGTTATGGAAAGGATCATAAAGAGTGAAGTGATGCAATTCCTGGAAGTTCACGGCCTGTTATCGAAATGCCAACATGTGTTCTGGAAAGGAAGATCCTGCACGACAAACCTGCTGCATTCTCTCCAGAGCTGGACTCGAGCTCTCAACAACAGGCACGCTGTCCACATAGCCTTCATCGACTTCCAGAAGGCGTTCGACACTATGCCACACCAGAGGCTCTTACATAAACTTAAAAAATAGGGATCGGTGGAAACTCCCTTAATGGATGGAGAACTTCCTTTTGGGTCGACACCAGGTTGTGTACATCGGTCGGGGAAAATCAGATCCTACTATGGTTGAGAGTGGTGTCCCCCAGGGTTCAGTGCTGGGACCCATTTTGTTTCTTATCTATGTGGAGGATGCCGCAAGAGCTTTAGACTGCGAAGTAACAATGTTTGCAGATGACATGAACATATGGAGTGTAATTAGGGATTCTGCGGACGAAGACAGACTGCAGATGAACCTGAATCGGTTGGAGGAGTGGTCAAACCGTTGGCTCCTGCGGTTCAACTTTGCCAAATGCAGTATACTTCGCCTAGGCAACACAACCAGATCGGCCAGCACAAGAGACGACTTTCTGGGCAGTGCAGCCCTACAAGAGGTGGAAGCCCAAAAGGACCTCGGTGTGCTGACGACAAGTTCCCTAAAGCCATCCGTCCATTGTTCGAGGGTCGCAAAAAACGCAATGTCTGTATTGTAAGCCATCAAGCGTGCATTTATGGACTTTGACGAAGACGCTTTCTCAAAGGCATTCGGGACATTCATCCGGCCGCTTTTGGAGTACGGCATACAAGCCTGGAGGCCGTGGGCGGTTGAGGATCAAAACTGCCTCGAAAGAGTCCAGAGGAGAGCCACGAAGATGGTTAGGGGTCAAAGCTCCTTTCCTTATGCAACCCGCCTAGAAAATCTGAACCTCTTTCCTTTGAGTTACAGGCAACTTCGCGGGGATCTCTTGCAAGCCTTCCGCATTGTAAAGGGGTTGGATTGCAGTCTGGCCTTCGAGGACTTTTTTGAATTTGCTACCACGACCAACCTCCGAGGTCAGCCATTGAAGCTGCGCACTCAGCATGCAAGGCTGGATTTTCGGAAATTCTCCTTTTCTGTTCGAGCGGTCAAATCATGGAATGCCCTTCCCGCGGATGTTGTGATGTCACCATCTATACAAAGTTTTAAAAAGAATCTGGACATATTTATGTTCCGAAATGACCAAGAGCGATGAGAAGTAGAGCTCACGCCCTGTAACTCGTTTTCATTTTGTCCTGTCATTATAGGCCTGTTTGAACTATTTCAGCCCAGAACATTTATTTTTATATCACACATTTTTACGTTGCAAATAGGGTACTCAAAGGCTTATGCCTATTCCCCTCAATAAAATGAGCTGAACTGAATAGTCTTTACGCACAGGAAAAAGGCTACAGACCAGGGCCGTCCGGCTGATATCCTCGCCTCCGACTTCAGAAAGGTTTTTGGTAGCGTGCCACGTGGACGATTCCTACAGCAGATTTGGCAGTGTGGAATACAGGCAACATTTTAAGTGGATTAATAGGTTCCTGTCATTTAGAATGCAGAGTGATGGTAGGCAGAATGTGGTGTGCCACGACGTTCGGACTCAGGTTCTCTACTCTTCCTTGTCTCTATAGACGGCTACGCTGAATATCTTGACTGCACTTCCGTCATCTTTGGAAGTGAAATGAAAATTTGGAAAGCAATAAACTGTGCTGACCACGTGCATAAATTGCAAAAAAAGTCAAAAAATTTGATACGTTTAATGTACCATAATGCGTAGTCTTGTGCTTGCAGAAGTTTCCCAAAATTCCAGTACATTAAAGATGAAATTCCACTAAAAGATGTGGATACACATTAAGACCTAGGTATCTGGACAACTTCTAGTTTGTTGCCCTCCGAACACCGCAAAAAACCGCCAAAATGCAGCCAGCATCATGCAGTGAATTATACGTGCTTACGTGGTCTTTCCGCTGAAACTCTTCGTGTAGATCTTTAGTACTTTTGTTGAGAAGCATTTAGATAGATAGATAGATAGATAGATAGATAATTTTTATTAAAGACCCGTCGGGGTCCCATCAAAGCAAGTTAAAATAACTTTGCATGCGAGTTTTAGACGAGGTAGGCCGAATCTTTACAAAATGCAATTCCTAGTTTCTAAATTAGAAGTCCATTGAGAAACATGATGATTGAGGGGTGAAAAAAAACTCCTTACAAAAAGTTAAAAATGATTGGATTAATTTTACAGAAGAAGAAAAAACCTCTCTTTAAAAATAATAACAGAAAAAAGCGAGCAGGTCTGGCCTGTAGGTGGCGGTATATAACGGAATGTTGTCGGTCATCGTCAGGGTAGCAATAAATGTCCGCCTTGATGGGTACGAATGTGGGTCAGACAGGACTGGCTTGCAAATGGCAGTGTATAGAATATGAAATGTCAGCATGGATGCCCCGGATGAAGGAAGACTGTGACCCCAGTGGGCAGGTGCAGCGACGGCCGAAAAAAAACTGACGGACGGTCTAACGGCTCTATCATATCCTGAGGGACTGAGCAAGCTTGATTTTTTTCAGTCACTCAAGCAAATGAGGTACCACATTTTGTGGACATTCCGCGTTATCTATGGACATGATTCTTTGCTCGGATTTAAAGATGTATTCGAGCCTACAATTATGAGTCACCTGTTCGGTCATCCGCGAAAAGTCAGACATGAATATACGCGCCCAGACCAACGGAGGTTTTTTTCGTTTGAGGGCAGTTCGGTCGTTAAACTTACTCGCAAATGAAACAGTGACTTCTGATATTATGGTTGTGATCAAAAGACAGTCGGATTGTTTAATTTTGATAGCCATCGACTCCATCTGCAGGACTGTCTACGTCTAGCCATGAGTTATAATTTCTGATCCCATTTCGTATGCAAAGCACCACTGCGGGTTTGATGTCAAATGTTTCCGCAAACCTTACAAATGACCACGTTTGTGCTGACTGTATTCACTTGAATTTGTAATCTTAACCGTACCTGAATGGGATCGTCAATTTAGAGAAGACTGAATAAATCGAAAATGTTGAAAACCTACATTAGCATAAGGGCCCCTGAGGTCATGTCGAATAAGTTTTGTTCGACATCATCTGCGGTCTCGCCACGTCATGGCATACTTGATTCCGTAGGGAACTCGACTCATCTTGATGTTGAAATCTTTAAAAGAAACAACACACCTTGTATACAAGCACCCCTACCGACTTCGCAGCAACATCTAGTAAACCGAAGCAAGTGCCTAGTTCAAAGACTAGTCCGAGTGCGATTTCGGCCACCCGTATACTGGGTAAATCCAGTTCCTCTAACAAATAATTTCCTCCGCAGTCGCCTGCCACTCTCACAAACTCAACGGCCCTAAATATAGCGGGTTTCCAACTACCCTCAGATCACCTCTCAAAGCGGCCATGCCGAATATGTTGGTATTCCTATATTTGCATAGAATTTCCGCCCATATCGAAGCAGTGCGTCCTCCGCCCCCCAACATGCTCCCTCCACGGCCGTTTTATCAATGTAATCCCCATGCAAATGTCCATACTGGGTCACTCAACTCACTCGATCTTCAGTTTCACTCCGGCGGGAATGCGTTACATCATCCTGCTTGTTAATTTCCAGTAGAAAATCAGCCAGCTAACGATAGTAATCAGTTTCCCTGCTTGTCATTTCCTCCTCCAAACTCTGTTCCTCTTTATTCACGTCGGGGTTTTTTGATGCAACAAATGTTTTGTAGAACCGGACAGGTGCATCCGGACCGTACGTTCCGTGGTCAGCCAATCATTGGACGGTGTAGCTCACCTCCCCTAAACCTTTTGTTCTAAATGCTAGATCTTTACTTTGCTTCAGACTCTAGTGTTCGGTCATTCTCCAGGTACTCTTCTGGGCAATTAAGACATGGACAACAGCTTCATATCGGACTCTGAACTCTATCTTTTAAGCTATATTTGCATTCTCAACGATCGTCAAGATAGCCATGGTGGAGAGAAGCTGCATCTACTTTAAGCAAACACTTGCATTTTGCCGTTGGACCTCCCGATTTTTCCAACGTAGGGGACAGCTGCTGGCTCCAAGTTGCTTTAAAAATAAGTTCTCTTTACTCTTTGGCTGTGTTTACCGTCCGCTCAACGTCAATGAGGGTGTTGATCGTTTTCTTTCACAGTCATTTCAGACTGTGGCCGAATTAAATCCTAAGTAAAAGTTGATTGTGGATGACCTCAATCTTCCTGAAGTTCACTGATCTCCGCCTTCCGGTCTCAACAGCTCGAAGACTTATCTGAGGCTGTAGATACTGGCATGTGGAGTCGGGTTGTAGATTTTCCCACCCGAGGACCAAGCGTACTCAACCTAGTTTTCTGTAGAGCTTGCGTGCCTTTTTTAGTGTTATCTTTATACCCATTCGGTAGCTCACATAACGAAATAGTTGCTCCTACGATAGAACTCGATGTTGGCAAAATTTTGCCCTCAAAGGATAGCTTCTTCTTTTATTTCCGATCAGCCCGCCTTGTCGAATTATTAATATACCTTAATTTTTTAGGAATAGACTGATTTCTCCTAAGTTCGGATGTAAATGTTTGTACTGTCGAACTGTAAGATATTCTGGATCTGCCTTTTTTCTCATTTTGTCCCCCGTAATAAAGTAATTAATGTTGGGGATGAGGTTTTCCTCCTCCTCCCCTTTCGCTGTAGGTTACGCAGACTTTCTTGTCGATCCCATCGTCTGAATAGTATTTCCATTCTGCCCTCAATTTGTGACATTTGTGAACGGACTAGGAGATTGTCCGAAGAAAATCGGCCGGCCGAAGAGATACACTTCCCCGAAAACCACTCGTTAAATCTCGTGAAGCTTTTTCCTCGAGAAGTAAAAGCTGATTTAAAAACGAGGTATTTTATCCTCCGACATGCTCTTCGAAATTCTGTAGCAGACGCCCACTTGACCATTGATATTTTATTAAAAACTCGACCATTCCGCTTCCGACCCTGCAGGCATTGATCAGGGCAGTTCTCGAAACTATAACGCTCACCTTGAGGGACGTGGCGGTGGCGATTCGGCGCTTTCATCAATCTCATAGGTCGCGACCTGATGGTGTCGCAGTTAGCATTTTAAAAGCGGATGCAAATGTAATTTTGCCATTCCTCTAATGCAAGATATTTGATTTCGCTCTTGAAAGTGAAGCCTATACTGCTTTGTGGAAGGAATCACACATTCTGCCTATTCCCAAGCATGGTCAATCTACGTAATTGGATGACTTCCAGCCAACAAACACCCTCCCCGCAGTTTCGAAAATCTTAGGGACATTAGTCAGAGAGAAGATTATGTGTAACTTGGCAGGGAATAACCTACTGAGTGCTGTAGAGCATGGATTCCTCAAAGCTCGGTCTTGTGACACCTGTCAGGTCTCTTTCCTTGGTCAAGTTCTCCAATCCATGGAAAACGGTTTTGCACTTTACACAGTCTATTTTGATTTCACTAAGGCTTTTGATCGTCTTGTCCATGCTCTTCTTCTCTTGAAAATACCCTCCTTCGGAATAGGTAGCAAGCTTCTGAATTTTATATCCCCTTACCTGGACGCTCGTACACAGCGGGTCAAGATTTTCAGTGCTATCTCTAACCCCACATGTGTGAGGAGTGAAGTAATTCAGGGTAGTGTACTCGGCCCGCTTTTATTTTGTCTTTTTGTTAACGATGTACCAGATTTATTTCAGAATGGTCAACCATTCATGTATGCCAGTGATCTGGAAGTTGCATATCGATATAAGTCGGCAGATCGTGACGTTCTGCTTGACCTTCTAAAGAGCGACCCACAGGCCTTCGACCAGTGGTGCGCACACGGCGCCTTTCTCTTTCTTGACATAAGTACTCAGCTATGGTGGTTGGCGACGACCACCAACCTCAACAAAGTATTGACGGTCACGACATGAATGTGCCTGGGGTTATTCAAGATCTGGGTGTATCATACTCCAAGAGTCTTTATCTATCTGAGCACTGCGCCCTGATAGTCTCCACAGCACGCAGTACGACCGGATTTATTCGCCGAAACTTTAAAACCAGCGATATTAGAATGCGCCTTTATAGCATGTACGTTCGACCTGGCCTGCAATACTCTTCGTTTTTATTTAGCCTCATGCGTGCTGCTCAGCGGAAGAAAAGGGAACCAGTTCCACACCTTTACCAAGAGAGCTTTAACCCAGGAACACCGGAATTTGTCGTACCAAGAACGTTGCTGACTTACAGGTCCTGATCTGTTGTGGTTTCTTATATTACAAACGGGACTTTTTTACTATTTAGGTTTTTCTATAATCGTACCTCTAACTCGCTCACTACTTTAAGACATCTTTTCTATCCCCGATGTAGCAGTCACCGTGAGGTCTTTTTATTTCTTCCCCTGGCACGTACCGTTTCATATCGTCGGTTCTTTTCTGTTAACACAACTGCAATTTAAAACAAATTACTCAGGATAGTGAAAATTCTGCAAAATTATTCTTTGCTTAAGAGAACTATTACTCTCTTTTGTATTCAGAAAACTCCCATGTATTTTGGGTGCTGAATCCACTGATCGAAGGTACCGTAGCGATGGCGTTCGTGGCCTCTGATCCCTATGACCGGTCTCACCAAGGACAGTTTCTTTAGCCAACAGCGACAGCTGTTCTTCAGTGCTTTTGTTTGGTGCAGTGCTAACTTCATGAGAAGAAGTGGAGACCGATAATATCCGTTGCAGTGATACCCCTTCCTTTATTTACTATCGTCATTTTATGAGCAGCAGTTTTTTTTTCCTTCTGAACCCTCCTAACTATAAAACAAAGCCCATTACCTTTATTTTTATTTTTTGTATCCGAAGTTTTATTCACTGCTGGCCGTATTTCAGTTTAACCTTCCCTTAGAACAAATTTATCATACTGCGCATCGGAAATCAGACCCCTAGTACGCGGCAATGGCATCTGAACGGAATACCACGTCGAGATGCACAAACGCAGAAAGATCTCGGAGTCTGGGTTGCAGACAGCCTAAAGCCTTCTACACGATGCCGTAAGGCGGCCAAGGACGCAACTTCAATACTATATGCCATCAAGCGGGTATTCGCAGTTTTCGATGAAGACTGCTTCTCCAAATTCTTCGGCACGTTTGTAAGGCCGCACCTCGAATATGCAATTCAGGCCTGGAGACCGTGGACGCATCAGGATTACAATCTGCTCGAAAGGGTGCAGAGGCGAGCAACAAAATTAATAAGAGGTTAAAGTGCACTGCCATACGAGATCCGCTTAACTAACCCTAATCTCTATCCTCTGAGTTATAGGCAGTTGCGTGGAGACTTGATACAAACTTTCCGTATCGTGCGTGGCTTGGACTGCGCCCTTCGGTGCGATGACTTTTTCCAACTCGCTACTACAACTAATCTCCGGGGACATCCCTTCAAGCTACGTGTGCCCCAGGGTAGATTGAATGTGAGAAAATATTTCTTCTCCAACCATGTCGTGGAACCGTGGAATAACTTGCCCGAGACGGTTGTCATATCTCAATCTGTGGAGACATTTAAATGTCGGCTTGACAGACATATGCTGCAGCAACAAGCGGACTATGTTACTTTTTAGCCACGAGACCAGTGTCATATGTGAATCAGTGTCTGCATTCACTTAATGCTGTAATTTCTTCACATTTTGCTTATTTATCGACTTTTTATGTACAAATAGGGAGTCCAAA